>JAWWES010000041.1:67978413-68009398 GCA_035583135.1 Lophotriccus pileatus
ATAATGGCTTTTGAGTCCACCCCTGTTTCCTGTGGGGTCCCTTCCCACAGGAATAGTCCTTGATAGACCTCTCTGACATGGGTCTACCCCTCAGACAAGAGTTGTTCCATTCTCTGCTGTCCCTTAGGGTCACAAACACAGCTGCACCAGCATCAATCCCTCACTGGGTTCACAAAAATCCTACCCGAGCCAACTTGCTCCACTGTAGGTCTCTTCTCCGTGAGTCCAGCAAAACGCCTTCCAGGGAGCCACATCTTTTCATGTACTCATCTACTCCAGCTCTGCTCCGGTGGGGGCTCCAAAAAAACAGGTATGGGATGTAACAGGCCCTGCAGGACCCTAAGGTTGGAACGGACAAACGTGAGGAGCATGAGGAGCTCATGCTGCAGATGGGGTTGTCTCTGCACCCCAGCAATCTTCTACAAGTGGCAGGGATTTCTAGATTTCAGTCTTTTTCCCTGCTGAAGGGAGAGAGAGGGAGGGGGAGAAGGAGCCCCACCTTCGGACTTTCTCTCTCCGGTTGCTGCGGCTGCCAGGTTTGACCTTGAAGTCTCCGCTATCTTTCTGGCTGGAATTTCTTTTGCAGGAGCCTCGTCCAAGTCTTTTAAGTTTTTTTTTCTTCACTCTGTTACATGTCTCAGTGAAGGGGAACTTCAATGCTGCCCCTACCCCTGGCCCAGAGCCGGGGGAGGAGAGAGGCCTGGCCCCTACGTGGGGCCTGCTGCCTCTCCCTCACATGGCTCCCAATTTCATCTGCACAACAACCCTTCCTTTCCGTTTTCTTCAAGATGTAATTTGCGAAGCTGTTACCAAAGCTTCTGATTGGTTTTGCCCCAGAAATTCACCTGGACAAACTACTTAGAACCCCCAAAGAGGGGGGACTTTTGCAAACCCATGACACTGTCTTAATTAACACTTTAACACAGAGAAATTCTAATCACTGGTTGGAAACCCTCTGTCTCACCCCCCAGCATTGTTGTAGTACAATATATTATCAGTTGGTTCTTTCTCAAGAAGTATCCTGAGCTGGTGACTTTGCAAAGTTTCCTGTAGCTATTACCTTTCCCATACAGAGGATATATTTTGCTATAATTGTGGATTTCATGTCAAACAAGACTATATAATACACAGAACAAAGATGATGGTGGCCATGATCAGGCATGACAGAAATTTCCAATATTCTCAGAAGAGCTTTGTATGCTACTCTGGCTTTTTAGCATCCTGCTCCCCCCACCACCTCCTCCTTTGTAAGTGGTGTGTGGTGTTCCCAAGCTCCCAAGATGTCAAGTTGCTTTGGCAAAGGCCTCTGTATAAACCGCCCCAGGGACTCTGAAGCTTTGGACATCTTAAGTAGGACAAGGCCCAGGCAATTCAACTAAAAGGGCAGTCACTGAGGCTTCACAGTGACTTTGAGCTGTGTTTAGCAGAAGTTTGCAGTCTGTAAATTCCGTGGTGTAATCCACCAAACCACTCAGTAGCCATCCAAGGCACCAGCCTGCAATGAGGAGGACAAAAGGGGAAAGTAAATTTGAGACTTCAAGGCCCAACTGGTTGGATTTGTGACTTTGAAGTACATGGAGACACTTTTCTTGGAAGAGCTTCTGATTCTTGTCTGCCAAATGCCTTTCCCATGCAGACTTCCCGAAGTAAATAGCCTGTGTATATTTTTGTAAGTGTGGTTTCTCGGGGTCTTGGAGAGCTATCAGCTTCTTGATGTCTTATCTGAAAGCTAGTCACAGAGGCTGTCTTTCATTCTGCTGACTGAGGCAGCTCTCCTGAAGCTTCTCACCCCAACACTTCTCCATTTAAAATGAAAGTATAATTAGAAAACAACCTCCCTTTATTTCCTCCACTGATCTCTGTCAGGCGTATGTTCATCTCTGTTCAACCAGGGCTGCTTCTTTGTTCTTGATGGCTTTTTTCTGCTTTCTTTTTCCAAGAAGACTGTGCTGCTGTATGAACTGTGGAATTTCAGAGAAGGTGCTGAACTGAGTGACAAGGAAGTGTCATCCCAAGGGGTGGCTTGGAGAAGAACAACCGGGGAATTTGTGACAGAGTAGTCGCTCCTGGTTCCCCTCGCTGCGGAGCAACCACACAACTGGGCCTGCACTTAGTCAGGGCGACCCCTTAAAAAGTTTTGAGTGTGGTGCATCAGTGGCAGAGGAGTTTGCTCTCACAGGATTCCTGTTTTGCCTTGAATCGGGTGCTGGCTGTTGGAGAGCAGGTGTGTGGGGAGCCGTGTCCTTTCTGTAGGGCCGAGATTGAGATAGCAGCCTGTGAAAGTAGGGTTGCAGCTGCAGGCCATGTGACAGGCTTTAAGAGCGTGTGCTTATTGTAACCGAGAAAGCATCTCAAACGTTGACCTTCCAGCCTTTCCCCATCTGTACCTGTTTAACATACAGATGGGGGTGAGCACACTGGGGCTTGGCAGGACCCCTGCCGCCCATGCGGAAGGAAAACGCTTTTAGCCGGCACATAATGAACTGCGCGCTCTGGTTTGCACTCTCTGCCTGCTGCCCACCTCCCGCTCTGAAAAAGAGCTGGGGAGGGACCCATTTCCAGCTGTCTCCCAATAGGAGCTCCTGGGGATGACAAGAGCAAGGCTCAGTCCCCACCCAGGCAAGGAGATTCAGGACAGAGGTTTTATTTGAAGCTAGATGGTAACATCCAAGAGCACCTTTGAAGCAGAGGTTGTAGTGAGCTATGTGGTGCCCTTCCCTTTTTGGTGACTGTCCTGCCTCGGCTTACATGCAGGATTTGAGAGACCATGGAGTGTTTTGTAGATTTAACACTGCTGGTCTTGCATTGACTGAGGGCTCTTTTCCTTCATTTGCAGCAGTGGCCTAGATTTCTTTTGGCAAAATCTTCTTCTTTTTGAAGTGTGGATATCAAGGTAGACAGTGCATCGAGGAGAGAGCAAGGGCTATGTCCACCAGTGGAAGAGGGGACAAAGGATTAATTAGGGCTGAGGCTTAATTGGGATTTTCACTAACTCTAGCAAGCCCCTTTGTCCTTTGCCCCTTTTATTTGGAAATACTTGGCTCACTTAGCAGAAGGGCAGTAGGTGGAATATCTTCTAAAAAAAAAGTGGAACTGACTCTGTGGGTAAAATTCCCTTGTTGTGAACAAAGTTAGACCAGACAGCCATAAAGAACTCCTTTGGGCATCAAATGATTAAGAGGCACGTAGACACCTGGCGCCCTCAAACAGTGTGGAGCATGGCAGAGGAGTGATCTCCATTTCTGAAGCCAGCCAGGCAGCTACAGGAGCTCAGGCCTCAACTTCTAGTCTGAAAAGTCCTCTGATCCCCTTTTGTGTCATATGCCAACACTTCCCCTCTCCTTTCTTCCTAGCTTTCACGTTTCTTTCCCTCTCCTCGCTTCGCTGCAGTCAGTTCTGTCAAGTGCAGGGATGAAAGCTCACTGCCCACGCGAGCACAAGGGCAGGAGGTTGAACTTGCCAGCTGTCTCCTCTGCACAGGCATACAGACAGCAGGTGGGGAGAACACATTTACTCTCCTCATGAAATTAAGGTGTCCTCAGTGGCTCACGAGTTTTCTCTCATGTGCCCCTGGGGTTTGCCACCCTGGCACAGCGATGTCCGTCCCTCTGCCAGCACAAGGATTTGCTCCTGGTCCCTGTGCAGGGTTCCAACACATGGTCCTGGCATGTCTACTTCCAAGGGGGTTTAGATTAAAAATATATACTCTGTACAACTGTGAAAACTCTTGTCTCTCTTCCATGATATATCAATGAACATTGCTGCCTCATCTTTTTCCGAGCAATAATAACGTGCAGCAGTGCAACTTTGATGTTCTCATACTGTTTCGCCGAGTGGATGGCTATGGAACACACTGCCAGGCTTCACATTTTCAGTGGGAAGCAAGGTGCTTTCTGTGGCCCTGCATTTTATCTGTGCCACATTCCTGCTTTCCCAGAGACTGGCGGGTCGATTTAGGTAGCCCTGAGAGAACTGGCTGCTGCTTCTGTGTTTGGGAAGGCAGAAAGAGGAGGGAGCAAGTTGGTAAAGTTGAGCCCCATCCACAAAGCAGAGCGCATGTAGAAGGGCTTGCCTGTTGCTGCCACGGAGCAAGGGGTGGGTGGACCACTGATTTAACGCCTCTGGGGGAGGAGAGTGACCCACTGATGGGAGAGGCAGGAGAGCTGATGCCACTACGTTCATTCATTTTTCTGAAGTTGGGTAATGTTGGGGTTTGTTTTTGGTTTGTTTTTTTTTTTTTTTTGTATTATTGTAAGTTTGTAAAGAATGTAATCTGTCTGTCGGGGGCACAAGGAGAAAACGGGGGCCTTTCTTTTTTTGGGTGAGGCTGTTCTTATGTTGCTGTGTTTTTTGTTGTTGGGCAGGGAGGGGTCTGAGAGGCCATGGGGCAAAAGCCTGGCCCTTGTCAACTGCTTGCAACTGTGCCAGGGCAACGGGAGGGCGAGCTGGTGGTGCAGCAGAGACCTCCCACACCAAGCTGTGAAAACGACCTCTGCCTGTGTCCCTGGGTGGGGGAATCTGACCTGCGTGGGGCTCTGCGCTGGCACGCCTTGCTGGGGGTGGGATGTAACACTCAAGGACTGGTCTTGCTTGTCTTTGACTCGAGTGGAAGCTGGGCTGAGCAGCTGCCTGTGCTGTTTATAGAATGCTGGATTTGACAGCCTGAGTTTCTCAGTGCAAGAAGGAGCTGGTGCTGGAGCTGCTCGCCCCAGCACTTCTTTCCCCAGCAGGAGCTCAGGTGCTGCACCTCTTCATCACCTGCTGCCCAGGAGCCCTGGTTCTCACCCCTGCCTCCCTCCCCATCCCATAGAGCACAGTGTCAGGGATCCTCTTCTCTCTCCTGCTGCTGCAAAGTTGTGTGAACTTTCCTGGTCAATACTGGAAAGGGGAATGCTATTTATTTTTATATTGTGTATATTTTGTCTTGGTCTGCTGATTACCTTTGTTCCCCAAGAGCGACAGTTACCTCAATAGTTAGTTTAATACTGTGTGTTTGGTAATTTTTTTAAAGAACTTTTTTAAAATCTTGATCCTTGGAGGTCTGTAGATTTTATTTCCATATAAATTGGTTATTTTGTATAAAGTACGTTCTTAAAATAGCGATCACCCTTGCTGTATGTGTGTTTTCTTGTCTCCTGGATGGTCTCCCTCTTCCTTTGTAAGGGGAAGCGGATGGGGGTGGGAAGGTAACATAGAGGGCTTTTTTTTCAGAGAAACAAAGCCCTGGACTGCAGTGAGACACGGTTGTACCACCTGAAATCCATTTACAAGAGAGCACCTGGAAAGCTAATTTGGATCATTTCCCGTTCTGAAGCACAGCTGTCTGCCTGTGAACAACCCAGTTGTGGAAATGCGATGGTGTCACTGCTTTCCCTCCAAAGTCCCTGGTGGGCTGTGGGTTTTCCTGCAGCCCAGGTGTGTTGGAAAGCCTGCCTCTCCCCAAAACACCGTGTGGCTTTGGGGTGCAGGTAGTCTGTTCCCCCGCACTTATGTGAAGCCTCTGTGCTTTAAAAGCAGTGCCTGCCCTTGAGTAAAGCCCACGGAGGGATGCTGCTCTGAAGGAGGAACTGGTGTAGCCCATGGGATTCCCCTTTGTGCTGCTTTAAGGCTGAGCAGCACGGGGTATGACAGCCCTTGGGGCTGCTGGAGGAATGGGAAGCCTTTTGAGCTCATGCATGGTGGTCCAAATACACACTGGACCCAAAAAGGTCACTTGCCATTTGCTGTTTATTAAAATCTCCCATGTGAGATGGGGCAGGGGCTGCAGCCCTTCCAGCAGAGGTGTTTAAAGGCAACTTGGCTCTCTCTTACAGGGGTTTCGGCATCAAAACCAGGAACTGGCTGTACTGTTTTCCTGATGGAAGGTGCCAGCTGTAGGTGCATGGAGGCAGCTTGCACTTGGCCTGTGGTCAGCTGGTCCTCTGGATAAATAACTTGCTCAGTTCTGCTGATTCAGCAGCTTTGCATCAGGACAAAATCAAAGCAATGATCTTTAAAAGCTGGTGCCAGTAAAAGAGAGCACGGGGGGATCAGCAGCAGAACGCTGGGAGTACAGAGACCCCTTCCCTTTCCTCTCCAGCTCCCTCTGTCTCTTCCAGGGCTGGTAACAGACACATCTCCTGCCAAAACAGCTTTGCAGCTGCAGTCTGCTCACTCCATGGGCTCCATTTGCCCCTCCTGCCAAAGCCTCACTGTGGCCAGGGCTGTTCCCAAGCCCAGCAAGCTCTCTGCCATGCTCTCAGCACCAGAGCTGCCTCTGCAAAGTGATGCTTATGAAATGTTTGTCCCTAACACAGGATCCCACACTTACTGACAAAACCAGGGGCCTCATCCTGTCCTCACAGCTCCTCTTTGTGTGCCCTAAGCAGCAGAGTTCATCCCCTGAGGCTGTCAGCGTTTTCCAGAGATGAGTAAGCTGGGGAGAGCTCAGACTCCAGGCAGGCTTTGCTAAAGTTGATGGATGATGCATCTTTGGGGGATACCCAGTGGTGGGGGAAGAACCAGAGTGCCTTTGCGCCTATCAATGGTTTGTTGTTTTCCAGTTCCCCAGACTAAATCCCCAGGACATCCCTGCCCCTGGGGCCTCACCTCCATGGCTGGGCCTGAGAGTGACTTCTCCTTCCACATACTTGCATATTTTATGTGAGAAGCTCCCTGGAGCAAGAACAAGTGTAAGCACATTCCCATCCTGGGCACTGGGAGGATGTGGTGACATCTTGAGTACCCCAAAACCATCAGCTGGGTGTCAGAGCTGACCCTGCTGCCCAGGGCAGGGAGATGAAGCCAAACATCCCCACTGGGCACTTCCCGGCATGGCTGCAGCTCCAGGCTGTCCGAGGAACTTGGCTCCTGGTTCTTGGGGAGGATGAAGGGCTGCTCTCTGTCACATAACCCCCTTCCCCCTCTCCCCTCTGCAGGAGCCAGAGTTCGGGGTGACAAGAGCAAGCTGTCCAATTTAGGAAGGAGAGGAATTTGGTTGCCCTATCAGTCCCAGGAAGTGTTTGGGTCAGAGCGGATTGGCACGGGAAGATTTTTAATCCTGGGGCTAAGCCAGCACTGAGTAGAGTCAGCACTAATTGGAACCAGTCCTGGGGAAGGGGCAGCTTTTAGAGCTGCCTTGCAATCCAGGCAAAGACAAAGCTTATCTGTGCTATAGGAAATGCCACATCCTAACTTTGACGGTGCAGCAGGCAGCATCCAACTAAGCCATGAGTCCCCCTGCCTTTTTTACATTTCTTTCTACTTTCTGCTGTCCACAATTCTTGATTCTTCTCCTCTTTCCTTGCCTCCATGGGTTGGCAAAGTTACCCCTACCCCCTTGCACAGAGTGAGTTTCCTGAGCTCTTACACTGAGGCTTTAAACTCTTGACTTTCCCTCTAGCCTTCTTCTCCCAGAGAGCTGGGATGCATCCCAAACCTGGATTCTTTGTCCAGCCGTTTCAAAGCAACTCACTACTTCATAGGCTTGTTTTAGGGATGGATTGGATGAACCAGTTTCAACAGGGACCAGTTTAGTGCCCAGTTTGGATGTGGAAATAAATGGCAGCACCTCAACCTCATTATGGGGCAGGCCTTGGGGAGAGCTCAGACTCCAGGCAAGCTTTGCTCAAGTTGATGGATGATACATCTTAAGGGGATACCTGTGGTGGGGGAAGAACCAGAGTGCCTTTGCACCCATCATGTTTTCTTTCTTTTTTTTTTTTTTTTTTGGAAGGGAGGGGTTGGCTTTGTATATTTCTCTAAAAACAAAAAATCTTGTAGGTAAAGTTCCCATCTTGAATTTTCCTATTAGTCGCCACACTTCAGCATGAGAGACATTACCTCACACAGAAAGGCAGGACTAAGGCATTTGGGGCAGCTCAGGAAGACTCAGTTTTGGGTTAAAAAAATTTCTACTCACCAAAATGCTTGCTTATAAGTATTAGGAAAAATATATGCACCCATAAATTCAAAATTCTGATTTTTGTCCAACGTTGAAATGTAAAATGCAACTTCTCCAAGCAGTCAGGGGTCGTTGGAGGGGTGGGACGCTGCTGTATCTCCTCCAGCCCTCAAAGTTGCTGCAGTTTTTGTTTGGTGGAGAAGTCATGGGCACAGGAAGGCAAAGCAAAGCCGTTTGCCTGGTGGGGCAGCTCACATCCCTGCCAGCTGGGAACGGACCCCAACCCCTGGCTCCCGGCCATAAGCTCGGTCTGAGGTGCAGCGTTGGTGCCTGTGTCTTTATACACACACATAATGAATGTTAAGGTCTCCCAGGCACTAACAGAAAAATGTTCTGGACCATAACAAGAGCCCCAAAGGCTGGTCCCCAGATGGGAATGCCCAAGGGCCCCATATTTGCCCAGCAGCAAAGAGACAGAGAGGCTTTTCTGGAGGAAGGGGAGGAGGTGGCAAGGGGCAGGGGCAGGGGCTTGCCATGGGCCCGGAGCAGCGTTTCAGGGCAGCCCCCTCCTCCCTCTGTCAGCTCCCGGAGGCCACATGTTCCCTGGCCACTTTTTAAAATTCCTTTCCCAAAGAGGCTGCCAGGGTGGAGAGATCATAAAAAGTTCACCCCCTTGTCACGAGTGCACCCGTTCTTCCGGGGCCGGTGGGCAAAAGTTGTTTGCAATTTCCTCAGGCCGTGACCTTTGTTTTGACCGCGATGGAGGAAGATTGCAATCCATCAAACCCCCGCCTGGCCCACGCCAGGATGGGGGAGAGGGCTGCCTTTGGCTGCCGGAGGAGGGGCTGCCTTCACCAGGGGCAGGGGGCACAAGGACACCGCTCTGCCCCTCTCGGGCTTGGTCAAGAGGCAGGGGGGTTGCCAGCTGGCTCAGCTGGGAGCTCAAACTTCTTGATGTGGGATTCAGTGAGGGAAACTTCAATCCTGCCAGAGAGATTTGAGAGAGTTTGCTTTAATTATTTTTTTCCCAAGACGGATGCTGGATTGCGATTTGCTGCATCAGTAAAGTGAGGAAGGACGTCTTGCAGGGCTTGTGCCCAGAGCCAGCCCTGCAGACTGGCCAGCTGCATTGGGACCGTTCTTCTAGCAGGAGATTGGACAAAATGGGAGATGCCAGCAGATTTACAGCCTGCAAAGCCTCAGCTGCTGATGGTCCCTGGATTTTCCAGGCTGCCTGAGTTTTTGGAAGATCCCGCAGCAACAAGTTTTGTTAGGAAAATCAGTGGCAAACTACAGCAATCCCCTGGGAAATGGCTGGCACCTGCCTATCTCCTGGAGTTCCCAGGGGGGAGCAATTCATCCCAGGAGCACTTGCTCCCCTGCACTCCCGGTGTCCCCTTTGAAGACATACCTGCATCTGAGTCGAATCTCCCCTGAGGAAATGCAGCCTGTGCATACCGGTCTGCTCTGCTTCCCTTGGCTGCCTGCCCCTGTCTCCCCTCCCTCTGATCTCCACTTCCCCAGGGAAATGCATCCTACCACACCTCCCTGCTGTTAAATACAGATTCCCTTGGGAAGTTGCTCTGTCAGGAATCCCCCTTGATCAAACCCCTAGGTTTTGGGGTCTGCAGGGAGGGTTTTAAAATTTCACCTCTCCCCTCAAGTAACACCAAGCATGGCCTTGCAACACCCAGACCTTCCTTTCCAGCCCAACTACTTGCATGGGAACCAGGGTAATTTTTTGCTAGGAAACAGCTGTGTGCTCGTTTCCAGGCACAGCAGACCAGGAGATGGAGAAATGTGATGCTTGTTTCCTTGTTTGATGAGGATCTGTTGAGCTCAGAGAGAAGGAGAGAAGGGGAAGACCTTTTCCACCTCAAACTGAAACCCTTGTGCTGCAGGAGGTAGCCCCTTGGACTAGAAGGCACACAGGTCCCCCAGAAACTGTGTAAGAGACAAACCAGACCCCTTTGTAGGCACCATCCTCTGCCCCCAAGTCAATCACTGTCACACTTGGTAGCCTGTGTGCCTGAATGCCCACACCACTTCCCTGCAGGTCTCTTCTCCCCCTCTAATTTTCCCATCCGTATTTGTCTGCCACCAAACCCAAACCTCTCCCTGTCTTTCTCTGTGCACACTTGACTCAGCAGCACTGGGGGCTCAGCACCTTTGATGTCCCACCACGTGCTGACCAGTTGTGCAGGGACTTTGTACCATGGGCGTTGACCCCAGGCCTGCTGGTATTTAGCATCTGTCACTGCCAGAACACTAAACACAGCCCTCCTTGTCCCCCTACCCAGCATCCCGTGCCTGCTCCAGGGGGCACATCACACTGCCTGGGCTCAGAGCACCCGTTTTCAGGCCTTACTGAAATTAAAGCCCCAAAGGTTGCTCACCTTTCCCAAGGCCCTGCTTTAGCTTGTCTCCCTCCAGCCCAGCCACTGTCCATGGAGTGGTCACAGCTCCCATGTGGCTCAGAGTGGTTTGGGGGCCAAGGCCCCAGGGAACTGGCAGGCGTGGGAACAGTGAGATCCAGGGTCGGATACCGCTTGGCTCCACCAGCGCTGCCTTTTCTCCAGGGCTGGGGCCACCTGACTGCCTTGAAGGAGAGGGCCTACAGAGCATGGGAAACAGGGAGCATCTCGCTTTGGGTTTTCATCCTCCTCTCCCAGTCCTGCATGTCCCTGGGCCTGCCCCATAGGCAGATGCACGGCGGATGCCCACGTACCAGATGTTCTGGGAGATCAAAGTTGCCGCTCGCTGCATCCTCCGCTCACGTGTGCACACACACCCCCCTGCACCTCCCAAAGGACTTGTAATGTATGCTATCTATCTTCTGTCCAAGATATTTTCTTTCCTTTCCTTTGTTTGCTTTCCAAACCCCCTCTCCTGTCTTTGGCACTCCTTGCAACCTGGGATGCACCAGCAGGGAAAGGCACCCTTTGCTCCCACTAACCCCATCCAGCGGCAGAGGGAGTAAGCCTGGGGTGCCTCGCAGGTTTTCCACCCTGCTTCCCTGCTCTGGGATTTGCTGCTTCTTGGGATGAGAGGCAAAGGGACCTGTCACCCAGGGGCTTCTTTGCAGTACCCCTGCACCTCCCACCCCACACGGCTGAGAGATGCTGAGGGGTGTTACAGCTCCATGTGATGTCCAGGAGACCCTCTGGAGACGCCCACCTTTGCCCCCTGCAATTTTCTGCAGTCCTCTTATCCCCTCATAGTCCAGCCTCTGGTGAAGCCCTGAGACCTCCCCATGGATGCACTGGGGACTGAGTGTGATACAACACCTCTAGTACCCAGGTTCCCACTACACTGACCAGCACAGAAAGCCTTTTGGGTACATCAGATGTCTCCAAAGTGGGGTGCATGCAGAATGAAACACCACTGGGGTGCAGGAAGAGAACCCAGTTTGTACTATTATTAACTGAAGTAATATTTTTTTCATATTTATATAATCGTAATTTTATTTCTTCTATGTTTTATAATATGAAGTCAGTACAGTAGTACCTGCATATAATTTATAAGTAAACATGGAAAGCTCCAAGGGTTTGTCTCTCTCCCCTTTTCCCTCAGTGTTCCCTAATGAGGGGTCAGGCAGTGTATGGGGACCTCCAAAGCACATGCAAAGCTCCCTCATGGGTGCTGCAGATGGGGAATTCCCATTTGGGGTTGCATGGAGGCGGGAAACGTGCTTTCCCCATCTTCCCACTGTGTCTCCACCTGAACTGGCAGGTAATTCACAAGTTAAGCAGGCTCTAGCCCAGCTCTTCTTGCAGAAAAGTCATGGGCTTTATTTTTTCCACCTGTATTTCAGAGAAATACTGTGCCCCCAGCACACTGTGCAGCCCAGCCACCTCCAGCCCGGAGGATGGATCAGGTTGGTCTCCTGCCAGCTGCCAGGTTGGAAAAGCACATGCTGACCTAGAGTTATAGCTGCTGGGGCTGGCTACAGAGAGGTGAGTGCCCTGACATGCCTCTTCCCAGCCCACCTTGGACGAAAGCAAAGCAGGAACAGAGCTGTGGCACAGCAGTGCCCCTCCTGCCATCCCCCAGTGGCTCGGGGCGATGGTGGTGCCTGGAGTGCCCGTCCTGTCCCTGCAGGGAGCTGAGGGGCTCTGTCCCGATGCTCTGGCCCAGGGGATGGCCCTGCCTGCTGCCAGCCCACCAGGGCAGCGAGGCAAGAGCCACCTCCAGCCCAGCTATGCCCCTGGCACACACAGCCAGAGATCTTCCAGCAGTTGTTGTGTGTAGCTGGTGCTTGGTGGAAAAGGGAGACACGAGATGCAAAAGGGTCGGTTCGTACGGAGCAATGAAACTGTTCGGATGCAGGGAGATATGGTAGCAATATACTAAATGGGGAGCAGAAAAAAAGCCAGATGGTTGCTCCAATTTACTTTACAACTCCAGATGACTTCACAAGAGGTCACCTGGTGGAACTGAGAGGCTTGGATGAAAGCAAACAGCTCATGCCTGCCAGCGTAATGCGCAAGAGGCTGAGGAACACCCTGCTGCAGAATGGCATTGGCAGGGCTGGAGTAATAACATTTTTAAGGGTTTTTAATAGGTTAGCACCTTTAACCTTCATTGCAGCAGTGATCACTGTTATGCTGGGATTAAAATTTCAAATGCCAGGGTTTGAGAGCATGAGTGATGAACTGCTCATGCTCTTAGCCAAGAATGGTTCCCCCACAGTACGGAAACCCTTCCTCCGTGTGGTTTATTGCCACAAGTGGGATGTGGATGTCCTTGGTGTTAGCAATTCTTGTGTTCCTAAAGTCCAGTGACTCTGCAGTGCTATCCCACAGAGCCCACTGGTGGTGGTGTGGATACCTGGCAAGTCAACCAGGCAGCAGGTGAAAGGAGCCTCCCAATTCCTGCTGTCCCAGCCCTGGTTAGTGATGCTACCATCATCCTTCAAAGTGTTTGGAGCTGAGAGCAGAAAGGTGGAACAACTGGCTGTGCTTAAACTGCTTTACATCACTTGCATGTGGGAAAAATAGTAACTTTTTTACCTCAGTAAAAGTGGCCTTTGCTGGGAGAAAGGTGTAACAGTGGCACTGCAGGCAAATGGTGCCAAGGGAGCCAGGTAAAAACTGCACACATGGATGAAAGGAGGGTGCAAAAGATCCCTCCAAGTACCAGGAGTACTTCAATGTGTGCCTCTTTCCCTTATTTGTGTTCAGTTCACCAGCTGGGGCAAGCCAAGACAATTGTTCCCTTCTCCCCACTTCCAGCTGGATGTCAAGATGCTGCCTCTGCATTTGGTACCCATTTGGCAGCCCCAAGGTTTGCAGCTGGTGCTGGGTTGGGGATGTGCAATCACTTGGTGTTCAGGCAGTGGGCCAGAGGCTGTCTGGAAAAAGGAGCTGACTTCCTACAAACCCTCTTGGACAGAGGAAGGGAAAGGGCCTTCAGAAACGATGGGAGGGACCACCCTTGATAGTTTCACTGTGCAGTCTCTCCCAACAGATCAGCCTTGAACTACCCAAAATTTGATTTCCACAGCTTTTGATTTCCATCAAGTAACAAGGGCTGGGAAACGGCATTTTTTGGCACGCTGTCAGTACGATTCTTAACCTGAGAATGCTCCCATACAGATGTTTGTCTTGCTTTCTCTAAAGCAAAGCCAAAGAAGCGGTATGGGATGCTCTGAACAAGATGCCTAGGAAGACAGATTTGGGGGTTCCCAGCCAGCTCTGCTTTGGCTGAGAGCAGCAGGAACTTCCCAGCCCTGGAAGGGCCTTCTTGTCATGGCCTGTTCCCTGAAAACATGTTTGAGAGGCAGGATGAGGGCCCCCACCTGCCTCTCTGAGCTGCCTGTATCAAACTGCAAACCCAGCCAAATCACACTGCAGTCTGTCTGGGCTCTTGCTCAGGGCTAAACACCTTTTGCCAAGTTGCTTTACTGCAGTCTCAAGCCTTTGCTCCCCAGAATAGCAGCTCAGAGTTCACTTACCCAAAGAAACTTTTTTTGAGTTTTCCCCTGGGGTCGTTCACTTTTATTTCCCATTTTTTCTCTTCCTCCTTCACTGCTATTTCTTTGGAAGTAAATAAATGTGTAGTTTTCTCTTAACCTCCCCAACTATTTCATACTGCTGTGGGTCTCTGGAGGTGGCCCCAGCCCTGCTGCTGGTCCGTGTAAGGTATTAGCCAACACTCTTTAATTCTCCAAGAGATGCATATTCTGCTTGCTCACATCAGCAGGGCATGCGACAAGCAAGGTACCCTCCTGGGCTTTCCTGGCAGGCTCCACCCAAAATCTGGATTTTCACTGCTAGTTTTAACAAGGCTTGTGGAAAACATGGCTGTGCTTTTCTCCAAGACTGGAGGAAGAGAGCTGGGCACCTGAACAGCCTCCCTGCAGCACCCTGGCCCTGTCACCTCAGCGTTCTGGTGGGCAGCACTCACCCCCTGACTGCCAGCTCGGAGCTTCCCTCCAGGAGTTCTCTTTCTACTGTCACTGGCTTAAATAAAGGCACTGAGGCCTCAGTTCTCGGTACTTTCTGGTTGTTTTCTTCCAGTCTTTCTCTCACCTTGACACTTGGGTGCACCTCCAGGGACCATTCATCCAGCATGTGTCTCTGATTAATGTTAATTCCTCTCGGGGTGAAAACTCCGTGCTAAAAGCGGGGTTGTGACTCAGATGTGCAGTAACATTTGAAGTCCTCTGCTGATCACTTAGTGTCAAGTCCGCTCTTAAATTTTCCACTGCCAGCTCTGCAGAGCAAGCACAACATTATCCACTTCCCTAACTCCTTTTCCAGCACTGGTTCTTGCACTCTCTGTGAATCTGCAGTGCTTGCCTCTCCCGTCACAATTTAATTCTTTTACCTGAACCCCAATTTAATGCCTCCTTTGTTCCCTGTATTTGTCCAGTTTCTTAATGTGCTGATCTGGCTTAGGGCTTGTTTATTATATCCAACTGGAATATCATGCATGCTTATACAAAGATTAATAAAGATCAATATCTTCTTTGATTTGCCCCTGGTCACCAGGTACACCAGTGAGAAAAAAAGTCACATATCCCACCTCGTTTGCCTCATTCAGCAGCACAGTTCAACTCATGAAACAGTGCTGCAACAAGGTTCCAGCAGGAACTCCAAAATCCACCCGAAATGCTGCTTTTGTCCCACATTTTATATGTAAAAATCTGCGTACAAACACTGAAGAGAAGTCTGGGTGAAGACATAGCAGGGTTGCTCACTACACTAGGTACACCTGGATGGGATATTCCATTTTTCTCTGCACCTTTAAGGTAACAAAACTTGGTAACAGTCCCTGTTACCTGGAATCAAGGAGAAGGATGTTCCAGGTTATGCAGACATTTTTTTTGCAATCAAATTATCTCATGTGGTTGTCCCAAGATTGAAATTAATCCATGCCTCCTTGAAACACACTTGCAGGGAACTTGCAGTGAGGAACCACAGTCAGACACTTAACTAGTTACTGTTTTGTTCTTCAAAAGTACGCAACGAATGGATTCTTGAAGGTCTTGCCACCTTCAAGAAAGAAACAGACCAAAGAATCTCCTTTTGTCACAGCCAAGCATCTTCATGTTATTGGTATCAGAGAACATCTTCATTAATTTCTCAAAGAATAGGGTTTTTTAGTGAATAAAACATACCTGAAGATAATGTTGCAGTATGTCCCACCACTGTGGAATGATGTACAACAGAGCAACCTGTTTCTTCTGTGTCCCAGCCTTTAGCTTATTCTGCGGGTGACTTTACCTGCATACATTAACACCGTGGCCAGTATCAGCTTTCCAAAGGAAACAGTAGCACTAGGACAACATAAAAGCTACACTTTCAAATTATGATGGCCAAATCTAGGCTGTTCACTTCCTTAGAGATAATCTTACCATCTGTTTGAAGCCTTTTCGTGGAGCACTGGAGCAAATATTCATAGTGTACATCACCTACCAAAGACTAGTTTGATGTTGAGATGGAGTGCAGTGTATGGAAATAAAAATTGAGGGGTGAAACCTCCTCGTCTCACCCCTCAATTTTTATTTCTATACACTGCACTCCATCTCAACATCAAACTTCTGTTCCTAAGCCCTGGTTGCAGGGAAAATAAAGACCCAAGTTCAACTGTTTTCTCAAAGCACTGGCAGATAGCCTATTGATGAGCCATCTCCAGACAGGAAACAAATCTGCTTCAAAAAGTACTCTTTGAACCAAGAAACAACACAGTTAAGCAGGAATATGTGAGGATTTTCCTTTCCTGCAGGTGTGTCCCAAAACTAGAGCCCAAAGCTTAGTCAGGAAGCTGGATCACTGACTGTTGGAAAGATTAAAGCTGTAACAGTTATCCAAAATCTAGAAATGGTGGGACTTTTAATCCAGATACACTTATTGCCCAGTCACAGAAACATGTATTAAAAAGCAAAGCACTAAAGGAATAAATACCACAAACCATCTATGAGGGAAAACAAGAACTGGCACCTAAATGCAACACCAAGGAGCAGCAGAACAAAAAAAAACCCACCCAACCTTGCTAAATAATCTCATCTCCTAAGAGTAAATTTAAAGTATTTCTTCTGGACATGGATTAAATAAGTTTGGATTCAGGATTTTCTTAGCAGTCAATGTCCATTTGAGAGAAATGAGGCAGTAAAAGGCTCATCTAGCATTTAGAGCCCACTTTACACGAGGGCACACAACTCAGCTTGAGAAGAAAGGGACTCAGTTAAAAAAACATCACATAAACCAGTGTTGCTGCAGCTTTCAAGTATTCTTCACGACACAGTGTAAAACTCCTACTATTCCTGATTCACTGCAACAGTTAGAGAAGATGATTTCAAAACACACTCAAGCAGTAATTCATCAGCTTCTTATTTCCACAAAAGAAGTTTCAGAACTGAGCACTAGGCAGAGAGTGAAGTATTCTGGCAGAGGCCTGTCATATGGAAAGTCACCCCAAGAATTTTTCTGTCCTACACCACAAAATGTGGAGACAATACTGATCACCACAGCAGAAGCAAAGGAGAAGCAAATAGCAAAACTTAACAAATTTGGTAATTAATATAGTTATGCTACTGTTAATTAAATTAATAGTTACTCTAACAATAGAGAGAACACTTGCAACAGAGTCAGCTGCTGTTCCTCACATCCTGAAACTTAATTACTACAGGGTTATGGTTTGGATCTCCGGCACAGCAGCAACAAACCTGTGACTGGAAACGGATTGCATTTGTTTTATCTAAGCAGCACAGTTGTGTTACTGTGGTTCCCTCTTGTGAAAGAAGATCGAGGGAGCAAAACTACTGACCCATTTTTCAGGGAGAATGACGCTCATCCTGGAGTCCTATTCAAAAGCCTTGCCTACCATCCAAGGCTATTCCAGCAAATAGCTTGACACCACTCCACGCACTTGAGTTCTGGCTTCACAGAACAGTTAATACAGCTCAAGTAGAAAGTCCTTACACAAACAACCCCACTCTTCAGAGGTTGCTGCCAATGTCCCAGAGAGAAGAGAAGGGAACTCCACATACACGCACACAAACGCATTTTTATTTTAATAAATAGAGTTTTACAGGCTCAGGCTTTTTATTTTAAATCACATATACAGAACAAGAAATGCCTGACCAAGTAACATGAATTAAACTACTAACCTTGGGAAGGAATACATGCCCTCTGTAACACTGAAGACCTCAACTGAAAAGGGATTTGTTAGCAGCAAATAAAAGCAAATTTGCCAGCATAGTGATTTACTTCACAGATCAGACAACCTGAAAGAGATGTGGCCAAAGCAAAGGAAGTGACCCTAAATGGACCACTTGTCTTTATAGTGTCACAACAGTGTAAGGAAAGCCAAGAGCCCAAATGCCTCCATTTCCTAGTGCCACTTCTGGATGAATATGTATGTCTTCACATCCTTTGAGCAGTACATTCTAACCACAAGTAGAGAGGCTAAGCACAGCAGGTATGCAAAATTATTCCATTGAAGAACAGATATTGGATGACACAGTAATGTTATATTTCAAGATTTCAAATTAGCAGATGCTTTTGCATCCCCTTCAGTATGGCAGTGGAACAGATCCCACCTTCTCTCATAGAGGTTTAGTCCAAAAACTTCCTGTTGGCATTAGCACCAAAGAGAGCCACTCTGATTTCTGGCATCATCTGTGGAGAAAGAGCACATCAGTTCCATGCAATGGGCAATACAATTCCTGTGTGTTCCCGCTGCAGGCACTGTGGGATAGCTAGGCTAGGCTTCAAAATTAACAAGTCAGTTCATTTGAGCTTTCTGAAGCCTTTACCTGATCACACATTGCCTGCTTCTTCTCTAGACTGGAAGGACTGCCTGTACTGCAGCACAAGAAAGAGATGCCAGAGCTAGTGCTAGTGGGGGTTTTTTTTTGCACTAGGATTTAATAGGTCTCAGCCAAAGTTTTCAGTCTCAAGCTTCCTTCAGTAATTCAAGTTAGCCTCAGCATTTCAGCATCTTGACTGCAGTGCAGTCACAGCAAGTCTTTCAGTATCACAATTTATAGCGTTTTATGCTCAAGCTTAATTCAAAAGGGATCATTCTTGGGAAAGCCACGTTTGCTGCAGACAAGCACAAACAGTAGGTAATTTAGTTCTTTCTATTAAAAAATAATTTCTTGTCATGCACATCGAAATCTGATCCCGTGCATTATTGTGACATGTTGGAAACAGGATGATTTAATTACAAGGCCAAACTAGTTAATTGTACTTCGTTCACCTCGGCTGTTAGAGAAACTCACCTGCTGGGCTACAAGGTCCAGTCGACTTTCCAGGGTATTGGAAACCTTAATTTTACCATCACTGTTGTAGATTTCAACACCTCCAGCACTAAAAAGGGACAAAAAATTAAAAATCTGTGAACTCCACGGGTCAGAGTCAGAATGTGGCAGAGATACTATCGTAAATCAGCGTTTATAGGTAAGTCAGTTACACAGATAAGACTTTTATTTCTAAAAAACTAAAATTATTGATCACTCTGAATAGGAATCAGCACAAAGTGATCCAGTGAAGCAGCAGTTCAGAGCATCTTTGGAGTTATCAGAGCCCAGAGTCATATGCAAGGGTCCTCATCAGCATGATCTAAATCTAAGTAGAGCTACGAAATTTGTCACTTCAAAACAGCTTCAGACTCTGTGTTATTAAGACAGGTATCAGATTTTGGAAAGTGAGGAAGAGTAAAAAAAAGAATTGTTTGCTGGTCCATACACAAAGATCACTATCAGAATATACAGCTTTGTGACATGTTCTTTAGAGCCTTTGCAGACAGAAGAGACACAAACCCCACCAAGTGATCATCCTGCAGCACCTCATGACTCAATTTGCTTCATCTTGAGACAGAAAGCAACATCCCTATCCCCTCTCTTTAAAAGGCCAGTGGTTAAGTTTCTATGTGCAGTTATCTTCCACTTCAGTACTGTGTGAATCAGGCTGGAGGATGTACAAAACTTTTACTGATATTTCTGACTGAGACAGTGCTTGTCTGGAGGAAAGTGCAAAGTCTGTGCCTGATTAACACAAAGAAGTGCCAAGTTCCACAAGAACAGCAGCAGACACTGTGAGGATGTCCCATACTTAATTTTCTGAGAGCGTTCTAGTACAAGCTGTGTCTTGAAAAGTTGCATTATGTTAGTGCTGTGTATAAAACACTCCCATTTTCCTTACATGTCTTCTGGCAGGAAGTTGTCTTGGTCAATGTGAACATCCACATCCCTTTTTATGGCATTTTTGTAGACGGGAATGCTCTTCTGTACCGCACTCTGGATACAAGATAAACCTCCAGTTAGCACTGACAAATGCTATTGCACCACTCAGGTTTGACCACTCAATCATTTGTAGTAATAAAATGAAGGGATTGAGACCTCTTTTTTTTTTTTAATTAAGCAAATGCATTTCAGTTTGGCTTTTGAGCCAAACCCAATTATTATTCCTAATACTGTAGCAATGTGTAAAGTTTCCAATGTAATATCCAAGCAAGCAAATGATCCCCAACTTTGGAAGCACACTTATTCTCTTGCATTACACCCACAACAGAAGTGTAACAAGCAAAGCTTGTTTTCATGTCACATGCAAATATTTGCAGTCAGGTCTAGGCCTTTGTGAGCAGGACACTGTCAAACTGCTCCAGGTGTCTTACCTTAACCATGGGGAGATCCGGCTTCCTGCACCGAACAATTAGTCTGGGCTCAAGCAGCTGGTAGAATCCCTGCACGGAACAACCACTTCACTATCACACAGTCAACGTTTTAACTGTCTTAAAATTATTTAACCCCAAGAAAGGAAAGAAGCTGATCAATTTGAAACCCAGAAGCTGAAAATATTAGCCTCTTTTATTCAGTCCTTCGCTCGCAAGTTCGCCTCACGCAGACGCTCCAAGAGGACTGCACCAATACCTGGGAAAGAGCCCAAATATGGATGATGTGTTTGGAACTCAAGTGCAACTAAACATGGAATCATAGGATTGTGCTGGCCAGTTAATGTTCATGAATACAGAAGGAGAGTTGCTGTCTAAGTAGACTGAGCATACAGCCAAGCTCTTGAAGACATGCCATAGTTTCAGATGCCTGTTCAAGTAACTCCTGTGTTGCAGTTCCCGTGGTAATTTCTGAGACTAGAATAGATTAAAATAAGTTTAGTTCCAGTTTGAAGGGACCTACAACGATCACCTAGTCCAGCTGTGAGTACAGATCTCTTGCTGGATCAAGTATGATGAACCAAGACAAAGGACGCCAGTTTGCAAGAGCAAGACAGGTTTGTTTGATGTACAGCAATACCAGACCTGAGTGTGGCAAGGAAACCTCACTAAATTGGAGGCACAGGCTGGTAGGAGACACTGTTGAGAAAACTCAGCCATCCAACTGTGACAGGAGAGCTCGTGGATGGCTCCTGGGAATTCAAAGAAACAGGATCAATCCGTACCAGGAGGCAGCACCAGTGCCCACAGGACTGACCCAGCCAATGCCTGTTGGATTTTTGGCAGTTGATTTCCGGGGTTTGAGGATGCTCTTCTAGGTAAGCAAAGCTTTGATTTCTGCCTCATATGCCTGTGACAGTCACATGCCATACTACAGTAAATTTGTCAAAGCCAGAGCTTATTAAGTCTCAAGCGCCCAAAGTATTTTAGAAGCGGATAACTACTGACTTCTGGGTTTGGAGAAACAGCCTTTGGCAAAGGTGCATTTGATCCAGCTAATTACTACAGGAGCTTAATGTGTGCAGCCTAAAATGTGCATGTTACAGTGTATGTGTGCACATCTGCAATTATTCCTACAATGGAACTGCTGCTTGGCATACCAGGTTCTACCCCTCAAAATAAGCTGCAACCTTTCCTGTTCAGAATCCAAACCTGAAACATATTGAACTGATGTTTAAAACTCAAAGATCACCCAGCAACAATTGATCTAGACTCCAATATAACTGTAACTTCCAGTGGGTTATTTCTGACAAAAGAAACTTAGGGGGATAGGGCAGCAATGATCTGTGTTCTGCAATTTAAATATTTACCTGTAGAACTAGTCCATCCAGCAGCGCCTGGTACCTGGCAGTATCCTTCACCACCTTGGCAAGTCTCTGCTTGGCCTCATTCAGCAAATCCTACATTCAGAAGAAATCAGATCAGCAGAGCCCATCTGTTTGGCATTTGGTTTCGTGCCTACCAACTTTCTGTACTTCTATTATAGCTATCACACCCTGCCAACACGTAAATGTACACTCCAGCTGGTGTTCATCCAAGCTAGACCTTCATCTCTCTGCATGGCACACTATCCTCTCCAAACACTTCCCTTCTTCCTGCCCTGATCTGAACTCATTAGAATCTCACACTAACTCCTTTCTCATGAAAAAGGGAGAGCTCAGTAGTAAAAGGAAGGTACCTGCAGTATTGGTTCAGACAAACTAAATATGTTGTAAATAAACGCTTCACGTAAACTAATAAAGTTGTCCAAAAAAATTTTCCAGCTTTATGGTCAAACAAAGAAATCTAATCTATCTTTCTATCAAATAATATTCAGGTTAGATATTTTTTAATTGTAAGCAAGTGCAAGTCAAGATTTGAGAGAGCTTATTTTTAATTTGAAGAAGTTGGTCTTGATTACCTTTATTTGAGAAATCAGTTTTGGACGGGACTGAATTTTTAAGAGATTTGAGTCAACTCAAACACAGCTCCTAGAACTGAACCATCATAGTTACTTCAGATAAAGAAACTATGATTTGGTATAAACCCTTCTCTCCTGTCCTGCTTCGTGGCATTTAGAAGAAGAGTGCAGAGTAACAGTATGAGGATATAACACTATCACAATTTAATGTCACGGTCAAACCTAGTTACACTGTCCTCCCTAGAGCAACACAGCATTTCTGGAACCACTCATCTCTCTTCATGAAAGAAGGCAAAGATCTGATAAGGGAAGAAAGAGTGAGCAGCATGTGATTTTAAATGTCTTAAAATGAGGAAGAGTGTTTAGAATTACTCAGAAGCATGAGGTTGAGTCAGCAGATAAATGAGGAAGAGATTACCCAGCAGAGACTATCACAATAGAGTTAGATCTTTAGCCACCTACCTTCCTCCTCTCTGTGAAGACAATCTAAAGTTTGAAACTTGGTTTAAAGAGTCAATAAACTGCTGATTTTCTTCTGCTAACTCCCCTTTTTCATGGCAGAATCAACTTGAACATTATATCCTTTACCCATTAGCTTTTATTTTTGACTTTCGCAGGTCTCTCAGCTTTTCCAACAGCTCAACAGCCCCACCTAGCAGAGCATGGAACACACGGACTGTCTCTAAGACAGAGAAGGCTGCACAATGAGCAGAATGAGAACACACTGCACGTGGTGTAAGACAAACATAGTAAGCCCGACCTAAGCCCAAACGTAGCCTGCTCTGATAAATGATCACCCACCCTGTAAGGCAAGACACAGACTGGTCACCTACTAGAACAAGAAGCAAAGCTTTCCATGTAATATGGGCCACTGAAGGAGACAGAAAAGCCCAGTTAATGGTGTTTTAAGCCTCCGTGCTTACACCAAGCTTTAACACAGAAACGTGGCTTCGGGCAAAGGGAACCTCAAACTTCTACCAACCATGCAAGACAGAGATCCTGCTCTTTAAAGGAACAAGCTGTTGTGCCAATGGCAGGTACAACAGTGCCTGCAGCGTTCCTGGGAACAGGAACAACTGTATTTTCCTGAAGGAGCACGTAACAGAAACAGTGAAAATAAGCTAAAGTAGATTAGCAAATCTGGACTAAATCCTTAATGCCTTTTCCGAGCAGCTTGGAAAGCCACTTTTGTATGTTGAAGCAAACGTCACTCACTCCCAAATCCTATTTTTCTTTAGAGAATATGGTTACATTTCCTAGCACATGGTAGAAACAGAGCCTCTGTGTATTTACTGGAGAGATACTCACTGCAATAAGGTCATCCCTTGCCTTGAGGACCTTCAGTCTTGCTTGATTCATCAGGTTGGACATCTGACTGCAAGTTGAATGATAAACTTGAATCAATCCATCAGACTTTGACAGAATAACTGCAACATTTAACTATACACTTTAAAGGTGACAATCTTACAATGAAGCCTGTTCACCTCTTTGAATCTGTTTCTGACCTTGCACAAGTGATTAAAATGCAGAACCCTGTCCTTAAGTAAAGACCCACCCAAACTAAACTGACATGATCCTTTGTCCCATGGTAACAGACCAGGGCAGATTTCCAGCAATTAAGTACATAAAGAAACACGAAGGATCCTTTCATCACTCTTACTAAATGTTACACTATTGTAGCTTAGCTTTGATAACTTTTCCCCAGAAAAAAAGACAAGAAACTCATAACTAAAATTAAATACATCAGTTTGCCTGTTTGCCAGGGAAAAAGGATTTTGTATAAAATTAGCAATAAAATAAGAGCTCAAGCTTTGAAGACAGCCATCTAACCTAAGCAACTTACATCTTCTTTTGCTGTTCTATTTGCTTCTCCTTCTTTTCATAATACTCCATGATTTTCAGCCTCTGTGTCTGAACAAGGCGACCCTTCTCGATGTTGAATTCTTCTTCTGCCTATAGTAAAAATTAAATAACTGAAGTGGAAATTGATTCCATGGGCTGAAAAAAACAGAATCAAAATGTAACAGCCATGCTTTCAGAGCACATTCACAGACAAGATAGGAGGATAAAATTTATGGTTCCACATAAAATAAAATATTTCAACCAGTCCTCAAGCCAGAGTGAGTACAGGACGTGTTCTGCTGAACTAGAACCTTGATCACCAAGACAATGCTTATTATATTAATTGACTGAGGCATGTTTCCTTGCAGTTACCAAATTATGTATTATATACTGTTATGCAAAACTCATTTTAGCTTCAGCTCTGATTTGTTTTTACAGAATTGGTCTCTTTTCTGGCTACAAAAGATTCTACCTAAAACAAGGTACCCAACCCTCGGTGTCCACAAACAAAATCATTACTTTAAGTAATTCTTACACAGGGAGACTGCCAGTATAGCTGTGATTTCTATGTAAAGCCTAAATAGGCAGCATGTGAAAACACATGAAAAACTTCCCTATTTACACCTGGGAATCCAATCTCAGCCTTCAACTTCTGTTTGCAGATGCTCAGGAATACCTGCTTTAGTGCTGATTAAATATTTGTGTAGATCTAAATGTTTAAGGGAGATTAAATACTACTAGTAATGCATATGCTGAGTCCAATACCAACAAGGTGTTTCTGTAGTGGTATAATGCAGACTGTTAGGGCTGTAAGGCACCATTAATCCTTCTTCAGTAAACATCTACACTCTGTCACCAGATTAATATTAAACTTGGTCTCTTGTGGCTTAACCTAAGTGAAGAATTCTGCAAGTAATTCAGCACATGCCTTAAATATTAATTGATGGTTTAGTTCCCCAGGATCCTACTAAATCACATCTAGAATTAAGACTGCAGATGTCTACACAGTTTTAGGTACAGTTATGAACCTGGTTACAAACATTCACCAACATAATTCAACCAGTTCAACTGTCACCTCTTACCATTTTGGAACATGTATGAGTTCTTGTGCAATATTATAAATAGTTATAATAAAACCATACTATAATTGTTATGACAAACCTCAGCAGAATTAATAGTTAGGAAGAGAAGTCCTTCACCCTCAGTGATATCAAGTTATGTATAGGAGGTGGGGAAAGTGTTTCACTTAATCCAATCCAGTTACATTATCACCCAGATCTCCTGATTGCTCAGAAAAAGGAGTGAACTTTCATATGGATAAATTTTATGTTAACTTTATTTGGTACACCATTTTTTTGCTATGTAATAACTACACATGAAATCAGCTGTAGCTTAAAAGGGTGTTCCAGGCCTGCTCTGACTGCAACTATGAAAACAGGATTCCTGATGCAGGTTTCCTTTTGCACTTACTGACAGTGAACTTCCACTTTTACCTTTGCATCTATTTCTTCAGCCTTTTCATTGGCTTCCTGCTCAATGAAAGCCATCATATGCTTGATCTGTAACAAGAGAGAGGAAAGAAAATGTTTTGTGTGGGAAAGCATTTTGTCTAGAGGAAGTAGGCATATACATTCCTCATTTGTACAGCAGGCCCTTCCATATCCATTTACTAATTCACATAATGTTGTCTGCAAACAAGATTAAATTGAGCATGCAGGCCAAAGAGTCAGTTCATCTTAACACTGAACTACAAAAAAATTAGTTTTCCCAATAATTCTACATAATGGTGTTTCACTTCATTAGAAGAATTTCTTCAGATATGCAACCATACAAAAAAACCCAACCCAAACAACCCAAAAGTAAGCATGTATAAATGTGAGGCTGGGTATTTTCATTTTTCATTCATGAGACCAACCTTTTAGCCTCCAGGTTTAGTTAAAAAAAAAACACAAACATTCAAAAATCCTCACACAGCAAAATTAGTGTGTTTGTTATGACATTTACATGAAACAGAGAAAAATAACATAGATGGCATCTGAGTGAATCTGGGCCTTCCACACTCAGTGACCAGTGAAGCAAAGCAAAGGGCTACTGACCACTCCGGTCAGACCTGTACAACCAGAAGTTCCTTCAAACACCTGAGAAATCTCTCCTGGAAAAAAAATGTAATAAATTCTGTAAAGATCTTCAGGGTCATTAAAAAATGCTGCTACAAAATGACTTTACAAAGTAGTTGCATGTCAGTTGGGAGGAGCTGGGGAAGGAGACAGGGGCAGCAGTGCTAGCTGATCCAGACCACATCAAGTATATCACATGTTGCTTCAGAGCCCCGTATGGACCAACATATTCCACTTGGAGAACGTTTCTGAAGCCACCTCAAAACACTACAGAGCACGGTCCAGCATCTTAAAGACAGGGAATGCAATCACACTGAGCTCTTCTTATCTATCACATGCCTTGCTGTGACCAGGCCTAAGGTTAGGATCCTGCTGTGGGGCAAACCACAAGGACCCATGACCAAACAATCTGCAGCTGGGAAGGGGTACATCCATTTCCAGGGCCAGATGGAGCAGACTACAAAAACCTACCGGCTTTTTGCTTGCACTTAGTGCCGGGACACCTTTTGCAGACAATATCCAGTCTGGGTAAACTCACAGAAAAGATTCTACTTATAGAATCCCATGTTAAAATTAAATATTTCAAAGAGATTGGGCAGGTGCCAAGTTGAGCACTGAGCCAACAGTGCAGAACAGCACTATGCCCACAGAGATGAGAAAACAGAAGTGAACCAACAAGTGGAAGATTTTAAAACATGTGCAGTGGAAGAAGTGAACAATAATACCCACATCCTCAAATCAAATCAGCAATTTTTCTTTTAATTCCAGTTTGCAACACTTTCAAGTGTGTATCTACCTACAGCATCAGTTTGCTACCCTGCACTTCAGAAAGGATAAGAGAGGCACATAAAGTAAGGGAATCATTTTGCTGAATAGCCTATTGTTGAAGGAGACTAAGAACTTGTGTATAACAGCAGCAACCCTCACATTACTGAGCCACTTCCTCCAGTGTGGTTTGGTTTCTGAATTTTGGAAAAGTACTTCTAACAATTCTGGGTGTTCAAGAAACATCCTCTGCATAAAGAAAAGGAACAAGATGGAAGTAAGCTAATATGGAACTCACTTCCCCTGGTCCAGTAAGACTGAACAGTGTTACTTCCTTTAAATGCTGCTGTACTGAAATCCCTTTTTGCTTTTCATAGACATGAGAAGAAGTCCACAGGGAGATTTTCACATCTACAAATAGGATTAGTTTTAATAACACTAACGAAACACGTATTTTGAAATGAGAGATTAATTTTAAAGTATTATGTCCTACAGAAAGGAAGAGGGGGTTTGCCTATCAGTAGTACTGTGATTATCCTTTCCATAGGAAGTTCTGGATGTTAAACTGGCTGCAGCTAGAATTAACTAGATGGAACAATCTATTAAACACAGAATAGACAGAATAGAGCAAACAAATCTATCAGTGGGAAAAAATCCTTAACTAGAAATGGTTTTCAAAGTGAAAATTATTGAAAGCGCCATGGCGAGTAGATAAGAGGGCCAGTTGGCAAGTTCTTGCCAGATTTATACACATCCAGGACTGCCATATCATCAGCACTCTCCTTTCCAGTTGACAGGACCATCCAAGGCTCAGGAGTGTAGAGCACTGGCAGGAAACCTGCAGATGTGAAATGCTATTAGAATGTCATGTTCAGTACATCACCAGAGCCTGAACTAACCTTTGAGGTTCAGGTCCATTACAGCTGAGAGCAAGACCACCCCCAAATCCAGATTTATTTTTATTATCTTCAGGGAAGGGGCAGGAGAAAACAAATAAGCTTTGTGGATGAAATATAATGTCACAACTCTCCTTTTGGAGGAAGGCAACCCACTGATTTTACTTTCAATGCGATGTTTCCTTGCCAAGAGACAATGTTTACTGAATGAGAAAGTGAGACACGAAGTACTTATGATGCAGAGGACAAAGGGAACTTGCCTGATCTGCCCATCACCTGCAGGAAACTCCACAGACCAGCTCTCACTGGATCCGTGCAGCCTTTAACACGGCACACAGTTTCCAATTCAGCTGAAAGCAGCTTTTTCAGGCAGGGGCAGTGTTTACTGTCAACAGGGACAGGCTGTCCTGCCCCGGGAGGAGGTGTCTGCAGTCAGACTTACTGCAGGGCTGTAAGTTTCCATTGCAAGCCAAGCCCAGGCTGTACCACTCAGCTTAGATGTGAAAATGGCAATCCAGAACACCAAACATCCCATCCAAAGGCTAAGGTACAGCCAAGTGCATGTAGCACAGCTACAAGCAAAACGAGACAGAAAGCCCTTAGGGAATCATGGAATGGAGGTTGGAAGGGACTTCTGAAATCATTCAGCCCAACCATGAACCCAGGACTACCCCTGTAACCCCTCAACCATTAAACTCTATCACCCAGATGCCTCTTGAGCACCTCCAGGGACGGTGACTCTACCACCTCTCTGGGCAACCTATTCCAATGCCTGACCACCCTAACAACGAAATTTTTTTTCTTCTAATATCCAGTCTAAATCTCCCCTGTCTCAGCTCAAGGCCATTTCCTCCCGTCCTCTCACTGCGGAACAGACCGCTCCCGGCCTCCAACATCTACCGCAGCATCTAAAAAACCAGTACTTGTCTAGGGCCGTAGGTTTACGTGCCTTGAGGTGCAGCTAAACCCCGCAGACAGCAAACACCCTGCTCACAAACCTGCCTTATAACCCGGCACAAAAACTCACCAAAACGCTTCACGGAAAAAAAAAAACAAAACAAACAACTCAGTTTGTTCAGACACTTCTCCTTCGCTTCCTCCTTTCCCACGGGAGCGCAGGAGACACGGTTTCACGCACCCCCAAAGCCCGAACCAGCCGCCGCCGCGGGGGCCCGGGGCCGGCCCGTGCCCACGGTTGAGGCCCCGCGGGCCTACCTGCTTCTGCACGTCGGCATCGCTGAGCGCCATGGTGGCGGTGCCTGTGTCTGTAAGTGGCGGTGGCGATGTCGGTGTCTGTGGCGATGTCGGTGACAGGGACGGTGTCCGAGGACGCTCCCGCTGCCGTCGGTGCCCGCGGCCGAATCACATCCGGGTCGGGTCAGGCGGCCCGGCAAGCCCCGCCCACCCCCTCCCGCCGGCCAATAGCGACCGGCCCGACGCGTGACGTCACATCGCCGAGCCTGGCGGGGCGTGTCCCACCGGGGCCCCTCCCCGCGAGGGTGGGGGGGGCGGGGTTTGGAATGGGTGGGAATGGCTTGGAATGGCTCGGAGTGGATCAAGGGAGAGAGGTCCTCCGCGCCCTCCCCTGCCGCCCGCGACGTGGAGAGGTTCTTCCTCGTGTTGAGGTGGAAACCTCCCGTGTTTAAGTTTGTGGACGTCGCTCCTCCAGCCCCGCCGCCGGGCACCACTGAAAAGGGCCCAGCACCGTCCTCTTGGCGCCCTCCTTGAGGATAGTTATGTGCACTGATGAGATCTGCTCTCCGTCTTCTCTTCTCTGAGCTAAACAAGATTTATATGCATTTATGAGACTCCCTCTTAGCTTTCTCCAGACTAAACATGCCCAGCTCCCGCAGTCTCTCCTCATAAGAGAGATGCTCCAGACCCCTCATCATCTCTGTGGCTGCCTCTGGACCCTCCCCAGCAGCTCCTTGTCACGTACTGACTGAGAAGCCCGGACCTGGACACAGGGCATTCTGTGATTTCATGAAGAAAAAGCAAAAGAGTGCAGGAAATAGGCAGACAAGGGGAGGGGAAGGATGGCCTTGCAGCAGGAGGGAGGCTGGAGGTCACCAGCAGTCAGGTGGAGTGGGCCTAGGGAAAATCTTGTGGTCACCCCTCGGGATGGTTGTGCTGCTGTGATTAACCAGCATTTCATTGTAGTAAACACGGCGGGGATCCAAGGCATTATTTATTTATTTATTTTATTCATTATTTATTTATTATTACCTTCTGTGATGTGGTAATTCTTCAGAAGTTCTGTTGCTGCTGCCATTCTTTTCTGTCCGGCAAAAATTTAAGGCAATTTTTATAACCTGTGATAGTGTTTGTTTATTCCAGTTGGCAGGAAGTTTCTGTTTCCGTTCTGCAGGTACATTTGATGGAAAAAATAGAACCCCACCTTCCGAATCAAGTGTCAAACGCGGCATTTGTCGGATCCATGCTTCTTCCCGATTTATTCCTATTTCCTTAATTTTTACTGTGCATTTGTCACACCCGTGCTTCTTCACGATTTATTCCTATTTCCCTAATTTTTACTGCTCTTCTTTTCCACGTAAAAAAACCAAGATTATAAAACTATGGTATCTCCGATGTTTTTTTCATATGGCAATTATAGTGCGGGAAAATCAACTTGTTCTTTGGGGCCATGAGAATACTTTGTATTCGAGCACCATCTAAATGATATTATAATACATGTGAACTACGCTCAGACTCGGTTTGTTTTCCTTGTGGCGCCCCTATCCTTGCGTGGGGGGGGGGCGGGGTAGGGGGTGTGTAGGGGGGTGACCCGCCGACGTGATCTGGGGGTCGGGGCCGCGGAACCTGAAGTGCCACGAGGTCCTTTTGCTCCGAACCTGCGAGTAAAAGGCGGAAGGGTGGGCAAGAATCTCCCACGTCCACCTTATTCCCGGTGCCCACAGGACTCCAAACACCTCCCCCTCTCCCCTCTCCCTCACTCCCGACAGTCACGTGACGAGGGCGGGGCCCTGCCGCGCGGCGCGAGCCGTGACGCGCGGCACGCGCCGCGACGCGCCCCGCGCGCGCTCCTCCCCCTCCCGTACCCCCCCCGCCCCCTCCATCATGGCGGCGGCGGCGGCAAATTAGGGCAGAGCCCGCGCGCACCGGCCGAGCCCGCGCGCGCGCGCGCCCCCCCCTTCCCCACCTCACCCCACAGACACACACACACACACACCGCTCCCGGCGGGAGCCACCCACGAGCGGCGGCCGCTCCTCCGCCGCCTCCTCCTCCTGTTCCTCCCCGCGGCGCCCGCAGGTGAGGAACGGGGAGGGGGGTGGGAGCAAGCGGGTTTGCTGCCTCTTTATGTGTTCATTTATTTACATTTGTTTGTTTGTTTATTTGTTTGGGTGTGCGGGGGGAGCGGGCACGGGCGGCGCCGCGGGC
>JAWWES010000041.1:68009424-68029242 GCA_035583135.1 Lophotriccus pileatus
GGGGGGGGCGGCCAGGGGGGGCGGTCGGAGCCGGGCGCGCGCACGGACCTTCCCCCCCCCCCGCTCCCAGCCGCGGGGGGCGCGCGCCGGAGACGGAGGCGCCCCCTGGCGGCCGGTGCCGCTCCCGCCCCCGCCGGGCGCCCCCGATCCCACGGGGAACACCTCCGATCCCACGGGGGACACCCCCGAGGCGGCCCCGGACACGGCGGGAGGCCCCCCGCGGAGCCCCCGCCTTCCCGCCAGCAGCTCCGGGGCGGAGGAGCAGAGCCGGCGGCTCCCCCGCCGCAGGGGCCGCGGGCTGCGCGTCCCGCACGGCCCCGCCGGTGACTCATCGCGGCTCCGAGCCCGCCCGTCCGCCCGCTCGCCCGGGTATAAATATCTCATTCATCGCCGTAGTAACTGAGGGGCTCCTGCTGCTCTGGCGCTGCGGAAAACTTGGAGCCGAGTTTTTGTTGAGCTCTCAAATCCAAGTAGGCACGTTCAGGCAGAAAGTGAATGGAAGGTTGTTAGTGAAAGCTGGGTTTGTCGTGGTTTAATGTTGTGGTGAGGTGGTTTCAAGCTGGGTAGGATGGAGGACCTTTGTAGTGGGTAACTCACACAGTTTTTTAATTTCTCTTCCTAGAAGAGAAGTCACACCATTTGCCTAGAATACTCTAATTATATTTCCCAGTAAGGTCGACTACAACCACTGCCCAGAGAAAAGACCATAGTATTTTCCAGTATTTCTATCCATTAAGTGCCACCAGAGGATCAGCAGTGGATGCAATATCGATTCATTTCAAGTAGGAACTGACATGTTTGAACTCAGTAGTTCTCAGTTTATTAAAAACAATCTCTTAGTCATGCTCTCATATACCGTTGGAAAAGTACTCTGAAGAATTTTTATCTCCCAAGTCAATCACGAGCAAGGGCCTTGAACAGTCCTGCCTGTTAGGTGAAGTGTGCTCAGAGGCAAACTGCTGCATGGTTGAACTAGTCCACACATGCAGGTCTCATCCGAAGTCCCTACATGAGCCTTCTGGTAAGGTTGCAGAGCGCTTGAACATTTTCCATCTTGTTGAGATGGGGTGTGGTTTTTCAACTCCGTGAGTTTCAGTACATTTGGGTAAAGAGCACGGTGTAAACCTAAGGCTGTAGATGCAGCTGAACTGACAGGGGTTGCCTATTGTAGAGACTGGCATCAGAAGGATGACCCAAACCATGAGCATACCGGTGTAAAGCTGCCCTAAAAATGATTTGAACTCTGTTCTGTTGCCCCCCTAAATTGCCTTTCCGTGTTTGAGTGAATGCTTCTGGCTGAAGCCATTCATGCTCTGAAATAATTCTGCAGCACAGGAGGTGTTCTGCTGGAGCTGTCTGGGGTGATTAGTTTTGTAGCTGGTAAGTGAGGCCTGCTGACCTGGGCTGTAGGTGGGAAATGCATCCAGCTGCAGACTGACTCCCTGTTCCAGTGCAAGTGAAGGGCAGTGGTGCTGCTGTTTGTAACAAGGAGGCGGTCTGTAACAGCGTTGCTGTTTCTGAAATACACAGTGACATTGATCACCTGCTATTTTGTTTATAAGCATGAGGGAGATACTCCGTGAGGCAGCAGAAGGGCAAGTCTCAGACCTGCAGCACCCGAATAGATGCACGATAGATCCATGGCAGTGCTGAACTGTTCCGATGGGCAGCGTTGTGGTGCATTTTGGGGGTTGAATGGTGCACAGTGAAAGCTCGATGCAGGGTGGCCTCTTGCAGATATTTCAGGGACTGAAACACAGCAGAGCCTCATCACTGGGGGATTATATTCGCTGTATTCATTGGTAGCCTTGCTTTGCCCGTTATCCAATGTATAACTCTTCTGTGGATTAGGACGTGACAGATTGCATGAAGAAATGTCAGTCTGGCTGGAACTCCTGTTCTCAGGTCGGTTGAGCAGCTCAGCCCACATGGAACAAGTGACAGCAGGGCTGGAGGAGTAGCAAGCTAAGTAAGCTTCAACAGGTATACCCTTCTGTTCCCCCAAGGCTGCAGGAACTGACAAAGGTGAATTTTTTTGTAGGGAGCAACTGGTAATAACTTTGATCTCTATAGCTTTTTAAGGGCAATATTCCTGCAGTGAAACTGTTAAACCAGAAGTAACTCTCTAGCTCTTGCTCTGAGACTTATGAAATCTGTATAATACCTTATTTCCTCTGCTCTGTTGGATCTTCTGTACAAGCTTATTGTCTTAAAGTGTGTCTGGACTCTCTTCCATTCTGTTCCTTTAGTGGAAAGCTCTCCTTCCTCTGATCTGGTCTCTAAAGCTGTGTGTCCTGTTTCAATCCCACTCATTCCTGTAAAGTGGCCTTTTCTGAGATATTTACAGTATCTGAGTCAGTATTTCTGTATTTCTTTTTGTAAACAAACCCAGGAATTCACAATTTAAAATAAGTAATTCAGTTACTGTGCTGTGGGCTTGTCTCAAAGGAGAACCAGGGATTCTGAAGTGCATTTCCACTTATGGCGTTCTTTTGTGTGAAGCTGAAGATTTCTCCCCTTCAAGTTCTTAAGTCTCCCTTCTGATAGCAGTATAAAACTACCTCTCAGAACATACAGACCAAAGGGATTATTTTTTTCATCCAAAGCTGGGTTTTGTCATTCTTTTCCCAGGGAAACCTTAGCCACTATTTAAATACACTGTGATCTGATTCTCTTTCTCTCTGTTTTTTTTCCCTCCTCCCTCCAGAGGTGCTGAGCTAAGTAAGCTGAACTTTTTGTGAAGTAGGCCTCCCTGCTGCACATGGATCACTGTGCTGCTCTGGAATCTCTTGCTTGTTTTCATCAGCTTTTTTTCTGTCATTTTCTGTGCTGATAAGGAATTATATCTTGAAAGATAATCTTTGTTGTATATCCAGATTTGTTCTTTGATCTGCAGCGTAGTTTCTGGATGTCTCTGGACCATCTGTCAGGCTGATTCTTTCAGAAGAGGTGAGTTCAGGTTGTCTGGAAGGGCTCCCATGCATTCTGTAGGCATTGCAGGAAGCACGTTGATTCCAGGGCTGTGGATCTCTGCAGAACAAACCAGAACTGAAATGCACTGGAGAGCTTTTGCCTTTTGGTGAATGGCATCTTTCCCACCTGGTGACGTGAATATGTGATGTGGTGGTTGTGCATGAGGATCTGGTCTGAAGAGCAGATCTGTTGTTAAAGGATCCTGAAGTCCTCAGAGCAGTTATTTTTTTCCCAAATCACTTTGTTTTATGAAAGTCTCCGTTTATGGAAGTGGTTGAAGGATAACTCTGCATTTTGCAAAAGCTGTGCTTTATCTCTGCTGTGATTTCTTACCTTTCTGGAGCAGGATACGGTGCCCATAGAGCATTCTGGGATGGAAGAGGCAGCATAAATGTAGGATTACTGCTCCAATGAAAAAGGGACGAGGGTTGACTTAAAGTTTCAACATTGTTTCCTTCATAAATAAATCATTACTTTGGTTCAAGCTGCAGCAAAGACATGAGTGAAGCTTTCAGGCATTTCAAAGACATGGTACAAGAGGCAGGGCTGCCATAATACAGTCTTCATGAAAGAGTCCTTTTCTGTTTTCAATACTGAATGAGTTTCAAAAACTAGAGTTTCTAAAGATTAAAGAAAGAACACTTAGCCAGTTTTACACCAACTCTTTTCCTTTTGCAGCTTTTAGTTTGATGGGTAAATTTTTCTTTGCCAAGCTACCTACTCACACAGCAACCATGCCACAGCACAGTTCTAGTTCTATTTATCCTCAGTAACTACTGTACAGTTGCTGGTAATCCGAGTTCCCCTTCAGGGAGGAGGGATTAGAAGTTAGCCCAGACATCTTGAAAAGCTAGACAGGCCAGTGCTTTTCTTTCACTTGCTCAGTTTATTATTATTCTTTTTAATCTCGAGGCATCATTTGCAGATTTTGCTTTGGGTTTGGAACCTGGCTCTCCCTCTTAGTCTCAAGGCATTTCCAGCGTAATCAAGGACTCTCTCAAGATGGTCCAGCTTCTGTTCCCTGTATATAGCGTTTTGCTCATTCTGACTGCTTTAAACTTTAAACTTGATTTACATTTTTCTTCTAAATGCAACTGCAGACTCACACTGTTTAAATTGTCTGGCTCTTTCGGTGTCTCCTTAGTAGTAGGAAATTTTATGCATGTCTTTCATTTGGACATTCATTCTGATGGCCAAGAATGGGTTACTTCTTGTTTGGGAATGACTCTTTGAAGGCACAGAGAACTTAACTTTGAGAGTTTATCATAAACCCCTAAATATTACTGTTTGATTCATTAAGTTGATAGCATGTTAGAAGTAGTTATCCAGACTTCACCTAATAAAAAGAGCTAAAACATGTTGATAAACCTGAAACATCCTTTCAACCTGTTGCTTGGCTCTTTTCTCCACTTCATCTTGTTTTCTGAGGTTTTATTTTTTTACCTTGTCCTTTATGACTGGTTTTAATTTCTCTCCACTGTAGTGTTTCCTGCTTTCTTATTTGGATGTTTGGAAAAAGCAACAAAAAAGAAGAGTAAAATAGGAAGGTTCTTTGGCCAGATGTTGCTGTTAGGTGTGGCGTTCTGGTTTATACTTATTAATGTCTGGGTGAGAAATCCAGGACATGCAAACCATCTGTTCCCCCAATCCCTACAATAATGTGGAATTTTCTCTGTTTACCATATGTTTTCTGTTGCTGTTGGGGCAGTAAAATGAGTTCCAGGCAATTGTGGTCACTTTTTCTCCATTACAACTTTTAAGCATCATAACAGTGAACGTCAGAAAGCAGAGAACTGGGAGAATATTCATGGGAGGCTTAGGGGAAGAGAGATTCCTCATCACTACTTCAGGGGAGGAGAGATTCCTCACAACCTGTCTTTTTACCTCACATTGTAGTTAAGTAGGTCTTCGGAATCTGCCAAGACCTCTTTGTGTGGTTGAGCTGGGAGGCTTTGGGCGGAGGACTGTGTGGTGAGAGACTGTTCCATTTGCTTTCAGGTGAGAGTTTGTGTGCCAGGCAGGAGGGAGAAGTGCCACTGCTGTCAGGGAGCTGGGCCGGGGAGCGCTTGGGTTTGCTCTGCATGGTTCTTATTAAAATAAGAATGCATGGTATATCAGGGCAAAAACCTGGAATATTGCTTCCGGATTGTTACGTAAGTCCTGGTTATGTAGGAGTTCACGACCTGTTGCAGCCTTACAACCAACCAAAGAAAACCCTTTGCTCTTCCCTTGCAGTCTCCCTGGGCTCCCCGGAGCGCTCCCGCCGTGCCCCACGAGGACACTGCCGCCTGCCCGCCAACCCGATGGCGTCCGCTACTGCCGTGCCTGTAGGATTCCACTATGAAACCAAGTACGTAGTGCTCAGCTACCTGGGGCTCTTAGCACAGGAGAAGCCGCAGGAGCATCCTCCTCCTCCTCCTCCAGCTCAAGGTAACACTGCATTTTCATCTGTGCCACTTACATGTGCAGCTCTGCTTGCAGTTCGCTCCTGGGCTGTTGGCGGAGTGCGAGCCTGATGTTTGGTGTGATGCGTCCCTTGCTTTATTCCCTGTAAACAGAATAAATTTCAGTTGAAACAGAAGAGATGTTGATGGAAACAAAGCTGTTTGTATGTAGATGACTGTTTTAGTTTGAGCTAAGTCAGGGCCGACCGGTGTTTATGAAGCAAGGAAGTGGGTTTAGCAGCTGCCTTCAGGCCAGGAGGGGTGGGTATGTATTGTCTTCATTGAATTGGAGCCCATGCTTGCTTTTTTGGGCACACAAGTGGAAGTAGGCAGGGATGAGGTGGTGTTTACCAGCTGAGTGGTGGCTTGAGCAATCTCCTGTGCTAAATAGTTTTGCCCTATTACACTGAGGCTTCTGTTGTTGTCAGTCAGTGGTAGTGCTGAGACATGGCCTATGCTGCACCTATTTATTTATTTATTTATTTATTTATTTATTTATTTATATGTAAGAAGTCAAGGGCTGCATGGAGTCAGATGGTTCTTCCAGAACAGGTTCACGTGTAAAAGAGGTTAAATAAATAAATAGAAGGCAAAATAAGTTTGTTAGATTGTGTTTCACATAAACCTGGGGAGTAAAGCTTTTCTCTATTTTGTGATGTCAAGCACTTTAACAGTGTTGTTTGTCAGGATTGCTTGGGTGACTTGCCACTTCTTAATGATGTTTCAGTTAGTAGTAGTCCCTGTGATTCAGAACTTATTCTGATTAAAGAAGAATTAAAAATGCCCAAACCAGACAAAGACAGTCTTTAAAATATTTTTTTTGAACAAGCATTTCATTTACTGAACTTAACTGTCATGAAGTGAGAAATTCCTGGAAAGAAAAGATTGCATCAAAGCTATGACAGAAATGATTTTCAGTTTGGCACTGAAGCCTATAACATATGCTGGTTATCTGATATATAATTAATAAAATTAATCTTACTGTATTTAATTCATACAATTAATCTTAGTATATTTAAGATATATCTGCTACTTCCGCTTTGATCTGTGGTCCATGAAAGGAGAGGCACCTTAGTGCCAAGATGCTGTTTCATAAAACCCCGAGTTGAAAAGTGTGCTTATTTCAGCAGTAGTGTCTCATTCTGAATATCCCATCCAGTTATAACTGGGCTGTAACTGGAAATGTATCGAGTACATATAAAGGGTTTAAGAGTCTGCTTTGTTCTTATAAATGCAAGATTCAGAAAGGAATCTTAGGAAATGTTAGTCTTAAAGTTTTTTAAAAACAGTTTGGCTGTAGTTACCTTTGAAATATTCTCAAGCTGAGGGGAAACCCTTCAAACTGATTCTCATTACTGAAGCCTCTAAGCTTCTGATTTGAATTGATGAGCAATATTAAAGCTTTCTAAAGAGGAAGCTACAAATGCTCAGATAAAAATTTTGTACTCAGGTAAGAGGACTTTAAAGCTCCTGAGTGCAGATAACTGTTGATTCTACATTTCAGATATTGTTTAGATGTGTTAGCTTGTGTGACAGCAGGCTGCAGCTGGATTGGCTATTAAAATACCCTCAATCATTGATACTATTCTTTCATCCTTGTTGCTTTAAACCTTCCCTTTTAAACAGGAAGTCTTCCTACGTTTTCCCACTTCATTCCCAATACCAGACAGTGCCCACAACATCTCCTCTCCTGGTCATCTTTCACTGTAATTTGATCTCTCTTTCAGTGTTTTTACTGCTTTCTGATCAAAGCCTCTGCATAAAATAATTTCCTCTTACTTTTAACTTGCCATCTTGTTTCTCACTCTGTTTTGTAAAGCCTGGACTTCAGGCTGTGTTGAACCAAGTGCAAACACTTTATCCTTCTGCTTCAGGATTTGTTTCATTCTTTCCTAACTCACTTTTCCTGGTGCTGTTTTGCCTTCCATGACCTGACAGCTTTCACTTGTCTGACAGCTACAGTTTTAAAATCCTTTCTCCTACTTCTTGTCTCCTTGCTTGTAAACAAACAGTGTTTCACTGCACTCTCAGGATATGTGTGGCAGCAGCCCTGTGGTTATTTAGAAGTGCTGTATCCATCTTCTCTGACTGCTGAGTAGTTTGTATCTCCTTGTTGTCTGGCACATGGCTGATGCCTCCTTGCTGTACTCTGCTCCATGTGCTCTGTATTCTCCCCTAGGAGGGCAGTAATACCCATAATGGATATTTCCTGCCCTGCTAATGCACTGCTGGGACGTAGATGGGTGTTACAGTGTGGTCTGAGAACCTGGTAAGAGCAAGAGAGATGTGAGAGACGGTAAATGAAAATGGACAGTTGTCTAAAATCCCATCATGAGGAGGAAACTTCTGGGTTTTGGTAACTAAGACTTAGGAGGGTGATAACAGCTTGGCATTGCATCGTGCTTGCCAGCGTGCTTTTCCAGCACCATCATCAGTCTAACAATCCCAAGTTCCTCCCATTGTTGATTTCTGTGGCCCTTCAAAACACTGGTTAGTTGTCTTTCTGCTCTGCATGGTTGAATTGTGAACTGAGAGGATTTCAGTAAAGAGCACCTGTTGCTTAATCTTATTTTGCTTTAGTTTGGTTCCTGTGCTGTCAGACCTGTCATGGGAAAAAATGAAGAAGTGATTTGGGCTATGGCCTATTTCCTTTTCAGGTGCAGAAACTTCTCTATTTTATGTTTCAGTGAGACATTGACTCTGGTTTATGGTACTTTCCTTTGTATATTCTTTTTAAATCCAAATGAGCCCGTACTCTTGCTCTGTTTTCTGAATCACGTTACAATATGATGGGAATTTCCAGAAAGACTAGTTTTACTTTGGCCTCACAGTTTTAACCTCTTTGGTCTCCCTCACTGTGGGAGAGTGAGGGACTCCTCTAGAGGGCAGTTCAACGCAGGATCCCAATTACAGCCTCCTTGTGTCACCTGCTGGAGGATCTTCTGCCTTGCCACTGCATGTGTACAGAACATGGGAAATAAGGAAATAACCCACACTTACTTTTAAGGTGTTGTTAGTATTTCTGTACTGCTCTTGAGTCTCCTTCTACAGCAGTTTCCCAGATTTCAGCAAAGTTTCAACAGTCCAGTTAAACCAAAGAGTGTATCTGATGGGCCAAAAAACCCAACCAAAAAATCAGTCAATAGGAGTTGGAAGTTTAGTACCTTGGTGGGTTTCAAGTTAAAACTTCTCATTTTTTGCAGATGTGATATGTTTTGCAAGACTGATGGTTTTCAGAGGGTTTTTATTTAGTGAATAGAAAATTCAGACCAATTACACAGAAAATTACCTCCTGTGTTTCCCTCTGGATCTCTTGGTTGGTCTCGATTTTGTTGCAAGAAAGATGGCCTTGATTACCAGCACTGAAATCACTTTCAGCTTCAAGAGAGTAAGGCCAATCTAAGTCAACACCTGATTAGTACTTCCAAATTTTTATTTAGATCTCTTCAGTGCAGGGACTGAAGAGAGAACCATCTGTGGTATTCCAGACTCTTGAAGAAAATATGATTTCATTGGACAAACCAATCTTTTAACATTACAGCTCTATAGTTCTCTTGGTGGATTTCAGTGCCTCCAGAGGAAAATCCAGCAAATTTAACTGGTGAACGTTTGAGAGATTTTTTTCCAATAATTTTTGTCAGAATAGTGATTCTGCATAGCAGCCACTTCAGTTTATTAAAAACAAAGCCCATTAGCAATAAAGTCTGTTACTCTGTTAGGTTTTCAGATAGATGGATAGTACCACTTGCTCAGATAAATTGATAAAATACACAGAGTAAGATGTCACCTATGTAAGTTCATGTGATTTGAGGCAACAGGTGAGTGCATACATTTAAAATGTGTGGAAGCTCTCAGTTGTCTGTTCATTAGGTTGTGGAAAGATGCTTTAGTATTTTTTCAGAACTCTTTGTCATACCTGTAACTACTGGTTCATACACAGAAAATAAATACCAGTATTAGAAAACATCTTTACATTTTCCCCCCTGAAGTTACACTCATTATAGGAGCTTCCATCTGCTGAAGTTGTTTGTACTACTTGGTTTTTAAGTGAGTCAAAGTACTTTGTTTTTGTGATTCAGTGAATTTGTATTATAAATGCTTCTTTGTGTTTCATCAAGGAGGGACCTTTAGTGTGTTCCTCTTTTTTAATGTACTTCCCCTTGTTTTGACACCATCCCAAGAGCCTGTGGCTATAACAGAGGTGGTGAAGGACAGTAGTTTTTCTGTGTTTTTCTTGACAGAATGAGAAACCTTGATAAATCCATTAACACACAGAGCACCTGGAAGATTGATAATCAGTGCCACAACTGCATGGTGGCATAGATTAGTCAAGAGGTGAACAAGGTTTTGACAGTTTTTCAGTTTCCCTGAGGTGCCTGCTATCCACAGTACTTCAATCCAGTTATGTTCTTTTAACCATTTATTATCTGTTTTGGAATCACTGTATGAAGTGCTGTAACTCTCCCACACACACACTAGTTGGCTATGTCTTGTCTCTGTTTCTTAGTAATTTAGACTTTTTTAGGGTTTTTTAAGCTGAACCTTTTCATTAAAGGATCAATAGGTTTGTGAAGAGATCTCTCCTTGTAGTTGCTGCTGTCCCTTTTTAGCTGCAGTATTTTCCACAAGCACTGTAGACTCAGATGTGTGGACTCTCCAGCTCTGATGAATGACTTCCCATCCCTCCTCCTCCTGGGATCAAACCTGGGGAACGGGTTAGTCTTGTATTGTTACCAAACTTCTGGAATGGCCTTACCAGTGGAGTTTTACTGAAGTATTACATTCATTTAATAGCCTGATGGGCAGTGATGTGGCGCTTGATGAACTTCTGGAAAACAGTTTCCTCTACTTTCCATGTTACCTCCAAATACCTGAAAGCCAAAATCTTAACAAGAACATAGTTGTACAAAAGGGAACATTTATTACATAAATAGAAAGTAGAATGCACTAAGCTGGTTGTGTAAGGTCATGTAACAGAGGTTTGTTGAGCCTCTTGAGTTGGGAAGAGGCCTTGAAGGGTGGTTTACCAAAAGCTCACAAGAGGCAAAGCCATTTTTTGAGCACAGGAAAGCACTCTGTGTTTGTGGCTCTTACAAGCCACAGGGTGTGACCATTTGCATCATTAAATGATGAACACGCGTTCTTATCTCCTACAAACTGTTCTTACTGTTTTATTCTACCTGTTTGCAAACAGACTTGGAAGTTGTATGAAGGAGAAAAAGATACCCCTAAATTAGGACCTTTGCCTTTGGAACGTGCTGTTCTCCAACACCGTGTGCAGTTTTTGTTGGTACTGGTCAACCTGCAGGAGCTGCGGAAAGCTGCAGAAGTCCATTGATAATCGAGGGAATAAACAGTGCAAAGTCACTGGTGTGGGAGGGGTAGGGTTTTGATGTTTTGGCATGACTGAACAGTCAGGTGCTCTCAGAATCAGCAGCTGCTGCGAAGTGGTGGGTGTTACGAGATGGAAACCATTGACTGCAGCGCTGATTATCTAAACAGCTCTTTTGTACCCTGGCAGCAATGGAATTTCTCTTCCTTCCACTTTCCGGGTGGCTTCTTATCCAGTATGACAGCTTGTCATGTGCGATCACTGTCACATTAGTCCTGTGAGAACGGTGCTCTCCTGAACACCCTCGTCCCTTCCACGCACAGCGGGAAGCACAGGTTCCAGGAGGAGTTTGCACTTGCACCTACTTGTTGCACTTGACTCAAAGAGGCGACTGAAAGGGCCTGACAAGGCATTAACCAAAAGGAGGAACAGTTTGCTCCTCTCAGGAATTTATGGTTCAAAGTGGCAAAGAGAGACTGCTTGGGAAGGGATTTAAGAAGATAAATAAAGTTATTCTTCACATGTGTGGTTAAGTAAAGTGAAATTAAACTGTCTATGCTTTGTTCTTTTAGACTGGTCACAAAAATAAATGAAAACGTTTTACACTGACTTAAGCGCACATTGGTTTAGAAGGGTTTTGTCTCACAGAGATCTGTGAGCGTTAACACACATTCAGTGGCTTGATTCTGTGGATTTTAAACTTATTTTTCAATTGCAGGAGACCTTGAAAGTCTCATGGCACAGTGTTTTTTGAAATACAGAAAATGCACAGTGTACTTCACTTGTGTGTAGTTAACTACACATCTGTGTGTGTTAACTGCTTTTAGGGTTTTCACACACTCTGGTGTGAAAATTAGTGATTTTATGTGTCCATTGTGGAGGAAAGGGGCAGGCAATTAACACTGAAAGAGAGTCCCAGCAGATTTAAACAGAGACAGACTAAAGAAAACGGGCCATAAAACAGCTGTTCGTAAGACCACCAAATTATGATTTAGTGTCTTCAAAACAGGAATGAAGAAACACGTGCCTGGAAGCCACACTGACTGTTACGGGACTTACCTGAAGATTTGGATATCAAAGCTGTAGCAGTTGGTGTAGGTGCAGCAAGGGTGATTGTCAGGGATTGGACATGGGGAATGTTATCAGAAGTTCAGCCAGGAGGTGATATTTCAATCAGGGGTGGGAGAGACCATCAAGTCCCAAAAAATAGAATTCTGTGGAACATTCAGAAGTAAGAGAGCTAAGAAAATGTGTTTTGGGTAACCCAGTCACTGATAGTGTTGAAAGTAACAAGAGGGCAGGGCTAATGAGGACTGATAACTTAGGGAAAAAAAACTTAGGGAAGAAAGTGGCTGGAAGGGGGATTACTAAGCAAAGGGAAGTTTTGTTGACAATTTCATTTGTTTATTCATTATATCAGGAGTAAGTTGATACAAAATTCACTTTGATATTCCTTTAGATATAACAGAGACCCGTTTTATCTCTTAAGTAGGACATTTTAAGAAATGAAATGAAAGGAAGAAGAAAATGTCAGTGGTGGTCTGTTGGTTCAGTGAAGTTTGGTGAAAATAAGAGAGCAGTTAATGAAACAGTTCTTATGTGTGCCTGAAAAATGGGTTTTGAAGAGGTGCTTGAAAGCTGATGGAAGAAATAAAGATGAGCAAACCCAAGGAAAATGCAGCTAAATAGCAAGAGCTCTGTCCCAGACATCTGATCTTTGCATTAGTACCCATCCCATAAAAGTTACTTGAGTAGTTATGATGCCGAAAATTTGCCCCAAAAGGCGATTAGTAACTGCTCAGAGACATATTTTCAGTCTTTAGGCAGGAGGTATTTATTTCGACGTCGGGGAACTCTCCGGCTCGGGCCAGACAAGGAGTTCCGAAGTAATCAGTGAAAAGCCAGACTATTTATACAATTTTCAAAAGTGATGATAACATTCCTAAATACATATTCATATGATTGCAACATTTCTTCATGCATAGTAATAACATTGCAACGCTTAGTTGTAATATTCATAATAGGCGGAGTTAGGGGCGGAGTCTTCATTTTGGGGAGATTTTGAGAGGGGAGATCCTGTGCCTTCATCATGGCAAGGGTCGTCCTGCTCCTCTTCCTCAGGTAAAGTTTTGAACTTTCCCTGGATTTTGCTGACTTCAGAGTGTGTTTTGCAAAGTTCTTGGACTCAAGCCCCTGTTCGCCCCTTATCTGGTTATATTCCTTACTTTATCTCTTTTTATGTAGGTGTGTATATTCTTTGGTATGTACAGTATCTTCCTGGCTAAGTTGTTAATCCTGGTTTCTGTCTTTTGCTAGGCATCTCTGACTAAAGCCCTAGTTTTTATGCTCTGAGTTAACTCTTTGGATTCCTGCTCTGTTTCAGTTACCTTGCCATTACGCCTTGTATTGAAAAGGCTGACATTCAGCAGGCAGTTGTTAAAGCTTCAAATGTCTTAAATACCTTGGATTGTTTGCAGACAGTTTTGTGTGTCTGTTCTGGTTCAGCATAATGGTTAAGATGGTTGAGGTGGCTGAAACAACTTTATGTGACCAAATATCCGGAGTCAGCACGCAGGATGTGTATTCATGATCCCAAACCACGGCGTGTGTACTTCTGGGGATAGGCAGCCGTTTCAAATTCCTAAATTTCTTCATCAGGAGACAAGAATTGACAAATAACTGACAACTGTGGAGTCCTTTACCCTTAGTCTTACTTGTGAACCCGGTCTTCAATTATTCCGTTGTGGCCTGTAGGTCCTCATGACCAGGGAAACGATGCACAGTTCACAGATTTCAGGACTGTTCATTGATGTCATTGCATATTTGGTCTGCATATTTTGGTAGATTTTGCAGGCATCAACATAAATTTTTTGTTTTGCTAATAAAATCAAGCTTATGCCAGTCTGCTTTGTTTTGGTGTAGTGTGATGATGACTGTATTCAGTTTAATGGCAGCTTGTTTATGTGCCTTCGTTTGGTTTTGGTCTTAAATTTAAGAGAAGCTGGTTTTCAAAGCTGTTATATATTCTGTTTGTAACTCTATAGTTCAATTTTTTGTTTTTAATATTTAAAGCACCTCCTCTGTCTTGAATAGGCCTGGAGGTTTATGTGTTTCTGGGTTCATGTAATAAGTCCCCTTATGGAATCATACTTGTCACTGTGTCACTTGTCACACTGAAACAGAACTGTAACCCTGAATTCCTTAATACTTAATATTTCAATATCATGTTCCATTGTCTACCTTTTTTGAAATATTGAATTGAAACATTTGAGTGATTTCTCTGGTTTCTTCTAGGGGCTCAACAACAGCTTATGGCCCAACATGCTTTGGAGAAAGAGGCTTTGGAGAAGATTAAAGTAGAAATTGAGGAGGAGCTAAAACGTCTCGATGAAGAAATCTTGGAAGGTGCTCTTCAGCTTTTCCCGTTTCAATCCATAATCTCTATGCACTGTAATGGTGGTTAATTTGTAACAGGTACTCCAGTTAAAGAGATTTTTGAATGCATTGAATCTCTTTACCCTCCTCCCCCCACAAGATTTCTACACGTTGTCACGTGAAGTAAAATAGTTAAACACCACCATTTGGAGTGGTGGAGCCCGGCCAAAGCAAGCAAGTGGATGACATTTAATAGGCTACTATAAATAATCAAAAGTAAACAGCCCTTACGCTGCTGCAGCTGATGGCAGAAGTCCTAGGCAGCCAGTATCCCAAGGAGTATGGACTTAATCCATCAGATTTCTTAAACATCAGGTTTATTTATTGTGACATGCTTTGATGTGTAGATGTGGCTTTTATAGGAGTCCCAGTGAGGAATGATTTGAAAACAATCTTTGCTTTGCATGTGTATGGCAAATAGGAAATCTGACGCAGAAAGACTCTAAGCTCATTCATAGAGAGCTTTCTTAGAAGTTTTAAACGGAGAAGGAAAAGGTTATATGAATAAAATAATATTTTTTAAAATTATACTCTAGTACTGCTGCAGAGATGTCCATGTGTGGGCAAATTCTAGCACAGAAAAGACGCTCCGTTGCTGCTCCATCAGGGTTGGTGTCAGCTTAAAACTGAGAATAGCTGCACAGTCAGCAAAGTTACTGGCTGGGATGCAGTTGTGAAATAAGAGCTGGAGGGGAAATGTAGCTCAAAGTCATCTCTGGCTCGTAAGTACCACTTTCAGAATGTTTTTGGATGTTGTTTTACTGCAATTTGTTCATAACATGCTTTGACTACAGAGCTGTGATTTCTTCATCCCTCACGTAAATTGTGTTAACTGCTGGGATAAGAAACCTGAGACTGTTTTAGGAATCTATTTTATTTTGTATGCTTTTTTCTCTCAGCATTTACCACTACAGGATTTGACTGCCACACTTCCCCAGTGTTCAGCCCTGCCAATCCAGAGAGCTCAATAGAAGACTGCCTGGCTCATTTGGGGGAGAAAGTGTCCCAGGAGTTGAAGGAACACCTGCACAATGCACTACAGACCTTGCTTAGCAAGTGAGTTTCCATTTGCTTTTCCAAAAGGAAGGTGTTTCCTTTTGCAGTGTGACTGCTGTTGAAATGCTGAAGAAGGAACAGCATCTTGTATTGCATTTCTTTCTTTTTCAATGTTACTTTAGCTGGCTGGGTTTTTTTTGGGTGTTGTAACGTGCAAATACTTCTTTGTGGTATTTGGCCTTTGCAGTAATGTAAGTTCTAAAAATCTTTCTAAGCTTATTTCACTGAACTTCTGAGGCTGATTCAGGCAGTTTGAGTTGCTGGTGAAGCTGGCAGCTGCCACTGCCATTGCCAATTAATTTCATGAATCTGGGCTGTAGCCAGATTAACTTCCTTTACCTTATAGTGAAGAGTGGAGCTGAGGGTTGGTTTGTAGTCTGGCTCCCGATGAGTGGGAGAGTTTACCTGAAAGGATGGTGGTTAAATGCTTTGTGACCACCCTTCAGGTACACATCTGGAGCAGATCTGGGCCCCTGGGCTGACCTTGGTGCCTTAAGAGCTGTGCTGCCAGTTTAAGCCTGTTGTTTAACTAGCACATTGTACGTGGCATTGTACTTGATTATTGTCTTTGGAAAATGGGTAAAATTGTTGTGGTTGCTTGGTTTTCTTTTATAAATCACCAGCCTGAATTTAATGGATCCACATGAATGACTTGAGGCTTTTCTGAGTGACCTCCAAAGTGCTGGAGTTGGAAGGTGCTGCCTTAGGGATGGTTACATAAATGCAGTTGTGAAGGCATCATTAGCAACCAGCTCTCTGAGCCTGTGTTTTGTGGATTGGTTAAAAGAATGTGGCTCAAAAGAGGCTGAGAATGTCTAGTACTACTTTTTGTAAGAGTTTGTGTAGCTGTTCATGAACTGTTGGAACAAAAAGGTACTGGAAGCTTAGAAATCAGCACCTGGTGTAAACTTTGTTGCATGGGCCTTAAGTCTTCCATGGATACATTGGAGGGGCATCTCATGCCTTCATGAAGGTAATACCCTTCATGGCAGACTTCTGGAAGATACAAATTTGGAATTCATTCCATCTTCACAAAGGAAACACCCTTTTACTGTGCAGGTGACTGAGCACTGGCACAGGTTGCCCAGAGGGGTTGTGGAGTCTCCATACTTGGAGATACTCAAAAGCTGCCCTGGGCAGCATGCAGTAGGAGACCCTGATAGAGCAAGGAGGTTGGACAGGATGTTCTCCAGAGGTCTCTTCCCCCCTCAGCCATTCTGTGATTCCTTAATTAGCCCATACATTCCTTAATTAACTCCCTAATCGACAAGTAGGGGTTGATTTTTTTTTTTAAGACAAATATAATTTAAAACTGACTGTTCAAAGTCAGGCAGGATGGGGCTTTGGGCAGCCTGACGTAGTGAAAGATGTCCCTGTCATTGGTCTTTAGAGGTCCCTTCCAACCCAAACCATCCTGTGATTCTATGACCCTGGTCTGGAGTTCACACCAAAGGTGCCATGTAACATCTGACCAGACAGGTGAAGATGGTTGTCTCTTTTTCCATGAGTCATCCAAGGGAGAAGTGCACTCTGTCTTAAGTGGCAAAAGATAGGCCAGTGTGTTCCTCTAGAAATGGCAGCAGCTAATCTGCCTTTACAAGCCAGGCATTAGTCCCATGTGGCCTTAAAAACTTGTACTTACTGCCTTCTGAAGAGCTGAGGTTCTGAAAAATACCTCACTAACACACTGAAAAACCAGCCTGGCAATAAGCTGGAAAACTGTCACAAAGTTATGCAACCCATCCTTTTTCTGTGTCTAAAATGTTACATTGAAATAACAACCTTTTAAGTGTCTTAAAGGTTACTGATAGTTGGCTGGCTGATTGACACTGAGGGGTCATAAAAATTAACTCTAGGTTGATCCTTTTTGGAAAGTTCCTGAAAGGAGGTCTTTGAAAATTAGGTCGTTCTATCTTGTTGGTAGCCTAATGTTCTAGGATTCTTATGTTTTCTATGGGAAAATGTTTGCATTCTGAGTAATTCTTTTTATTTATGTAGCTACAGACATACATGTAAAGTCTGAAACGCCTGTGAAACTATGTGGCCTTTTTCTAAGGCAAAGTACAGCTACTATTTAATCTCCTGAGAATATCCTTCCTGCAGCTGTTCTTTGCTCTTCTCATCCCACTGATTGATCTGGATTTGTGTTGTAAAGAACTAACATACTAAGGAAGTTAAGAGAATGCACTTAAAATTACAAACTCAAATTATGTTTTCCCCTCTGCGCTTTAACTCTCTTCTTTTACCCGTGTTTGCTACACTAGTGCTGTTCAATGCAATACATATTTATTTTGCTTATATGTCCTGCTCTCTCACAGTCATATAAACAAATGTTAGGGTTCAGCAGGCTGTTAGATCATGACAGATTCAATAAGGAATTTTCTTGTCCAATGCCAGTTAAAACTACTTCCCTTAAACTAAAGTCTAAACCTTCCTTTTGTAAAGATCTGGCTCAGGACAGCTGCTTTTGAAGCAGTGCATCACTTGGCAGAAAGCCTTTATTGTTACTGACTGTATCAGATGCTGTATGATCTTGGAAGAAAGAATATGGAAGAGTGGAATTTCATTATCCTGATTCAGAGAAGTAGAGAGCTGATAAATCTAGAATAGAGGTATCTACTGAAGTATGAAGGGGTTTTTTATGATCAAAAGTGCTGTTTCTTGCAAATAAAGGCTTCAGCTCTAACATAATGTTAATGCAGCCAAGCAGTCTGTGCTGGTTCATAGCTCATCTTGTTTATAAAATTTTTACTCTGCATTGGCCTCTAGCTCACATATGAATTTCTTAGTGGAACTTTCTATCTTGTAAGTCTTAGGTTATAAAAAAATTATATGCAAGAGCTTAGAAATTTTGTAGCATATCAGAGAGCCTACTTATCTAATGTCATTTAAGTTGTAGAATATTAAATTGTTACAAAATTCACTTAACCAGTTAAATGAAATTGTGTAACTGGGAGAAGGTGATACCTTCCTGACCCTGTGTGGTGCTGGTCTTTTTTATGACCTGAAACATGACACTTGCTAGGTCTGGAAAATTATTTGTTGTGATGCATGTGAAAATGTTTTATCCTCTGGAAACTGAGAATTTTATTTTTTATTCTTGTTCTTTTGTTTCCTTTTATAACTTTCAGTGTTGGTTTAACTTCTGCAGGCCGGTGACATATCAAGAATATCGAGAGCGCACACAAGAGGCAGCTGCTCATGCCAGTGGATGGAACAAGGTACCAGATAAACGACTTTAACTTGGATATGTCTCATATCTGTTTGATGTCCATAATGGTTTTAAGAGGTACAGCTGTGCTTCACAGAGGGCCAAGAATAGAAAGGACCCACTTGGTTTTAGTGTGAAATAAATTGCACTCTCGGAACGTGCATATACTGAGTGGTTTTTAGATCAAGTCAGAAGTTACAGAATGTAAGTATTAGGTCAACCTTCCTCTATTATAGAAAAATGAAAAGTTAGAGATGTTGCTTGACTTTATTTTTTAATAACCGTTGAACATTTTTAAATTCCCAAGAGACATTTATTTCCGTAGCCATTTTGTAACGAAATCTGATACAGATGTTTTTGTAATATTTCTCTACTGTTCTTCTGTTCCCAGGTCAGGTTTCAAATATGTCTAAAAAAGAGTGCTGAACATGGTGAAAATAAAAATTGGCAGTGTCTTCATGATATTTAAATTGTTCAGAAAACGTAAGCATAGTGGGCCTACCTGGATTCCAGAGCAGTTGTCTCAAATGATACAAAACTTCCTTTTAAAGCAGTATGCAAATCTGTAAATGAACTGAACCTTCACTTTAAAACAAAATGCAAATCTGTAAATGAACTATCTTTATCATACTTTTAATCTAGAATGAGTAGGATTACTCTTCCCAGATTCATCTTTCATTAAGCATTCAAATTCATTTCCTTAATCATTCTCTGATGGGTTCAGTGGGCATCAGAAAAAGAATAAAATGAAATAATTATTTGCAAATTTAATCACAATTCGAGCATTAAAATTTAGTCTTAAATTTAAAATAGAACAAGAAATCTTTTTCCCCTCTTTGTATTTTTTTTTCCAGAAATACTTTTCCTTGACTAGATTTCCCTGCTTACTTCAGAAACTAACCAAGGGTGTGGGCACTTGTAAAGCAGTTTGTTTAAACATTGCATGACAAGTTACTGCCCATGGCTCCAGCAATTATAATTGCTTTATGTGTGTGCTCTTTCAATTTGTCGTCTTGTGATTCACAGCGTTTTAGTTTAAACAACCATGAAATCTGATTATCAAGAAGGTGGCTTAAGCTAGCACATTTCACTTTTCAGTTGGTGAAAACTAAAAGAGAGCATAAAACCAGTCACTGTGGCTCAGCTGGCAAGGGAGGAGGTGGATGGGGATTGTTGGTGCCCTGGTGCATCTCAGTCTGCTTTCGGAACCCACCTCTTGAAGATACAGCCCTGGGGAGATGGACTGTCTGTTTTGGGGGGTTTATGATTCAGCCTCCATTGCCACTGCACCCCCTGGGGGTGGTGGATTTTGGTCCCCTTCACCTTGTGGCTGCCATCAGCTTTGCTTGCCTGTAACATTTGTTGCT
>JAWWES010000041.1:68034962-68121911 GCA_035583135.1 Lophotriccus pileatus
TTTGGATTGAAGTCAACCTTTTCCAGGAGGGAAGTGGCTAGTATCGAAGGTAAGGGGTCAGCTGAGCCCTTCCTGTGCCTCGCTGTGGATCTGGGGAGTCAGAATTTTACAGAGCTGTGTCGTGCACTTGCTGCATCCTGCTGTGCAGCCATGGTGTGGCTGGAAGAGTTCCCAGGGTTCTGCCTGTGTGCAAGGCTTGAAGGTTCCTCTGTGAGCTCAGGAGACTTGTTGGTCCGGCAAAGCATCTGATTGAGGATGGTGGACAGTTAACTAGAAGCAAAATTGCTGGCTCAAGGGAGCTTAGATCTATAAATTGGATAGCTGTGCAGCAGATTCCAAGAAGTCGATGTGGCTTGTAGGGAATGGGAAATTTGAGAGGATGAGAAGTTGCATCTTGATTTTTTTTCATGACGGTCCTGCGGAGATGTGGTGATGAGATGATGTGTTGAAGCAACAACCCTCCTATTCTCCCTTCAGGCACTAAAGTTGTGATTCAGCTAACTGTTGGTGGGACTGGGGTGTAATGGTGGGTTGGTTGGTGAGGGAATGGCTGGTATATTTTTGTGTTCAAGCGCTTATGGTATTTCAGTACTGTGATTCTGGCCATTGTGTATGCTGTTCCCCTTCCCCTGGCTCTCTTATACTACTTCTGGGTGAAAGTCTTCCAAGTAGGAATGTCTGCAGTGCACTGCAGACTGTGTTTGGGTGCAGCTGGCAACATAAACATGAATGAAGAGATGAAAGGACCACCTCATCTAGTTTACAATCTCTTAGATTTGCAGGTAGATCTAAATGGATTTTGGAGGACTGTTGGAAAGTCCTCTTTGCTTTCTTCTGGACAGCCTCCCTCTTTCACTAATTGCTGTGACAGGTTTGGCTGCAGCTCTTGCATTTACCCTGCTTGACTCTTACGTTTTAGTATGATCTCTCTTTTGGAGCAAAAAGTATGCTGGGCATTCCAGGATCTCTAAATATGAGACACATTTCTTCCTCCTGACTAATGAGTCAAATGGTCATACTAAGATCTCCTTCCTTTATCATCTTGAAGTATTGCAAAGCAATACGCAGCCTGATTTACAAGTATCTTCGTTCTTCTCTTTCCCAAAAGCAGCACTAGGGCTCAACAGACTGTCATGGTCTCCCCTCCCTTTTTCTGTTCTCCCCTCCCTTTTTCTGCTCTCTCCTCCCTTTTTCTGCTCTCCCCTCCCTTTTTCTGCTCTCTCCTCCCTTTTTCTCCTCTTCCCTCCCTTCTCCTCCTCTCCCTTCCCTTTCCTACTCATACCTCCCCTCCCTTTTTGCTCTGTCTGACTTCAGGGCTGAATGCTGCTGCATCAGAAGCAATTCTTGGTCTCCTGGAACAGTGCACAGTAAGGCCAGTCAGTTGGTAAGGATTTTTTTCCTATTCCTTTTCCACCCCTACTCCCAAAAAATTGATTTCTTCTCAAGTTCTGCAAATCCTGTTTTTCATGGTTAGATTTCATATATGTAGAAATACCCTGGGAATGTCTGTAAGGAGGAAAAAGTGTAAGATTGCTTGGAAACTAGCTACCTTTTTTTTCTCTCAGACTCACATTCCTGTTACAAGCCCATCTGCTTTTCCCTTGTTTGAAGAGGTGAAATAAGCGCACGCAGTCGGTGTTTATCGGGGTGCAGTTAATAACCCTTCTTCTCTCAGTACCAGCCTGGTATTTGTGAAGCTGAAGTTGTCTCTGCCTTTCCAGGGTTCTTGTCTCCCGATGTTCAGACCTGGATTTGCGTTTAACTAGTTCACTACCCATGTTGAAGAGAGTATAAGTAAATTTGCTTGTAATGTGCAAGGTGTTTACAGTTTCCTATCTCAGCTGTTCTCTCTGTGTTCCCAGTGTTTTGTCTTGGGCTTTGAAGTGAGTTTAAACATTTTTTTTCTGCTGGTGCTTGAATAATGTGCAACAATCTGGAGGAGAAAGAGTAAAGAGATACTTGTCATCCCATGGAATGAGGCAGTCAGTTTGTGCTACCAGAGATGAAAATCTGCAGCAGTCCAGGTGTCTGCCCTGGGAATGACAATGCAGAAATAGAGAGACATGCTCCACTGGAGGAGAGAGAAGTAAGTTTAATCTGGGAGAGATGCAAGAAAGGGCATTCTAATTAGAGAAGTCCTAGGAAGGAGTTTTCCTTTCCAAATAATTATAATTTCCACTTGTGTCATGGTACACTGCAGTGAAGTGTCCACTTTTATTTGTATGTAACTTCTTTGATACAGTAATAGATTTTTTAAGCACCGTGGCTGAAGAAGGAAATGAAATAGTAAAAGAGCAACTAGATTTCCTTTCTCTTTTTCCCTCCAACAAGTTCAAATCTGGCTGTCTGAAGAAGTGGTTTATAAATAACTGAATTTATACAGATAAGACCAAAACCTTAAAGGATGTTGGTTTGGTGCCGACTCTCTGCAAGTTGTAGAGGTTATGTTGGAGAGCAGGGATGGAATAGGATCATTTTTGCCAGGCTGTTCTAGCCAAAGCATTCCTTGAAGGGAAGAATGAGAGCAGTGGCTGCAACACAAGGAGTGCTTTCATCTGGTTCAACCTTTTTTTCCATTAATAAAAAGTGCTGTCCTATTTGTGGACTATATGTAAGAGCTCTGCTCTCTTTGTCTTGGCTCCACCTATCTCGCCAGTTTCAGAGAGATGGACAGAGAGGCACAGTAAGTGCCTGAGGACTTTTTCTTACTTCTTTATATTCAAAATGTATTGTCCTGGATCTCAGTGTTGTCAGCAGCTCCTTTATAATCCGTTTCTCTGAAGGATTAGCAAGATAGAGCTGTCAGGTCTGACGAGGCACGGTGTACTGGGGCTGTGGAGGGAGACATGGAGCAGATGGAACTGCAGCCTGGCCGAACAAGGGTGGGAGCGGAGCTTATTTCCCCAGAGAGAGATGTCTTAGGATCCCTGGACACAGGCCAGTTCGTCACTCCTTGCCTCTTGTTTTTCAGACAGTAGATTTTAAGCACAAATGCACTTGATGGGTTCCTAGTGCTCATTGCTGTGACACTGCTGGTGTGAGGAAAGGGCCGTGAAGCCATAGAATATCCTGAGTTGGAAGGGACCCACAAGGATCATCGAGTCCAAGTCCTGGCCCTGAATCACACCACGTGCCTGAGAACATTGTCTAAATGGTTCTTGAGCTTCATTTCTCTCTGTGATAAGTTGTTGTTACAAGATAGTCAGTACCCTCACCTAAGAAACTTCTAGCTGAGTTGAGTGGTTTGAATTTCTTATCATAGCCAGAATTGCTCTCCTGGAACTGTTCTGCCAGTATTTCCTCTGCACCTCAAGATGCTCTTTTTGTCAGGGATTTTATGTGCGTCTGTTTAGTTTGGTGTTGAAGGGTTGAAGCCCAGGGAACGTGTTTATTTTTTCCCCTGGTGGCATTTTGACCTGTATACAGAATTTTTGCCTGTGCTGGACAAAATCAGGGTCTGGGGTGTGTGTGTGACTTGCTGGGCTCTGTAGTTTTTCAGGTGGGCTTTTCTGTGTCTTCAGAAATAAGTTTTGTGTGAGTTGCCTGTCCACATAATTCCTTGTTTGTATTTTAAGAACTGAACCAGAGAGGCCAGTTGAGCTTTTAAGAACCCTTAAAACCAAACCCTAGAAGCAGCTTCCACAGCAGTTAAACCCAGTTGGTTTGCATTTTCCTGGTCTTCGGTGTTTACAGGGCAGGGCATTCAAAGTCTTCTCTAAGATGCAGTAAACACTCTGTCGAACACTTTGATGGGGATCTCTTTCTGTTCACTATCTAATAATATCTCCATTATAGATGCAGTGTGTGCTACTACTCCTACTATTTTCATAGAGAAAAAAGTTGCTTTTGTCTTTGAGACATGCAGAATTTGGATTTGAATACTGCTTTGCACCAGAAGCAGCTTTTTTTTTTATAAATCAGGCTGAAATTACTATTTTGATAAATAAGGATTTTTTTTCTTATGTGTAGTTAGTTTTTGCTGTTTACAAATATAACTACCGTAGTTAATAAGTCAGGTTTTTTTATACCCTTAATAACCTATTAGAATACCATGAGAAATAATATTAGCCATCATAAGAGTCAGTTTCCAAGTTGTGGTTTGGAGTTTTTTTGTTATGTTTGCTGTCTTTAAGTCATAATTGAAACTTGACAGGTGTTTTTAGGTAGCAGTTCTGTACTGTATGTCACAGACATTGGAATGGGCTGCCCAGGGAGGTGGTGGATTCACCATCCTTGGAGCTTTTTAAGATGAGACTAGATGTGACATTTAGTGTTGGATCAAGGGTTGGACTTGATGGTCTTGGAGGTCTTTTCCAAGCTGGCTGATTCTGTGACTGGTTGTGTTCTGAATCCATGGCTGAGAGTGATTTTCAGCAAAGTTCAGGTTCCTACCACGGGCAGGACTACAGCTAAATGCAGACTGGTGGATTCTGTTTGTTGGAGGAGCTTTCAGATGTTTTTTTTATCTTGTTATCAGACCTGACGTGGTTCTCTAAGTGTGTTGGATGAGTTTGCAAGTCTCCTGTGGCAAATTTGGAAAAGAGCAACTGTGATCTTTCTGGTTTGAAGCAGTAGACTGTCTATTTACAATAAACAAAGCAGATAAAGAAATGCTTACATACATTCTTACTTACTATTAAATCTAATGTGTAGGGGTTATATAATGCCTCAGGTTATTAAAAATCCTTCCACATGTTACATCCTGTCCTGAAATAATCTGCCTGTTGGGGCTTTGCTTCTGGGTCACATCTGTAGATGTATCAAGAGAATTGTCCTGAATGTCATTCAGTTTTTATTGCAGTTGCTTTAAAAGGAAAAAAAAAACGAACGAAAAACCAACAAAACACCAGGAAGTGCAAACCTCAACTGAACTGGCACAAAATCCTGGCTTTATCCGCTTGACTTCATGTATTAGATCTTAATTCAGCTCAAGAAATATTAATCACGCATCCTAAATAATGCCTATTACTGTCTGGCTTTTCAGTTGGAGCTTCGCAAGCTTTTAATGGAAAAGTGGTGGAATTACCCACTGACAGTCGGGGTGTTCGGCTCTCCCCCAGGTTTGCCAGCCGTGGCTTCAGGCTTGGAGAGTTGTGTCCCCAAGGCACTGACACGGAAGTTAAATTGTCTGTAAAGACAGAAAGGACTCAGCCAGGCTGCATAAGGCCCTGATTTATAGGGAGCCAGCGACTGATAACTCTTTTGAGGTCAGCGCAGCCTGCGTGAGAAGAGGAACAATAACACTCTTGAGCCCCTTTGGCCCTCCTCCCTTCTGCTGAGGGCAGGATGTGTGTGTAGTGTTGGTACATGTATTAATGAAGGATTTGAAATGTTGAGGTTTCTTGTAGTGCCCTCCCTTCATTTCCTTACACTCTCCAAAGCAGTTTATCCTGCGTGTTACCCTCAGGATATGCTCAGATCTTACCTGTGTTTGTGAGAAGTGTGTCTCCAGTGAAAGTGCTCCACCCAAAGCGCATTTTAAAAACGCCGTGATACGTGGGAATAACCAGAATAAGTAATACCCAATCCTTGTACATCAGTGTTGCCTCCCCATCTGTTTGTCAGCTTGGTGAGGATGTGGCATCGTGTCATACTGAGCAAGGGTATTTTCTGGGGCTGGGCAGCTGCTGGTGGTACTTTATATTATGTGTTCTTTTTTATCATGGGCAAATTGTCTGTGGGTTCCCTTTGATTTTCCTCATGAGGGGGGAGGGAATAGTCAAGAGTGGTGGATCAGGAAGAGAGCAGAAGCAGAGGCTAAAGGAATAAGTACGTATTAAGAAGTGTCAGGATGGCTTAAATTTCAAGGCAGTCTCTGTGTCCGACTGTCCCCAGTGGCTACAGTTGGTTCCATCCTGCCCTCCGTGCGCTGCTGAGTCACAGCTCAAAGCCACTGGGCTTTCTCCCGTGTGCAGGGTGCGACTGCAGGGGAATTCAGGCTGTCTGAGTATGGCCCTGGGTGGTGCTTTATTTAGTTTATTTTGGAAGTTTGCTGCGATCACCAGGGCTCACAAACGCACAGCAGCACAGTGTGCTTTTGGAATAGTTTTGTATATGCCTCATATTGAGCGGGTCACAGCAGCATGGGCACACTCCCAGGGCAGTGCCAAGAGCAGAGCTGTTATCAGGGCTGTGTGTCCCTGTTCTTTTTGCTAACGTCAGATCACAGCTGTGGCCTAGTGTGTTGTGATGTGCTGTGGGGGGGAAATCATTCTGCCTTGTGGAAGGGTAGAGCTGAGCAGGGAGGAGGGTCATGAGATTGCAGGTTTCACCCCTAATTATTTTGTTGTTTAATTGCCACTCTTAAGAGTCTGTGTCACTTGTGGAAATAAAAAATCTGTTATAATCAGAGGTGTCTGGTAGTGGCTTATATTCCAGTGAGAGAATTTCCTGCTTAATCAACATGCAGAGCAAATCCTGATGGTCAAAGGAGTGAGTGTACAATCTCAGAGTGAGCAGCGGGCCTCTCCATCCTCAGCACAGGGTGGTGGGAGCTGACCACAGTGACTCCCTGCTGTGCTGCTCTCCAGTGTGTGCTGGAGCAGGACAGGTCAGTGCTGCCGTGGAGTCCTGTCCTCCCGCGCTGCACAGCAGCCCCAGCCCACGCGGCTCAGGGCTCTTCGGATCCAGTAACCTCTGCCTTTGCTTCTTTTCCACTGCCCTTACTTTGCAATGCTGGTTGCTCCCCCCTGGGTCTAGAGCTCCATTTTGTTGTAATGGCCTGAGCTGCATTAAAAAAAAATAGTTGTTCTACTGAAACATGACTTTCAAGAGGGTACTGGAGTCCTGAATCCTCAGTCACTGCTCACGGAGCAGAACTTGCTTTGGGTTTGTTGGCATGTGGGTGGTGTCTGAATATTTTCACAAAGGTAATGCTTTATTAGTTTTTATTTCATTCTGAATTAAGACTTTGTGGGCATCTTTAAGCAGTTAGTGAACAGCTTAATCACTTTTAACCGTTTCCCTGAGGAACTCTGCTTCATTTCTCTTTAGAGTTTCTGAACATGTTACCGAGCTGGATGATGTTTCCCACATCCAACCAATTTAAATGCATTTATGAAGAAAAATTCCTTTTCAAAAACTCCTAAATGCACTGGTGTTTGGAGAGGTTTAAAAAAGAGGGACAGCTGCTTGGAGTGCTTTAGAACTATTGCATATGGAAGGGAGCAGAAAGAAAGAGAATGAATGGAATTTTTTGCTTCATGTTATGATGGACTGTGCAGGAAAGCTTGATGATTAAATAAGGAATTTGCACAGAAGGGGCTCCCAGCACTGCAGTACTTATAGAGTGTTCAAGTATTTTTATTATGAGCAAGAAAGTTATTGAATCTCTGTTAATGTTTTCATAGACTTCTATTATATGGCATAGCAAACTTTGGGGTTCCTCTCTGCTCCATCTCTTTGTCCTGGTTTCAGCTGGAATAGTTAATTTTCTTCTTGGTAGCTGCTAGAGAGTTGGGTTTTAGATTTAGTGTGAGAGTAATGTTGATTACATGCTGATGTTTTGCTGTGTAGCGCTTACCCTAAACCGAGCCCTTTTCAGTTTCTCATGCTCTGTTAGCAAGGAGAGGCACAAGAGGCTGGGAGGGAGGGTGGCCAGGGCAGCTGACCTGAACTGGTAATATCAAAGGGATGTTCCATACCATAGAATGTCTTGCTCCATATGTGGGCTGGGGGGAGTTTGCTGGGAGCCGCCAATCACTGCTGGGGAATGAGCTAAATACAAGCAAGCAAATTCTGTCAGCATCTCTGGATGTCTGTGCTTGGTTGTTTCAACTTAAGTTGTGTAGCCAAAGTCTTTAAAAGTAATTTTAAGAATAGCTAAAATTGTTTGCTGTAAAATGCTAGAATTGCTGTATATTCCAGCTTGTTGGTATGAAGTAGAAATGCAGGCTTCAGGTAGCACTGGAAATGGGATAAAATTAATGTAAGAGGAACACTGTTAGATGAAAACAGACAAGCAATAGAGAGCATAGAAGGGAGAAGGCAGGTGTATTCAGCTGGGCACATGTCCTTGTGTTTGCTTGCTTTGTTTTGTTGCAGTTTGGTTTCAGATTTTAGTATCTTGTCTGGTTAATAATGGCCACGTGGTGTGTTGTGGTGATGTACTCGGCCATGCAGTAACGTCAGGGAAAGGAGGAGCTCCCAGCAAAGCTCATCTAAGAGGTTCCATTCTCTGGAAATGCCAGCTGGAGCAGCTGGGTCCTGTAAGCTACTGAAATGTAGGTCAGGCAGCTGCACAGCACTCTCATCTTTCTTCCAGCTCAAGTTTCCAGGTGTCCTGTTCCTTTCTGTGCAGGGCAGGTAATGCTGAAGTCATGGCTCATGTGTTGTGTCCTCCTTTTTGTTTGTAGGGGACAGTCTTCACTTTGGAATCTGAAGAGGAAGAGTACCCCGGGCTCATCGCAGAGGACAGTAATGACATCTACATCCTGACCAGTGACAACTCAGGCCAGGTGAGCCCCCCGGAGTCCCCCACGGTGACCACGTCGTGGCAGTCGGAGAGCCTGCCCGTCTCCCTGTCGGCGAGTCAGAGCTGGCACACGGAGAGCCTGCCAGTCTCCCTGGGACCTGAGTCCTGGCAGCAAGTGGCTATGGATCCTGAAGAAGTCAAAAGCCTGGACAGCAACGGAGGGGGCGAAGAGAGGAGTGAGAATAACTCTTCCAACTCCGACATTGTTCACGTGGAGAAGGAAGAGATACCGGAGGGGATTGAGGAAGCAGTGGTGGCAGCTGGCGCCGCAGAGACCATGCAGGCGGCGTTTCCAGAAACCTCTGCTTCTCTACAGGAAGCAAAACCTCCAGCTGAAGTTGCTGCTGTTGAAAAAGCACATCCCTCTGCACTTCTGCGTGCAAAACAGGAGGAAAAGGGAAAAGCGCCGGAAGAGCTTGTTGAACCTGAAATCCCCGTACTAAGTAAACCTGACCCAAAGTTAGCCCCGTCAGAAGAAAAGGCTGCACCAGAACCTGAGAAAATAGTGCTTCCAGGGGAAAAAAAAGTGGGGAAAGAGGGCCATTTGGAAGAAGCAGAAGAGAAATCCTCCGCTGCCGAGGAGAAGCCTATCCTATTGCCGGAAGGGAAATCGATACTGCTGTACGGCGGGGCTGCCGCCGTGGCTATATTGGCTGTGGCGGTCGGAGTAGCGCTGGCGCTTAGGAAAAAGTAACGGAGCTCTCTTGAGGAGGAGGAGGAGGAGCGAGGAGAGACAAGAGAGCACCATCCAGTTTTTTGTAGTTGTGTTACCTAAAGGTTGAGCTGCCTGCTGTTTAATTGGACATTCGAGTAACTCAGTGGTGATGGGGTGAGGTTGTTCAGTAGGCCTCCAGCTACGGACAATCATGTTTTTAGTAGAATTGGGGCGGGGACTGGTTTTTCGTGATTAAAGTACTGGGGTATTTTTAAAAAAAAAAAACAAACAAAAAAATTCTGCAAATTTAAGAACTTAAGTGCAGGTGCTGAAGAAAGGGGTGCTCATACTCTAGGAACTGGAACAGAGAATCCCCAGGGGAAGGGGAGAGCCAGCTGCTGCCAACCCCTGGAGTTTTTGGCTTCTCAGACTGACCGCTATTGCAGCTGTGCTGTCTTGTCACTTCCCGTCGCGCCCCAGAGCCCTTCCTAACAAACATTAGCCAACCTGAGTCCTGTAGCGAGAGGCTGGTCTCCCTTTTGTCTCGGCTTCCTCTCAGGTACAGCACTGCTCCTCATAACCTTCCAGGTTCCTCCTAAGCCCCGGTGGGACAGTGCTTTTTTTTTACCTCTTGGCTCACACTGGTTTTGGCCCCTAACGTTTACTGGAGCCCCATCCTGTGAAGATGCTGCCTCTCTATTGCTGTATTATCTCTGAGCATCCTGGTGTTCCTGGGGTAGAGGTGCTGCCCAGGAGGGTGGGAGGGACACTGCTGGTTTGAGAACCCATTTGCTTTCCTCCTGCCCGGCCCACTTACTGCGACCCCTCAGTTACCAGAGGTGCAAAATTCATGCTGGACATGGTGCCGCTTGGATCAGTGCTCTCATCTCCGGGGTGCGGTTAGCGGTGAACGCTCTGCTGTCCTGTGTCACGCTGCAGTCTGCATTGTCTTTCCCAAGTTAAGCACAGAGTGTATTTAGTCCTAACTTGGTCTGGCCTGTGACAGAATCCCATATATATAAAGCAATGGATTCTAGTGAGCAAAAGAGCATTAAACATCTCCTCTATCTGCTTGTTCCTGACCTGACCCAGAGCGCTGGTCAGTGCGATTTCTTTTGCAGCAACGAATCTGTAATCAGCTAAACTTACAGGTTCACAAATGCTGAGAGAAGTTACTTTGGCAAAAAGGAAACCCCTCTTCCTGCAGTCACAACACTTGGGGTGTGTACGGAGAGAAACGTTTTAAGTGTTGCCGTGCTCGTTAGTCAGATCCGGCTACAAGCGTTCCTCTTTCGGCACGTTTGTGTGTCTGTCCGTGTCCACTGCAGCTCTGTGGGCAAGACCTTGGGCTTTCCAGGCAGAACTATGGATGCATCTCTGAGGCTTGGTGTTGGCACTGTGGCTTAGATCAGCTGGAGGGAGGTGAAAGGGAACTCGTGATAATGTAGAAACCGAAACATGAGCTTATGGGAGTCCTACTCTTCACAAAGCACAAAGACAAGGTACTTTTATTTCTAAATAACCTTATCTAGGGTACATCTCCTGATGAGCCTGTTTCTTGAGGGATCTCGGAATGAAGAGATTTTTAGCATATTCTCTATTTTACGATATTCTTGCTGCATTTTCCTATCCCAGGATGCTGCAAAGTTAGTCAGAGCGTGTCAGATTCTGAGGAATTATTTTTGTTTAAGCTTTTGTGAGAATGGATTTTCTAGAAAACTTACTGGATTTTGAACTCTGTGTGTGTGAAGTTGAATATTAAGAGGAAGGGTTGTCAGTATGTGCTGCCACTGCGGACTGAACTCGGGAGCTGTGGAGTTCCAGACTTTATTGCTGACCACTGATGGCTCTTTTTCCATATACAAAACTTAGTAGTTTGGCCTTAACAGAAAAAAAACAAAACCCTTTATCATATTGCAAAGTGGAATTGACTTTTTTTGCCATTTCCTGATAGTCTCATTGCTGTGCTTTCCTGCGTGGTCAGTCGGGATAGGGCTGCCCCCCTCCTGCTCCTTTGGCTTTGGGTTCTTCTCCAGGAACGTTCTCTGTGGGAAAGGGGCTGGTCTGAGCCTGACCTACATCCTCTCCTTACTGAAGACGCTGAGCCTACATCTGGGACGTCCCCAGCTGTCGCCACACAGTGAGTTACTGTAAAGCAGAAATGGATTCTGTGGACACTGGATAATTTGTGGATCAAGGAGGGGTGCAGTCAGGGCTGGTTTTACTTTAACTCTTCTCTAGCTGTGCTTGTTTCAGTGTTAGTGTGGGAGATCATTAGAGGACAGACAAGAATAAATCCAAGCTGGCTAGGGAAGAAGTCCTTGTTGGCACAAGGAGCCCAGCAGGGCATTAAATAGAAAGCGTCTTTTTCCACACAGCAGTGAGAAGGTGGCAGCAGGAGTGAGGAAAATAAGTGACCATGTTAAGCATTTTCATGGTCAGACAAAAGGCTTGAGTATCTGGTGTGTTGCTACATTTAATGGAGCATCAGCTGCACCATAAGTTTTTGCTTGGTCTTCCTCTAGAATATTCTTTTCCTCTAAGGGTCTTTTGGATTTGACAAGTCAGCAAAAATTTGTACCCTCTTGTCCCCCACCCCACCGACCCCATGTTCAGAACATTTATTGTGAGTCTCTTTCCTCTGGGAACACTCCATTCGTTAAAAGGGTCAGTTGTGGGCTTGAATTCTGCCAAATTTGGAGTCCTGTGGTCAGAGCTGGGACAGGCCCTGTGGAAGTCACCAAAGGGCAGGTAAGGTCAGATGGCAGCACTCCTCGAGCCCTGAGCGACAGGCTGCTCTGTCGGAGGTGTGAATTAGAAAATGGAAGGGCTTTTTCCCCCCCATCTTCAAGTGTATTACAGTAATCCTACGCTGCAGGGTCTAACTACCCCGAAAGGTGGGGTGCAACCTCTCCTTAGTGGATCTCTTGTAGCTGGCAGAGGGAAAGGCAGTAGCTCTGTACTTACAAAAGAGCAACTTGTGTTGCGTATCCCCTTCCCAAAAGTGCCTCAATATCTGTCCTCGAGTGGCCTGTACCTTAACAAAATATCTACCTTAGACCCATTCTGTCTTCACTTTATCCTTAGCACACCCTAAAGCTGAGATGCTAAAACAGCAGAAGATGAGATCTATAAAGAAGTGGTAAATAGTTAATGAACTGCAGTGGGCAGCACGCTCAGTAAGGAGCTGTCAAGGAATAGGCTTTCAAGATAATGTGCAACTTAAGTTTCAGTTGTGCTTAATTCTAAGCTATGCTCAGCTGGGCCTTGTGGCTAGGAGATGGGCAAGGGCTTTCTTCAGCTGGCACTGCAGGAACAAGAGGCTGGGAGCAAAGACCAAACCCCAGAATCCCACTGTTACCCAAAAGCCCAAAGGGCAGACACAGAGCCACATCCCTGCCTGCTGTAGCTGCCATGTGCAGGGTGGAGCCTGGTCCACTCCTGCCTCCCTTCACCTTCACAAAATCCAGCTGTGGGGCTGGAGGTGGGGGCAGCATGACAGTACTGAGCTGCTCAGCTGGCCTAAACAGGAATACTACTGGGCACAAACAGAGAGGCAGCTTGAACAGATAAGGTTTCGGTTTTCTCTGGGCTGGGTGAGTGCTGAGAGGGGTTCTCAGGGTGGTAATTGGGCTGCTGAAAACTACAGAAAATGACTTAATCTAAGATGCTAGGGCTGGCCCAACCGAACAGTCTGAAGCCAAGAAAGCAGCACTTCTGCAGCCTTCTGTCCATTAAGATGTGAATCTTGCAGCAGCTGCTGTTCCAGGTACTCACCAGTTCAGCTTTCCTGGCCCAGAGCTGGATGATGCAGCGGGAGCGTGGTCTCTGTTCAGTATTGCACCTGCTTTTGGACACCAGTTCAGATTCTGGCTGGAGGTGAAGTGCCTGTTGTGGTGCTGTTTGCAGTTGGCTGTTTCTTTCCTAACATGCCTTCTGGAGGGCAAGTTCGTACTTGCTGTTTGTGAGGGCTTGGTTTTTCATCCTGGCTGGAAGCTGTGCTCAGGCATCTGCAGCTCAAGGGCCAGGTGAAAGCTGCAGTGCTGAGTGCTCTTACACAGGACAAGTTCTGCTGCCAGAATCCTGCTTCCTTCCTTTTCACACAGCGCTGATCACAGCCAGCCTAACACACTGGACTGGATTTTTAAAAGTAATCAGTGCTTTCTAAGGGTCACAAAGGAAAAATTTAATTAGTGCTAATCAAGAAAGGTTCTAAAGTTTGGTCTTTTTTCATTTTAATGACTAGTAGATAAAATAATCTGAACTTATCTGAACCTTCCCTGCATTTAATTTCAGCTACAGTGGTATGGCAGTACTAGGAAGGCCTTAAAAGGTAGATCTTGCCATTTTGGCAAAAAAACCCTAGACCTGCTTCTGGCAGCATCATGTCTCACTTCCTAAGCCAGAGCAATGTCACAGAATTTGAGAGTGTAATTTTGAGGTTCCTTTGTTGTGAAATGGTGGGGGGGAGGGGATGGAGGGGTGAACACAGTCCAGCTGTGATGCCTGAGGGCCTTCAGAATAGTGTTTTATCCCAGGCTCTGCTTGTGTCTGCTCAGGTTGGAGCACAGCAGGAGAAAGTGTTTCCCAGTGAAACATGGAGAGGTGAGGCACAGTATCTCCTGTACCTAGTGAAGGGAAGCTGTACATGAGTTCAATTGGTCAGCTTAATTTCAGCCCTAGGGAGGTGACAAGAACAGTGTTCCTTTGACTCCACGTATGTACCTGTGCTTCAAAGTGCAAGCTCTGTATTGCCATAACAAAACAGGGGGGTGAGAGGGGGTTTATAAAATTTAAGCCACCACTACTTGACTGCAGCAGAGTGAGCTCTCAGGCCCAGAGGAGCAGGGAACTCAGTTTGTGTCTGACAGAGTGAACTCTCCTGCCCAGTCCTGGGCACCATCTAAGAGGGGTCAGCTGCAGTGTAAAGTCCAGGGGAACCATAACACAGCATGGCCCAGATCCACCTCCTTAAGTTAAATAACTTCTATCACTTTTTTTCCTACTTAGAGCTGACCCTCTCTTGGTCTCTTGGGTAGGTGATTTGCTTCCTCCGAGCCAGAGGTCTGTGGTCATGCTGTAGAAGTGGGGGAGCTCCTGTTGGCTTCCAGTGGAAGCTGCCTTTGATCTCCCTGCAGTATCTGCAGGGGAGGGAAGGAACACTATCGATGTGGACAGAACAAGCTGCAGAGGATGCATCTTACTGCTATACCTTTAGGGGGTCTGTCCCCATTTTTAACTTGCAGTATAAGCAGTGTAAGCAGCTTATACTTGCAGTATAAGCTTTTATTCAAACTCAGACCAAAAGAATGCCACTTGATTTGTTAAGTAGCAAAGACTAATGGGACTTGATTTGTTAAGTAGCAAAGACTAATGGGACTGACTAAAGCTGCATGTTAGGGGATATCTTCTACTAGGCTTCTGCTGGGTGTAAGCAAATAGTGACAGACTTGCAGGGATTTCGGATTCTGTTCTCAAGAGGCCTGCCTGGGGGAAGAGACCCTGACTGGTCCTCAAGTCACCCATTATCCCAGGAACTTGTCATACTGTTCCTTCTAATATGCAAGTGCAGCCCTATTGGGGAAAACTGTCTAAAGCTTCTTGTGCCATTTGGTTAATAAAAGTGTTTCCACCTTTAAAAGAAAGTTCTTTCCAGCTTCATTGTTCTATAGTCAGTTGGAGTGAAAGGGTATGTACATTTTTTCCCTCTGCTAACGGGACACTGCTGTAAGACCATGCCCCCAGGTTGCACTTTAATAAATGGTACAGTTTTCAAGAACAATGTGTAGACTACTTCTGTGCTTTCCCCCCTCCCTGTTTTAGTGCAGGACCAAAAGAAAAGATGCTTTTACTTACATAAGATTTGCTTGTGCAAGGCACAAGGACAGGACCAGAATGTCTTTACTGCTTCCAGCTGCATCGTCAGCCTTGGTAAATTAGAGGAATGCCACGAGTACTTGAACAAAACATTGACAACACCAAAAAAATCCAGGTGGAAACTGAAATTCTTACGAGTCATAGTGCCACAAGAAGTGACATTTTTATTTAAGAAAGCCCACAAAATATTTACAAACTGTCAAAACTCGTGAGGCAGCTGGATCACAGGTGACATCTGCCACCTCGTGTGATTATGTGTCAAACAACCTGAGTCCAAGTTTGTTAAACCTGAGATGTGATTATTAGAGATGCCACTTTTTCTCAAGCATATCCAGGTTGCATTCCCAAAAATCTTGCCCTGTGCCTACCCCTGCCTTTTCCTTTACAGTTTTTCTGTCAGTTTTATTTTTCAAGCTGACACAGGTGGATGGTGATTGATACTGAAGTATCTCTACCTGGCCAAACACCTCCATCCTTCAGGGCTCTGTTCTCTCTTGCTGCCCCATCAAGATAGACCTGATTTCCACCCACCCCCCTTGTGCTCTGTACTGATCAACCACCCATTTCACAGCCTGAGGCCTTCCTGGGAACAACACTCAGCATGGCTCAGCTGCAAGAGCAGGGCTGGAAAGCAGATAACTAAAGCAAAATGATACAGCTGATTAGAAAAAACACAGAGTGCAGGCCCTGTCCTCACTGGGCCTCTGGAAGTACAAGCCAGGGTCTGCACAAACTCTGCTACTGCTAAAAAAAAACGAAAAACCTGAAAAAAATATTGTAAAATTAGAGAAGGCAAGCACTTCTCCCTACAGGTACTGGCAGAGCTGGCAGGTGGCTCACACTACCATTACTGCTGTGCTAGTCTACAAAAGCCTATCTATGGAGCTCTGCCGTCCCTTTCACAGCTGTGGGAGATGCTGAGACACTTCCACAGTATGTCAGAAGTTAAAAAGCAAATAAAGTAGTCTGCAAACACCAAGGAAAGTTAAGTCTTCCAGAATCCGCTTTCTCCATGTGGAGGGCAGGAGAGCTCACTCACCCAGCTGGAGGGAGGGAAACAGAACGGGCATTAACAGCAGCGGAGCCACCCCCGCAGCAAGCCCTGACCCACCCACCCAGGAGCCCGGCAGCTCCCGGGGACCTCCGCGCGTCCCCCGAGCCGCCAACCGTGCCCCGACACTGCCACCTGCCGTGCTCGGCGGCTGCCATCACCCCCTTCCCCTGCCAGCGGCAGGGAGGAGTCCCAAGGGAACAGTGTGGCACAGCCCCGTGCCCAGCCTGGGGTGGGTGGATAACCAGCAGCCCTCGGACTGCCCCTACTGCTCAGTGCTCGGAGCCCGCTGGGGCAGCAGGAAGGGCCTGTCCCACAGGAGTGACCCGTTTCTGGGGTAACTCAGCGCCCCACAGCCAAACTGAGTGAAGGGAAGGGCAGTGCCAAGTGACTTTGCAGAGTGCCACTGTGCCCTGCTGCCTGGCAGGGAACAGGGTGCTGAGTCCTGGGACACAGGGTGAGCCCAGCCCCTCTGCAGGTGGCTGCCCAGGCTGCCCATGGCAAGGCTGTGGACAGGGGTGTCCCACAGACCTGCAGCTCCCCCCCAGCTGCATCACCCCTGTGTCACAGAGTGGCAGGATCACAGCCCCGGCCACTCAAACTCATTCTCGAGTACCACCACGTCTCAGTACACGTGTGTCCTCTCCCCTTCCCGGACAGGTGAAGCTCTGGCCTCTACCCTGCCTTGCCCATGCACTGCAGAGAATCCACCTATGCTAAAGCTCCAACAGTAAACAAGGACAGACCTGACCATTTCTCATTGTTGCTCTGCTAGGGTTGTTTCTCAGGGGCAATTCCTTTCCCCTTCCAGTTCTGCCAAGCTCTGGGGAGCCAAGGAAGTCAAGAGCAGAGCTCAGGATCAAGACATTCAGGAAATAATAGCCATCAGAGCTCAGGTTGGGCTTTTCTTCCCTGAGGGTGTGATTAACCCGAGTCCTACGGGCACAGCTCTCTGAAGAGACTGCAGGGAGGAGATAAGCAGTCACGGCTCTCTGTTCCCTGGCTGCTCTGAGAGGGGCAAGCAGAAGCTGTGACACCCCGTCAAGCACACTGATCTTTAGAGCCTGATGTTGCCTTCTGGCCCAACTTCCAGAGCACTGCAGCAGGGAACCCAGCAGCCCAGAGGCAGTTCAGAGCTAAGCCACCCCTCTGGGAAGAACCCAGGGCAGCCAGGAGGGCAGCAGAGAAGCCTGCTGTGATTGCACTGAGCTGTTTGACAGCACTCACCATTTCAGCAACGTAGTTGTGGAACTGCTGGTTGATGAAGTTCACAGAGGTGGTGAAGACGCGGTAGAGGAGGGAGGGCACTGTATTCACAATTTTCTTAGTCAAGACCATTGCGAGCACCAACATGACCTTCTCCTGTTCCATGTCTGAGGGGATGGCTTGTGCCAGCTCTCTCACTACCCTTGACATGTGCTGCATTATCTCCTGTATGGAAGGAGGAGAGGGATCTCAGTGCGACAGCTGGGGGGAGAAAGGGGTCTCAGCACAGCCTGCCAGGACTGCTGGTAACTGATGTGCTTGTTTCAACATCCACAGGATGTCCCTCCCCTTCCTCCCAGGCAGGGCAGCCTGCCTGCTACATACCCTGATTGACAGTAAGGATCACTGTATCTCTGAGCTCAGCTGCTCACCCAAGACAAAACGAAAGGGAGACAACACATCACCACTGGAAAATTTAGACAGCACCTTACACACTTAGGATGCAACAGCCCCCTCCCTCCCCAGGGTTTGCACTGAGCCTGTCTTGAAATTGTAGAGGAATTCTGGGGCTCCCAGGAAAGGACAACCCCCCACAGCGTAGATCTGGGGTACAAGCTTAGGTGGGAACGGGAAAAAGGCAGAGGAAGTTTCACAGAAAAGCCTTCACATAAGGAAGAGCTAGTGAAGGTGCCCAAACCTTGCTCCCAAGGCCAGTGGAAGATCAGTTTTTCCAAGACAGGACAATGTGCACACACTAAGCTATATCACTACTGTGAAAAAGCAAGGTCAGAAATTAAGTTTATATCTCAGTCTTATCAAAGACTGAAAGATTAGACAATAAACTTCAAGATGTGAAACTTAACTGGGTGGAGAGCAAGGCAGCAGAAGTAGGGAATGGTCAGACTTTGCTGGAATCTGTGTAGTGATAAATCTAGTAGAAAAGCCCCACACCACAAAAAAAAGCAACCAAACAAAAGGATTGGTTAAAATCATTAAATCCTGCCTTTTTGGCAAGAAGGTGGGCCCTCAATTCTAGAAGCATTATCTTGTTCAGTAACAAGCCCAAGTCAAGCTTCTGGCACTAACCTGCTCCAGTTTTACCCACGTGACGATCAGCAGACACACAGGACTTGGCACCAAAGTCCAAAGATCTTAAGGACAAATACTAAGCCTTAACCAGACAGTTAATTTTCAGATGTAAGTCATTGGGCCAACAGAACAAGGACAAAATGCCTCTGAAAGTCAGTCCTTTTCCACAACTACCCACAACTGTAATTACACCATCTGCAAAAAGGAGATGAGCCCAAGGAACCCAATTTACCCAGTAACTTCTGCCACAGGCTACAGAATCACCTTTAACAAATCTCCAAAGGTAAGTGTTTGGGTTGCATTTAAAGATGGCAAGAATTAAATCAGCAAAATATCCAAGACTCAGAAGTCGCAACCTTGCTGTTTTCAGCAGGAAGGATGCACAACGTTCAAAAGGGGAACTGCTAGCCAGGTTGCTTTTCACTCACCTCTCCAGAGAGATTCTCATTCAGGAAGTACTGCACTAGATCATTTACTACTCTTGCTTGGACATCTTTGTCAAGCTTGTCTCCAATCTCAGCGAGTTGAGCAGCAATGATCCGGATAACATCTTCATTTACCGCAGCGTCAGACTCTGCCAACACAGAGCAGGATTTAGTTCCCAGGCTGCAGCCAGACCAGGTTCAGTGCAGGTAAACTGACCCACAGCATTTCACTCATCCCCATTAGCAAACACCTTCTCACAGAGTATTCATGACAGCTCTAAACACAACTCCTTTACATGAACCAGAGTTGCTTGACAGAGACAGTGCACAAACAGATCTTTTATCTGTGGTTTAGGTAAAGTGCCGCCCAAAAAAATCACTACAGGGCATGTTAGAACATCTCCAGCCAAAATCTGAACAGGACAGCTACGGCCACCATCCTGCCCAGAGAGGGGAACTGAGAAACTGTGCATGACCTTAAAAGTCTTTTCCAACCTAAATGATTCCAGGATTTATTGAAGTGACTGTTGTCACGACTTGTCTCTTGAGCACCATCTAAAATGCAGCATCTCATAGAACAGTTTGAGTTGCGAGGAACCTTGAAAGCCCATCTAGTCCCAACTCCCTGAAATGAGCAGGGATGTCTTCAAAGAGATCAGGTTGCTCAGAGCTCCAGCCAGCCTTGAATGTTTCCAGGGTTGGGGCATCCACCACTGCCAGTGGGTAACCTGTGCCACTGTTTCACCACCCTTGCTGTCAAAATCTTCCTTACATCTAGTCTGAGTCTGTCCTCTTTCAGTTTAAAACCATTACACCTTATCCAATCTCCTTCAGGCAAAGCTTCCCACAGTCACTTTTGGCATGGGACCTATGCAAATTTGTAGGGGGGGGACTATTTACTGAGGCACTTCCTCCTCACCCTGGTTGAGGTCAGCATGCCAGCTGGCACACCCTGGGCAAGGGGCAATAGCCACCCTGCAGATGGCTAGTGAAGCAGGAACAGGCCCAGAAACCTTTTGAGTGAGGAACAGTTTCCACCACAGTGGAGAGCAGAAAGGGATTCACCCAGTACCAGAACACGACTTGTTCCAAGATCCTCGCCCCAGTACTGGTGCTGCCTGAGGAGCAGCAGGAGGCCCAACTTAACTGCTTTAAAATCACACTCCTTGAAGGCAGCTATCATGAGAACCAGCTTTGTGCCCTTGTCCCATGTGCTGCAGACAAAACCCCAGGGTTACGGGTGCTCTGGAAATCCACGGACAGACAAAGTCTCTCTTATCCCAAGTGTTAAACTCCCAACCAACAGCCACACTGTGAAGTTTCTCAGTGGAGAAAACATTACTGCTGTGAAACAGTCAACAGCAAAAACGGGAAAGGGGGAAAGAAAAGCACCACGTTCAGACAGACCTTTGGGGTGGAGGAAAGCACACTCACCTAGCTCACCGTTCTGCAAGTGGCCGCTCCGGTTGCCGTCACACTGGAGCTCAGACTCATCGTCAGAGAATGCTCCGTGGGCACGCACCATTCTCCGGCCTTGGAGAACCATCTTCGGGCTTTTCAGGGACCACAGCTGGTCTTTGAACTTGCAGTCAGAGGATGCCTCCAGGAAGGTGTACAGCAGTGTGTGCTCCATCTGGAAAGACCCATGGATCGTGAATGTAAGGAAATCACTGTGACACCCATGTCCCACTCAAGAGCTCTATACATGCGCTGCTTTCCAACCCTGAACACGTGTCTCTGTGGCCTCCTTTGGGCACCCCGAGTAGCACTAGCCAGGGGGTCCACAAGACATCAGCAAATGCATGCAAACTCCTGGATATGTGCCCACACTGGACTGTCCCACGGTGAATGACAGATGGCTCTGCTCTTACAAACTGGTGGTGGAAGAGCCAGCTCACCTTCTCCTCACACTCCCAGCAACTCTCATCAGAGCTCCTCCTTTGAAACACACGTGTATTCAGCAAAAACCATCCACTTCACCCACTCAGATGTCTCTGTTTGGAAGGATTTTCCCCCTGTATTTGGGAACGGGGCATTCTACTTCCTGTGCATAAAGAAGCCAGCAGCTCCCCACTTCAATGTAATCAGAGCAGAGCAGTAACAAGGTGGGAAACAGAGATAGCAGATGGCATAAGCCTGCAAAAAAACCCAAGGTTCACATTTCTTCTCTCCCTTCACAGGAACCTCAGCTAGCTCCATAATAAACCTGTTCAGCTCCTCGTGCAGGGCCAAGTAGCTGCTCACAAGAGTGCAGACTGTCAGCCTGTGGGAAAATACTTAGGCCTGATTTTCATCTAGAAAAATGGTTACCGAAGGATGGCTTGCTATGCCAACTGCACCAGGTGATCAGTGTGCAACCAGGATGAACTCGATAATTGATAGAGCGTTCTGGGGAGTGGAACCTTGCAAGGCCATCTACATAACTACATCATCAGTAATACCACACAGGACCCACAGTGCCTGGGCAATGGTAGCACAACTGGGAAAAACGCATAGAGAGTAATTAAGGATAGGATGTTTACCTGGGAAGAGACTGAAAAAAGAAAAGGAGGAACAAAGTCAACAAAAAGCAGAGTTCAGAAATGGAAACAGATGGAAATTAAGGTCTATGACCAAAGATGAACAGAAGGTACACCTTCCATGATCTGAGCACAATGCTTACAGGCCGTAGTGAAGTTCACCTGGTGACAGAAGCTCTCTGGGACACCACTGGCAGTCCCCTCCAACAACCCACTGCACTAGTCCTCGGCTTTATCTCAGATAACCTTCCTATCACATTACCTTTGAAAGGCTTGTGGGAGGGCAGAGCAGAGGGTTAGAATTGTATCCTCATACAAGCTGGGGGTGGGTGAGGATGACAGACAGTTCAGTAACAATTCAATGTAACTAATCAGATTTAATTGTGAAAAATAGCACCTTCATTATTGTGCTTAATGTTGCACAAAACAATGCAATAAACTGATCACAGTGCTGTGCCTATTAATTTGATTTTTTAGTTTTAGCAGTTTGTAGCTTTATCAATGAACATTGTATTCTCTTAAATAGTTACATCTCCAGCCCGCAGTTTCAAGGGGGAGTGCCACAGAGAGATAACAAGGAGGCATCTTGCAAACTGCAGGGTTCCATCCACTCCTCTGTGCTCAGAGCAGTGTCAGGGCCCCTGCAGGAACTCTGGGAAACTTGAGAAGGACATGAGCCAACACTGGTGCACAAGAGAACCACTGGTCACTGTGAACAGCTGACTTCAAACATGTTTGACTCTAACCTGTTCCATGATGGATTCAGAGACAGAGCAGCTCTTGTCACCCTCTGCTTTTGGACCAGAACTCCTTGTCCTACAAAAGAGTAAGAAGAGTGTGAAAGAAAAAATAAGTTCCATAAATCCACATCTTTCAGCAGTGCTCATGTATCTGGCCATATCTCACAGAAAATGACCTTTTTATGCATATTCATATTTCTGGAGAGCTGGCAGTCATGAAAAAGGGCTGAGAAATCCACAACTGCCCCACTGAGAAAGGCATATGAATGTGAATAACATGAATGAAACTCCTTCGTGCCACAGACATGTGCCAGACACTGGAGTGACATAACCTGTGAGTGGGGCTTTAAAGCCAAGGTGGTGCTGGGGAGGAGAGGGACAACACTGCACAGTGCCAGAGGCTGGAATGGAGAGCAGTGTTATCAGAGAGGAATTTGAGCACCTACGGAGAGGGAGGAAGTGAAAGCAGAAATTAATTCAAACTCAGAAGGAAACTACAGTAATATTTCAAGAGACTGTGAATTGCCCAACTTTTTAAAGGCTCTTAAATGTCCAAGGGCAAAACACAATCTCAAGTATATTTAAAACACACAACAGCCCACAGGCACCCTCTTAATCATGAGCCCTTCTTTTCAAAGAGTTGTAATGTCAGACTAATGGCTAAAACACAGGCTTAAGCCTTTGCTGCTTTGTATTTCCCTCTGTTCCATTCAAACCCCCATTGCTGCTACTCACCTTTACCCTAAGTGCTGGCTGGGGAGAGTGCAGTCCCCTCTGTCCTCTTCTCTAGGACCCAACAGAGTTCTGAAGCAGGTCAGAAGTGCCCCTTCTCCTGGGCTTGACTTTGCTGGAGGAGACAGATGTTAATTCAGGTTTGAGAACTTGAGAAGCCTGGGATGAAGAGGAAAGTGGGGATTTAGCACTAAGTCTGTGTGTGGCAGGACTTTGGCTTTGTGCAGACTCCTTGGGAGTTGTCCACACCAGCAATATTTCTGTGGGTTAGGTAAAGCCTCAGCTTGCACATATTCTGGTTTTACAGACAACATTTATTTTCAGTTCGAAGCAATTCAGACCAAAACCAAGGTGTTCATGTTACAACTGGCAAACAGTGGATATCCTCTGCTCTTAACTCCTGTTGAGTTAAACACTACTTTCTGAAGCATCATGGCTTAGACCACAGGAAGCCTGAAGTAGTACCAGTAGTACCAGGCCTCCTCTGCCCACATCCCATTTGCTTGGAAAACCACATTCATCACAGCAAACTTATTGGGCTCTCCCAGTGCTGCCATCCCCACCCAGCCCCAGCCTGTGCCAAAAGCTTCGTGTAGCACCACAGCAGGACTCCACAACAGGTCAGACAAACCCCTGCTGGCTAATTTGGGCTGGGAGCAGCCAGCTGACCTTAATACAAGTACAGGCTGAACAGACCTGCCCACCTTTCAAGGTGCAAGAAGCTGCACCACTCTCTGTTCACACCACACTCCATCATGGAGGGGGAGATGTTCTCCCAGGCTTTTGGCTGAAGTGATGCAACACAAGCCTCTCCAGCTGACAGCTGCACACAAGTGGCCAGATTGACTAGCACCAATGAGATTCTTTACTCACCAAAGCCCTACAGCCAAAGCTCTTCCCCCCAAACCCAGCCCAACTGTGCTGGGATAACCTACTTTTTCTCATCGTTGAGAATTCCTGGAAATTGCTTGAGGGAGAGCTGAGCATCGACAGATGGTGATAAATAGATTAAATAAAATATCATCCTATAGAGGGACCAATGTAATCTTTTCTTACAGCAAGAGGATGGAACAGAAATTGAAGTCAAAACACTTCCTTGCGGAAATGTTTGCCACCTGACACATCTCCCCAAGGCAAGCTCAGAACGTGGCTTTAAACCCTAGATCCCCTACAGTTTTTGTCACACTATTTCATACTGTCAGGAAACTCATTTGATTCAGTCTGAACACTCATGGTAAGAGACCACCAAAAAGAGACACAGTTGTCTTGTCCCACTCCCTGCTTTAGAAGAAGAAGCACAGAGCACTCCAGTCTGGGAAGGAGAAGCAGCACACTGCTCAGTTCCCAAAGCAGAAAATGCAAGTCAAACAAATCAACCCAGGTTTATTCTGGGCATGCCCAGAAAGGCAGGGAACAGCAGCTTGGCACAAGCCTCTGCACCATCCACACCAGCCTGCTTTACTGATTAGAAGCTGCAAGAGATCAAGCCCGGGCATGTTCCACATATCAGTTCCTGGAAGCGCTCAGGAAAGGTGCCTGTCTGCCTCTACAGACTCAAACATTATGATTTTCAGAAAGAGGCAAATGCTTACATGCTGATTACAGAAAAAAAGTCCTCCCTTGGTGCTGGGTTCCCTGCACAGGTAGAGCACCTTGACAAGACCTCAGTGCAGGGAGGAGAGACCTTCAGTGTGTGCAGTTCTTCCCTCCCCTCAGGGATCATCTCAGCTCTGGGCAAAGTCCCCAGAAACAGAAACTGTAAGACAAACGTCACCCATCGTAGCTGCAAACCGGAGTTTTGTCCTCTCCTGCACATGAGCAGAGGTAAAACAAAAAAAGAACAATGAAAAATTCCACCACACTCCAAAGTATTTATATGGCAAAAAATAAGACAAGGAAGCTTGAATATGGTAATTTCATGAACTGAATTTCCTAAATCAAAGACTGACCACCCAGGTAGTCAAAGCCCCTGAAGGGTTTCTGCCCTCAGCCAACAAAGTTCTGCTTGGGTGGCCAGGGAAGAGGAAAAAGGATTTCTCCCACACCACAAAATGGCTTCCTATTACTACAATCCAGGGGCAATTATTTTTTTATTTTAGTTAACTAGTAATTCCACAAACCTCAAGTTTTACATAATTACTCTGAATCAATGGAAAGGGCTTGGATAGTCACAAAGTTCCTCCTGAAAAGTCTAATTCCTTAATGGAATCTCAAAAAAAACCACAACAAACCAAAACCAAAACAAAACAAAAAACCAAACAGTCAAATGCAATCATGCTGATGCCACCTGAAGATTTTAATCATTAAGAGTTTAGAACCCTGATAGTTTTAGATTCAGTCTAAGACCATTTCTGGTGGATATAAAAAGGTTTCCTTCTACTGGGTAAAAGGAATCTTTAGTTGAAGAATGAGAAGAGATGGATAAAGGCTACAAACCCCATCTGCATTCACATTCAGAATAAAACTAGATCATTTGCTGCTGAAAGCCTGGGAATGAAATTTTACAAAATTTAATTGAAATACCAATTAATTTTAATACATTATTCATTTTCACACTTTCAATTCACTCATTAGACAAATGAGCTTTATGTGTTAGCAGCTGCCTCTGAGAAAACACTAGATGCCTTGAATAGCTTCAACAGATAAGATTACAATCAGTTTTTTGGACCAGTTCTTCATCTCTTGCTTAATAAAAAAAAAAAATAAAAATTAAGGGGGTACTTGAAACACAAGTTTAGGACAATTAAATCAGTTCTACAGAGTCAGTGTAGGGATGTTCATTCCAATTCCACATTGTATTGGGATGCAGGACAAATTAAACATAATTACAGTCAGAGAAGCACAGCCACCCGCCACTTGTCAGCACAGAAGGACAGACCTCTTTACACCCACAGACATGCCAGTTTTCACAAGTGAATCCTGTGGATGCTTCCTACAGATCATGTCTCCAAGGCTTCCCCCAAGGCAATCACAACTCTTTAGATGGGGCTGGGTACATCCTGAGTACATACTGCCCTCCAACAACACAGGTGGTTTGGGTTTGGTGTCCTATCTTCTGCTTCTCCCTCTCATCCCCAAGTTATCCTTATATCATCCTTAAATCTCACAATGAACTCACCAGAGCAACTGTTCCCATCTGCAGCCCACCAGTGAGGGGTAGAACAGCAGGCAGGACCAGAAGCCCCTGACTCCAGGCTTTAAGGAGAGACAGAACTGCAATTTTGCAGGGCAGAGGAAAGGGAGAGGCAGGACTGCCAGACAATTTCCTCTCTTCCACACCTGCATCTTCTCCTACACCATGCAGTGCGGGGTAAGCCAAGGGAAAAGCCTTGTGTGCTGTACAGCACCTCTCCCACATCAGCCCCTGCGGATGGTGCCATGCCAGCGCTGGCCATCGCTGTGCTGGGCAGAGACCACGCTCGGTGCTCCCTGCCACACCACTGCCACGGACATCTCAAGCACGCATTTCATCTTCCCAGGTGGGAAGCTCCACATGGAAACAGCAGAGCTGCAAAGCAGACAAGGTGTCATCATCCCTACAGCAACACTGCTAAGCCACCCCACAAATCAGGTTTCACCTCTCCTCCACTCTTCTGTTACATCTTCAAGACATCTCAGCAAAGAATCCACCCCACCAATAATGTCTCTGCTTACCATCACTTCTCCTCAGACCCTGGGCCTCTCCTCGCAGCTCAGCCTGGGAGTTACTATTCTCAGCTGTGCCAGACACTGTCTGGTTATGAAAACATGCTCTTTGCAGCAGGAAAGACACACGCCTGTAGGACTGACTCCTTTAACAACTTGTCTGGATTCCCAGACACGTCCCTTACCAACACCTGGACAGTCACACTATCAGTCAAAGGCCCAATTGTGTGAGTTGTCAAGATACTTATCTTAGTGTCTCACATTTGAGCTAGGAGTGAATTAAAGCCTTTGAAGCAGAAACTGCAATAAACCATCAGTCACTGAGGAGTCAAAGACTTCCATACTGTGTACTGCTTTCCCTGCCTGGCTGCTGAAAGGTAAGACCTGCGGTTTTAGCAGTCAGGATGACATCATTATTAGAAGAGATGGAACAGTGCCTGTTTGTCCCTTCCTAGACCCAGTGGCTCTTACCTGTCTTGCAGGCAAACATTTCATTGTTGAGCTACAGAGCAAGGCATCATTTTACAGGCTGGGAAACTGAGTACTTGAAATGTCCTGACATTTTAAACCCACACACCAAGCCATAACCACTCAAATTCATAGTCTTTAAGAAAAGTTGCCACAGGCACAACTACTTTACTTAACCAGCCATTACTGGAAAAAAAGGAAGAGAAACAGCATCACAGACACATCAAGTTCCTTATTTGAGGATATTCTAAGCTGTGCCACTGCTGTCCGCAGCACCAAAGTCCCCAAAGTAGTCCCCATCACCCTGCAATGCTCCATTTCCATGCCATAAACCCACCAAGATAACCAGAGCTTTTCCTCATATTTCCCTAGTTATGGAAGAAGGCTGACTACTCCCACAGCTGCTGCACACACACTTCAGACCTTGCAAGGGGAGAGAGAGAGAGAGACAGAACTGACAGCAAAAGGGAAGGTATCTTTTTGGTGTGCAAAACAGTGGTGAGATGAATAAATAGGGTGTTGTGATAAGCACAGAAAACCTGTTCCTGTCCCTACTTACCCTGCAGGATATGCCAGCCTGTAACTCTGTTTGCCTCATCCAAGACCCACTGCATTCCTACAGCTGAATTTGCTTTGAGGCTTTGGAAAGAGAAGCAGAGTGCTGGGGGAACACATGTTGGAATGTATTAGCCAGGTGAAGGATGGGCAGAACAGGACCCTCTGGACATCTATGGATGCACACAGACATGCTGCTGTGAAGCCAAAGGGATGGTTTGGTACCACCTGGTACCACCAGAGCTACTGGCTTGGAGAGTCTTAGGACTTTATCCACCATAAGGAACACTGTTTCCAAACTAGAGGTATTTTCTGTCCATTTGCCTTCAAGGGAGGATATAACATCAATAGCTCATTTTGGAAGCACAAAACTGACAAGCCACGGCAGAATACTTGGAGATGCCAGGAGCTCAGTGGGCCAGAGCAGGACAGACCTCATCTCTCAGTCACTTGCAATTTATTTGCTAGGAAAGACACCCTGTTTGTCAAGAATCACAAGACTATCTAAAATCCAACCAGGACAACCTCTCCCTCCTACTCCCCAGCACTACTGCCGCTTACATGAGGCTTTCAGCTTTTACTTTTATTCATTTCAGCTTCAAATTATCCTCCTTTAAGATGCAAATAACGCTATTACCAATCACTCCAGCAAGGGAAAACAAAACCCACCACCAACAAAAAGCACTCCTAACACCTTTGATGTAAAAATACACTGAAACTTGCTGAATATACTTTCTTCTCCCAACAGTTTCAGTGTTTATTTATTGTATTGAGTGGCACTGAAACGCTAAAAGGAACATGAAGACACGACACCAACAGATGCTTGTCTACTGCCTGACTACTTCCTTAGTGGGCATTTTTGTCTTTGCCTCTTTATGCTGTTTAAGTGTAAAGCGAACATCTCAGCCTGGACACTACGTACTCTCAGATGTATATTTTCATTTAGAAATACCATGCAAACTTTGTTTGATGGGGCTTTATTTTCCTCTTAGAGGAATTCTCCAACTCAGAAAACTAAATTCGAGATGAGAATAAAAAGAATGTGCCAGTTGGACTTTTTGTTATAGATTTATTTCTGTTCCTGAAGGTCTACTGCCATTTCGTGAGTTGCAGAAATGTTCTAGTTATCTGGGCAGTACTTTGACTTCTCAGGAAGAAAATCATCCAGTTGCCTCATCAAACACTATTTTCGTTTAGCACAAAATGCTCTGTTGCTCAGCCCCTGGGCAGCATATGAATGAAGAAGAAGGAACAGTGCCACTTCAGTAATTCTTTTTAAAAAAAAAAGGTACTTCTGATGGCTGTGGTTTCCGTATCAGATCAGTGACGGGGCGGCGTGACAACACTGTTTATTCTTAAGAAGGCAGCCTGCAGGCACAGCTGGGCTTAAACTGAGTCAGCAGGAAGTCTGTAGCTCAAACTGCCCCAAAGCCTGGAGCTGGGATTTGAATTCAGCTAGCTAGAGCCAAACCCAAATGGAATTTGCACATCTCCATGTTTTGGGCATGGCTATGACTAAGAGGAAAAGGCAAGACCCGCATCTTGACTATCACAGTGCAGGTGTTTTTTCTGATCTGTGACTGAGCTGAATTTTTCCCCTCTGGTGTTGAGCAAAAGTAACTCCAGCCAGGTGAGCCCATCCTGCATTTCACCTCCTCGTTAAGGGTGAGAGAATACTTCTACATTTCCTAAAGGCCTGGCAGGAGGAAGCAGAGCAAACCCTGACAAAAAGGCACTCTCACACTCAAGACTCGTGGTCGTTACAGGGTTACCTTTGTCCTCAAAACTGTAACTATTCCGGCCCAGAAGCTGCAACACCTACAGGGCATATTGAAGAAGTTGTTAAGTGTTTGTCTCTCGGAAATGACTGGAAAAGGGGAAGGACTGAGGAATCACAGTTCCAGTCTTTTGACATGAGGAAGGAAGGACAAACAGACTGAGAGCAGGGAGCTCCTCAGTAATGTTGGTAAGTGGTGAGCATCGAGACAAACTGCAGCCACCACAGGTGATGTGCAAGTGACAGTGTCCACTCAGAGAAATGCAAGACTTGCCTCTGGATCTAGCAGGTGCCCCTGCTGGGCCACGGGCACTGGACCCTTGCACTCTGGGATTCTTTTACAGTTGAGCACCGGCAAAGTGCTCAGTTCCTGCAGCAGAGACAGTCTCTCATCACTTGGCCATAGTGCTCAGACAGGTGCTCCTTGGACAGGCTCTGCCGGCCGAAAGGCCTCAGAAAGTGGGACTGGATACAACAACTGCCATGCCACCTAGAGGACAAAAGAATCCTCCTTATTTTAACACATGTACTACTGCTGTGTGCCAGCATGAGCACAGATTTGTCAGTAAATCAGGAATACCACTTCATATTGCAGCTCTGATGCATTTCACGGCTGATACCAACAGTAAAGAGGAATGTAAATCTGTCTTTCCTCTGCCTGACTGGCAAGTTAGATAAGCAAAGTAAGAACCGTCAAAAGTAATAAATAAATCAAGAAGGCAGCTGTATGGGCACAGGTGGCCACTAACAGTAGCCTTCTTTCTGCCCTTGGTTACCTTCAAGTCATATGACCAGACAAGAAGCCCCTTTCCAGACTCGTAAGTACCAGGAATATCTGCACTGCTTCCTGAAACAAAGAGCAGCTATAAAGATGCTTCAGTATGAAGTTTTAATATTGGATCAGCATGTGTCATCAGAGAACAGCACTTAGTAATTTCCCTGCTCAGTTAAAACAAGAATGCTGGTGCAACAGCCAGAAGGGCACTCAGGGAGCCACTAAGCAACAGCTCAGTGCACTGGACAACTTACTTTCAAGTAAGGGCAATTTTTCTCACTGGTACTCCCTGGAATGATTTTAGTGGAGTCTGTTCACCTATTCAGACTCTGAACGTTCGCTACAAATAAAACCTCCAAACAAATGACTTAAAGTATTTATGGAAGATGGGATACAAAGGCAAATCTTCACAGTTGCATGCTTCTGTGCTCTGAAAGCATACACTGTCTCAGTATTTGACAGCTTTTCCAAAACATGAAAATGAATTTTAAATTGGCTCCCTACCTCCTAAACATCAAGGGTATCATAGATATAAACAACTCTTACGTTCCTCAATTTCATGAAAAAACTATATAGCAGCATAAACAGCCAGAGAGACAATGCCCAGAAGGGAAGCCTGACACTGGCCCTTTGATTCCACTCTCCCACCGTGCTGCACTGCAACCTCCCACTCCACCGCCACAATTAAACTGATGAAGTAAGCACAAAAAAAAAAAGAAAAAAAAATCAAGATAATCTTGAAGGAATCTCTTATGACAGGACCCCAGACACCCTCAAGAACCTTTAAGAGGAAGCTGTGCATCAAACTAGGCAGCCACAAATGATGGTAACTCAAACTGGCATTCATAACCCTGACCAAAGCCTTCTGACAGCAGTGCCTCAAACACCGTGAGCATAAAAGAAAGGATTACCTCTTTTAAACACCTTTAATAAAAATACACAGCTAAGGAAATACCCTCTTTCAAAGAAACACTGCAGGAGCCATTTGGAAACTGTGCCAGCAGAATTGTCTCCAGGAGCACATATTTCCTTGTGCCAGATAAACAGGAGATGCCTCAGCACGCTGCTTCTTCCACTCAACAGGTAGAGCTGCAGGTCTAAAAACACAGTGAAAAGTGGTTTGGTTTTTTTTCCTAGGAGAAAACACATGACTGTGCATGAAGTGCACAAAACCATTTCACTTTCAGTTCTAACTTGGGAGGAAACACAGGTTGATGTTGAAACACAGTAAGAGAAGACAAAAGCGAAACACGGCAAGTAGCTGATCTAAGTGGAATTGTTGTGTGTGGCTGTCAATCTAACGGTGTTACAGTAATTACACCCGATTACCAGAAGTTACACTGACAAAGGAATGTATTTTCTGCTTTAAAGGAGAGAAGAAAACAGCCCAATATGGAGAGACCTGGGCATTGCCCATTCCATAAACAGCAGCAAGAGCATACTAAGAGCTGGCCAAAGGTCGCAGCGTTTTATCAGGAAATACAGCAAGTTTGCAGACACTTAAACAAAAATTCAACATCAGTGTGTGCCATGATTGCACACACAGTCCAACTCCCCTGCTCATACTTCAGTGAGGCTAAATAAAAGCTCTGAAATTTTAACACAAAGTGGTGAGCAAAACACTGGAGTAGGAGGAGTTTAAAACCACAATGACAGTATCATCCCCGGTGAGAAAGGGCAGCATTCCAAGGATGCATTAATGTGTGCAGGCCTTTCCTCACGTTTGTCAGCAAGGACAGTCCAATCAAAGCCTGTCATAGCCAGGAAGCACCTCCATGCAGTGCCACAGTGGTGCCAAAAACACAGGGAAACCAGCAGACTGGATCGAGAACAGAAGCCACTTAGTGCCCAAGGCAGTGCTAACAATGCTCCCAGCTATGGGGCTACTGGAGGGGAGGGGACTGAAGGATTCTTGGAGCAGCTGTTGCCAAGAAGGGTGTGAAAGAGACAACACACGCCTATGCTCCACACTGAGCAATTCCTTCAAAAAGCACGGAGGAGGCAATCCATGCCATCACATCCAGGTGCAAGGAAGTGCCTAATGCACACCACTGACACCTAAAGTCCTGTTCACTCCCCAGGATGGATGGGATAACAGCAGGGTGTCCGGACACGGTTCACTACAGACGTCTGGTACAAATCAAGGCAACCACAGAAGCTTAAAAGATTGCTTTCAAAACCTGGAGAATGAAATTGGACACTGCGTGACTCACCATGTCTTTTTACCTTTTACCCCTCCTTTTCCTACACCCTTCTTATCTACTCTGGGTCAAAAATATCAGACCTGTAAAATCTCTGGGGAAGGGAATATCTATGCACAATCTGTAATCACTACTAATGAGTTTTAATTAAAGCTGAACTCAGCCCCTGCAACCTCCTCTAACCCCAAGACAAGCCATCCAGAACTAACAGGGGCTCAGTTTTTCAGAGTTTTGCACCTTTGGCCACGAGTTCCACTCACTAATTAGAAATATCTGCATATGTTTCCACAGCACACAGATACGGAGATGATTCCAACCCCCAAAACTCTGTAATCTGCCACAGATAAAAAGCCACAGCATGCCAAGAAAAACACAGAGGAAGGCTTTAAAAAAAAAAACAACTCACCCAAAACCAGAATTGACAGTAAATTCTGCTCTTTCACTAGTCGAGGAACTGGTGATTGGTGAAAATGAAACCTGCTCATCTGCAGGCAATTTCTTTCAGCAGAGAAATCACAGACCAGCCTGGCTCCCTACCCCCTTCCTACTTGGTAGTTCATACCCAGAGGCCAAGAGAGCTGCTTTATCAAGGGGCCAACACCTCGTAGCTGCTCCTCCAGCAGTCCTTGCATCAGGCATATAAACCTGTTACTAGAGACGGTCCCTTCTCCTCCTTCTGACGAGGCATAAGGCAAGCAATGACTTCCAAGCACAAGGCTGATCCAGGAAGGTCTCCAGAGGTGACAATCACTAGATTTATGTGTCTGCTTCTAGTCTAAACATTTTCATTCTATTACACAAAAAAAAATTAATCTGTTTGATCTGTCAGCTCCTCAGACTACTGCTGAGTGTGGATGACTCCTGTCATCCTGTTATTACACAGGAAACACAAAATACATGGAAACAACATTGCATAACATGACCCCACGTGAGAGTGCTCAGTGAGTACATACACTCCAACCTTTCTGAATTATATATCACCACTGTTACTGTTTTGGGAGCCAGTGGAAATAAATAGCCGCACTGAGCACCTTTACCAGGCCCTCACATCATCCAGAGTGTAGCATCCTGGTGCTGGGTACAGACATGCCCAATTCCCAGGAGCAGAGACTCCAGGTTTGCACAGGCAGCCCTGGTGGAGTGTTGCACACTGTTCTGCTGCCTGTGCACACTGAGAAACTGAGTTGAACTCACAGTCTCAGCTGGCCTAATCTGATTTTAAGAAATTGGGAGGGCGGGAACCCAACAAAACCACTTAACCAAGAATCGGTCATATTTTTTCTTCATAAACTCAGCAAAGGTCACCTGATGCAAACAAGAAGGTGCGGCCAAATCCAAAGGGGGGATTTTCACACCCACCTTTCTCGGTGCAGGGCAGCTTATCCACAAGGTCTGCAATCACCTGTTACACTCTGCACATGCACACGGAAATGCTTTGTAATGACAGACAGACAAGTCAAAGGAAGACAGGAAAATGGGTTGCAGAAATCTAAGCAAATTCTAGCACAGTGCCACAATGCCATTTTTTATACAATGCATTCCCCCAGTGTTTTTGTCAAACACCACCGGCACAGAGATCAAAAGGAATAGGTGTTGCAAAGCTTTATCCTAAAGAAGACTCTCAACAGCATTAAACTTATGTAAAGAAATTGCAAAGGAGTGGGAAACAAAAAAACCAAACCCACAAAGAAAACTCCCTTTTTTTTAAATAACACCTTCTCAGATGTTATACTTCCACAGGCAGATGAAAACAGTTTCATTCTGATTGGTGACAAAAAGTTATAAACACACCACCAACCAATCTTCCCCACAAGTGGACTTTTGCAAAAAGTCCTTTATGAAAAAACCAAACCAAACACCTTAAAAATTATTTCCTGTTGGGGAACCACTTTGCTCCTTTCTACACCAAACATTTTAACGGTTATGGAAACATAACAGATATCCCACAACAAGATTTTGGCCCAGATACCCCAAGAAACATCAAGAAAAGTTCACAACTTCTGAAATAAGCGTGGACTTTCTGAACTAAGACTTCGGTGATTTAAATAACTCTGAGGTCCTGTACTTTTTTTTTTAAGCTACAAAATATTGTGCTTTAAAAGAGGACAAGAAGCCCCCCAAACCCATCAGCTTGAGAGCCGCTGCCACCCCAAGTTACAGACCATCACCGGACCACGTGCACTGCAGAAACACCCTCCGAAGGAAGGGGTGCCGCTCACTCAGTTCCTTCCCACTTCGCACATCGCCCAGCCTCCAGCTACAGCTTTCCGTCACCCTGGATCGAACACGGCGTTAGATCACGGGAACGTGAGCGCTCCTCACAGGAAACAAAGGGACAGCCAAAGGCGCTCACCACCTCAACAGGCGGCCAGACACCTACAGCTCCGGGGAAGGCACCGAGAGCGGAGAAAAGCACACACTGAACTGACTCACCCCTATCAATCACCAGCTTTTCCTACAAGTTTTAACGCTATTATTAGAAATCGTTTCTTGCCTCGCTTTCTCGCTGTAGCTGCCACTCCCACATCCCTCTTCGCTGGAAGGCTGAGGCAAGCGCAAGTCCCTCTGGAGTTGCCGCTACAGGATTAACTCCTTCCTCTTCCCTGCCCAGCAAACATCCCTCCAGTGCGAAAACTCTCACCAGGGACTGAGGGCGATGTGTTGGACTTTACCACGTAGTCCAAAGGCAAGAGAGAGCTTTTTATGGTTTATGAGATAGCCCCTTTTCGGGAGGGAGGACAGGAGCGGGGAAGAGAGGGCAGAGAGCGGCTCGATCCCGGCGGGGGAAGCACAGAGGGGCCGGTGGCGACGGCAGAGCCAAGGGCCGGGACAGCGACACGGCCATCGGAGATAGAGCGGGAAAAACGGCAAAGGGAGAAACAACCGCGCCGATAAAGCGCCAGCCGGACTCGGCGGGCCAGAAGGCAAAGGGAGAACGGCAGAGGAGTTCAGGGAGAACGGGGTGGGGAGAGGAGTTCCCAGCGTCCCTAAGGGAAAGCAGAAGGCGCGCACGGCCCCCCGCAGGCCGGGGGGCTGCGAGGAGCGCCCGCCCCGGCGCGGATGCCCCGCGGTTCGGGCAGGCGGCGGGCCCGGTCCCCGCCGCGACACCGCCGGCGGCCCTTCCCGAGCGCGGCGGCACCGACCTCTCGGTGGGTCCGGGCGGCGGCCGATGCTCGTGTCCCGCAGGCGCGGGCGATACTCACCGGGAGCGGGGCTGGAGCGCTCGGAGGCGGTGGCGGCGGCTGCTCCGCCGGTATTTGAGCGGCCCCGCTGCGGCCCCGCCCCGCGGGTCCCGCCAACGGCCGCGCGCGCCCGGCCCTGAGGGCGCCGCGCCGGGAGCGCTGCGGGACCGCCCCGAACCCGCGGGGATCCCCGGCCCCGGCACAGCCCCCCGCACTGCGGTCCGCTCCGGGAGGGGATCCCCGGCCCCGGCACAGCCTCCCGCACTGCGGTCTGCGGGGGGGGGTGGTGGTGGTGGTGGTAGAAACAGGCAGCGTAGGTGCAGAGTGAGTTCTGATGGGTCCCCACCTTGTGCTGCTGCTTGGCCGAAGTCTCGTCGTCTACGCCCCATCTATAGCCACTCTCCTCTCTTACAAATGAATTTCAGTTTTCGTTTAGTGCGGTTTTACGGGGTTAATATCGCAGAATCGATTAGGCTGGAAAAGACTTCTGAGGTCATCGAGTCCAACCCATGACCGAACACCACTGTGTCAGGCAGACCGTGCCACTGAGTGCCACGTCCAGTGTTTCCTAAACATCTCCAGGGACGGTAGCTCCACCACCTCCCTGGGCGGCCCATTCCAATGTCTAATCACCCTTTCTGTGTAAAAAACTCTTCCTAATGTCCAACCTTGGTACATCCAAAGACTATGTGCTCTCATTCAGTCACTGGTTACTTGGGAGAAAAGGCCGACCCCCATCTGGTACAAACTCCTCCTAGGTATAGTAATACAGTCCTATTTAACTGATATAGTCTCACTTTAACTGGTATTTAGTACAGCCTTATGCTTTAACACAGTTCTGCTTAAAGCAATACTTACCTGGTGTTCAGTGCAGGTTTCCTCCCTGCCACGCTTTCCTTCCCAACACACACAGTCACGGTGCCGCACTCAGCCTTGGCACCACCCCACAGGTCACGCCAAGAGTGTTTTACCTGGGAGGGACTGATCACAGAGTGCTTCCTAAAGATCCTTGGCCTCCACAAAATGGGCCAAACCCACCCTGATTCAGGTTTGACTCCTACTGGTCAATCCACCAGATGGTTTCCTGCTGGGAATAATGGGGGGGTGGAGGGGGTTGGGAAGTGACATCTGCCAACTTTTGTAAGTTCCAAGGAACTGAAGAAAAGTTTCTGTTTCTTCAAACTTTTCAGCTTGGTCTCAGAAAGTCAGCACTGCTAGCCCCAAGTAGGCAAAACACACTCTCTCCCTTGTGCCCAAAGTATGTTTCTTTTCTTGAGATAAGGGGGGTTTATATTTTTTGACTCTGGTACCTGAGTGATACAGATTATATATTTGTATAGGATATGTTAATAATAAACAAAAGATGTTATCTCTTGCTTACAGAAATCCACGTGACTTCTGTGTCTGAGACATGCAGAAAAGCACCACACACTCAGCAGGTTTGGAAATACTAGTTTATCCACTTTCCTGCTATCCACAGGCATTTACACAGTTCCCAAGGTGCCAAGGGAAAACGTTACTTTTTCTGAAGCTTGGTTAGGACAGGGGGTTGGGGTTTTTTTCTTTCCTTATTTTAAGTGCTGTGTAAAAGAGTGCAGGTTAAGGAAGGAGGCAAGTCTAATACCTATAAAATGAAGCAGGAGACCCCCTCCCTCCCTCTGTCTCTCCAGGAAGAAGGTGCCAGCAGAGATGCAGCCACAAGCCAGCACAGTTACTTTTCACCCATTACCACCTGTATGATCCTTTTCTCTGATAATTGCTCTGCTGCTGCTGCTGCTGCTGCTTAGGATTTAAAGGAGGAAAATACACTCAGGCTCTGCTTGAATTCTTAGAGATGTGTGGCCAAGTAGCATCCTTACAGGATTAGGTTTGCGTTCTCTTAAAAATGCAATTGCTAATGTAGGCAGCAATTGCTAATTGCTGTCACAGCACTCATGGTGATAAATTTTCAAAAATGTAAAACACGAGGGAAGCCAGAGTGGAGGGGTTTTTTTAGGCATGACTTCCTCTTAGTTATTTTTCCTGAGAAGTTACCTTCATTGTCTTTATCCAAGCCGACTACAGGCAGGAGGGCTGTATAAGATAATATATATCTGCTGCTGGCAGAAAGGGGCTCCGCACGTTGCTCAGTGAGCCCACTGACATCCTTCCTGCGCTCCTCACGAGGGCACATTCCCCCTCCCACCCCGGTGACTTCCGTGCTGTTCCTTACCTCCTCCCCGAGAGCTGGGGAATGACGTCAAGTGGGTGAGGCAGCTTCGAGGGGACAGACACGACCTGTGGAAAAGGCCAGAGGCTCCCGAAGGCGACTGTCGTTATCAATGAAAACGGAAAGCAGCAGCTGCCACCGCGCTGGGCTCACCGGGCGGGGTTTATTTGTTAGAGGGCCTTTTCCTGGTCTTATTTCTTAGACACACGTGGCTGGTCCGTGCAGGACGTGCGATCCTGCTCATCTCGGAGGGCTGCCGTAGCTCTTTGCCCAAACAAGCAATAGATGAAATCGTCCCTAGGAGACCAGTTGCTCCATTCATAGTTTATAAAATAGCAAAAACTGTGGGTCCCTAATTGAGACTGGGGACTAACAGGCTTACAGTGTAATTAAACAGCAATGATGAAGTGTCACAACACAGGTCTCCTAACCTATGGATGGGAGCTGACCAGTGTCCCACAGTCCATACATATATTTTTCTTCTGGCATGAAGGGAGAAATCCTTGTGGCCTGGCCTTTTGACACCAGAGTTTGAGTTAACCCCACCCTCCCCGGCTTTCTTCCACTATTTTTTCTCTCACTACTATTTGAAAGCAAGAGACTAAAAAGACAGGAAGAATTGTAGGGTTTGAAAGGTCCTCAAAGAGCTGCCACCCTACTGAGCTGCACAAATGAACAAGCGAGCTGTGCACCTGCAGCGCAGCCTGCTGGCCCCGCCTCCAGGCAAGGGGAAATCCCAAGCCCATGATCCCTCCTGCTGCCCTAATAGGTCTGCTTTAATCACACCACCTTAGGAACACCAGGGTTTATCCTTTGTTTTGAGAGTGGTGGAGTGGGCAGGAAAATAAAACTCATTGTTTGGGATTTCCCTGGCTGGGATTTCCCCGCAGCATCCTGTGTGAAATTTCTGCTTCTTAATAAAAAAGGCACAAGGTTTTTTTTCTCTCAAGTCTCCTAACTGACAGCAGTGCTGCTGGCTGGATGCCGCTATGCCAGGCTTCAAGCTCCTGATGTTTACTGGACCCAGCGCCCACCACTGAGGCTGAACACTCACCCTTTTCAAACAGGAGATACCCAGATGCCTTTTCTGGACTCTTGAGCTGGTGAGGTTGAAATCCTGAATCCTTCCAGTCTACTCAAGGGGCACAGCTCTGGAGCTGCACCTTGCTTAGCTCATATGGCAGAGCTGGCACAGTGCAGACGAGACAGGAGCATGGAATGGTGGAGACTTAGCGCAACACAGAGTCAGCACAGAATACATTCATGTAATTCTCTCCCTGTTTTACACCAGCATCAGATGTTCAGGCTGGTTCTGCAGGCTGAGGAAGTGAGATACAGCTACAGAAATTAAATCCTAGTTTCTACAATTCAGTTTATATTACCTTCATCCCTTCTTGGCTATTTACTGTATTTTTTAATTTCTCTTTGCAGGAAATCCAAGGAAACAATGTAAAATATGGGGAAGGGAGGACCACATATTTGAGCTGTATCAAGATTGATTTGTTTGCATCAGATAATTCAGAATGTTCCAGCAAAAGAGAAATTGAAACCAGGCCCTTTAACACCTAGGTTTTTATCTCTAGATCACCTTCCCTCAGCTCCCAGCTTGCTCTTCAATCATCAACCATGGGAGTGAATGCAAGGGAAAGAAATGGAAACTGCACCAACAAAAAAGAAAAAATAATTAATGATTTTATTTTATTTTTTTTTTTTTTTTAGTTCAGTTGGCCATCTGAGGTGCTAAAATCTCAACACCAACGAAGCAAGTGTGCATAAAAACAAACAATAAACCACAACCCAACAAAGAAAACAGGCTGGAACAGAGTTGGTTTTGTACAGGTAGGGTATATGCTTCTCTGTTAACACTCCACACATGCCAACCGTAAGAGCCTCGAACGATCTGAATATCAGAGTTCACTTTCATACAAAAGGGAAGATGCCAAAGCAGATCCCTTCACCTGGATTAGACTTCACACACACACGCATGCACACACAGATACAGGGCATTTAAGTTACTGCAGTGCCATCAGAACATGGCATCCTCCCCTTCACATCTGCTTTCAGTGACACCCTCATCTGCCTGCTACCCTGCCTGTAGCGGTACTCTGAGCACTCCAAAAGCAGGAACTTTCAGAAAGCTTCTAATCTCTCTTATTTTACAACAGTTGAGAGCCAGCTATCTCTTTCTCTGTGAACTATATACAGGCTGGATTTTAGTATGCTTTAGAGTTCTCTTTCTTGCAGACGGTGATGACTGAAATTCCCACAAAGCCACAGCGTGGCTTTTCAGTTTGTACACAGGAGATTTTATAATGCAACACCTTTCTCATCCACTGGTGTCTGGTGTAAACACTTAAAACTGAAAACTCATTTTAAAAGAATGTTAACCAAACAAGGTGTAGCTGTGAACATTTTAGGAACAGCTGCTCACAAAACGGAACTGCCAGCTGCTCTAGATCATGCAGTCTAGACCACTTATAATACTTCATAACGTTCAGGATTAGGATGTATAAAAATATTAAAAACCACCAGAGTGCACACAAATGTGGTGACTAGCTCTATGCAAGCACCGTGTTCTAAGAGAGGCCTAGGCATTGCACAAAACTCAGATTCTTGACCGTGGGGGTAACCCAGGGATCCACTGGTGTCTTTACATACAAACAAATATTTACATAAAATGCAGAGACGGAGAGAGAGAAGGACAGACTTAAAATTTGCAGTTTGCTCTAAAATATGTTGTTCAGCAATGCAGTTTGTAACATGCCCTAGTGAGACCATGGGGTACTGGTTAACTGAAAGAAGGAGTATGTCTGAAAGTTGGAGCTGAAATGTCTCGTCACCTCCCCACACATTAGTTCTCTGAAGCTCAGGGTTTTACAGCCATTTGTGAGTTTTCATGAGAATATGGTTAAAAGGAACAGAACAGTTAAAAAAAAAAAAAGTACTGTGAAAACAGCAGATTAGTTGTTTTGGCAGTCCTCACTCCCCCAGTCCCACTTGCCTCCTGGGTGTTTCCAGAAGACTGGTATCCCCCTCCCTTCCCCGTAGGGGACTGAAGTGCTTGCCCCATCCTCAGTGTGCCCATTTCAAAACGAACACAGCTTGGGTTCCCACCTCAGCTCTCTCCCTACCTCCTGCAGGGATGAAGCGGCCAGCCCCTGGTACGGACCGTGTCACCTGGGACAGACACCCCGGAGTGCCCAATCCTCGGAAGCTGAGGGCCTTCTCACTCTCCTCATACGTGAAATGGACACACGTCATTGAATGCACATGTCTGAATCACGTGCTGCTGCCCACGCGGGCAGCACAAAGAGCTAAGAACATCCTACTTGGATTCTGATACAAATAAGGAATCTTGTGGTCACAAGAGCCTTCTTCAGCTTTAAAAATATAAAATTTGAATTAAAAATACTCAGATAGTAAAAAAACCCAGTATCTGATATGCAAGTCGTATTCTTAAAGTGCAACTGAACAGCAAATACAAGTTGTGCCTTTTACAACCATTTTGACATAAAAAGGCCTTTTAACATTCCCTTTCATGTATTTTTAATTAATTTGCATGTGCGATGTTAGCTCTTCATTTTCATTCTCACTGCTGGAGGCCTTCAGCATAACCCAACCAGTTTAGGCTTAGATTATGTGGTTTTCCAGTGCAGTAAGAGATTACGCCCTCAAGTGATATCACTCTTCAGCACTGCAAAGATCTGGCCCATGTGCCCAACATGAAAGGGAAAAGGAGTGATGTTGTATTTCTTCAGGACTTTGTTCTGTTCTGCAGCTCACATTCAATGACTTTTCTTTACAAGTTAGATGTGGTCCATATACCCAGTGCACGTAAAACGGACTGAGGTCAATCCTCTGCATAAGACAGCTTACAATAAACTTTATATCTAGCTTCCCTCTTTCTTCTCTCCTGATCCACTCCAGCTTCCAGTGGCCCCTCAGATGCAGACTATGTAAATTTCCATTGCCAGTTTGCCTTGGGCAGCTGGGACCTGCACCAGCAAATGGGGGGAATTCTGCCTGTTGGACATCCTGTTGGTAAGCCCACACTCCAGGATGCTGGGATAGCACGTATCACTTGCTAACATACACAATTATGAAGTAGCACTGCATCTGCCTGTCTGCTTGGTTTCACAAGCATCTGGATTTACTTTCTGATGCCTCAGCAGAAAACACTAAGAGGGAATAAAGGGGGTACACTTCAAGTGGAAAAAAAATGTTTCCACAGTTAGCGACCAGCACCGCTCAAAGTCCCTGGGGACACTCTGACCCATTCTTCCTCAGCCTGAGGTATGCTCCCAGGTCAGAGGGGAATTCAAATCTAGACCTTGCCTTACAGGACACCTCTTTGAACAAAGGAGAGAGCCAACAGCAAGAAACTATGCTAACTTCTCTCCCGGGACAAAAGACTAAAGGATGTTCAGCCCTGCTTGGGTGCCTTGCACCAGCAGTGTAAGTTCAAGATGAAAGAGTCAGTGCTCTGTACGAATGTGCTTGGGAACGGGACGCTTTCTCAAAGACATCAGGAAGCAGGCCTAGTACTTCTTTAACAAGAAAACAACACAGTCAGCAGCCCAACATGGAAAAACCTCTTAACACATCACATGAAGGACGAGACACCTCCCCAACGCACGGTGTTGTTTCAGCTCTGCAGGACAAGGTAAGGACACGGTGTGCCCAGGGCTGAGCCAAGAGGACTTTCTTCAACAGATGCAGCAGGAAATGTGCTATTTTTGTTTTCAGGGAAGTCCCTTTAGCTGTATCTCAGGACCATGAGGGTCCCCTCTTTCAGTGAGAAAGAGACATGGGATATTTCTACCTCACCGTTTTGGCTTTCTTCTTATAAAAATGTAAAATTTAAATAAATATAGGTTTATTAGTCCAAAAGAGGGAATTTGGGATGCAGAAGAAAAAGGACACTAAGAACACAAATAGATTCTTAAACTCCATGAGTGTGCAGGGTTTTTTCACAGAGGAAAACTCCTAGGGCAGTATGCATCCGTGGGTACATAAAGGCTGCCCTTGCTGTGAAGCAGGGACCAATCCGCAGTAGTGTCTTTCTCTAACAGAGTTAAAACACTCCCTTCACAATCAAATAAGTGTAACAAGCAAATTATTAATAAGAACACTAATAAATAGCCACAGGTAACAACGTCCAGTAATTTAGAAGTGGAAGTTGTAGGATGCAGCAGGCACACACACTCATCACTCGTCCATTTTTTTCCTAAAAGGTACAAAAATGAATCTTCTTTCAAGTATTAAAAAAATAAGTTAATTGACATAAAAGGATCAAAGTGACTGAGGGCCCAGGCAGGTCTTAAGCTTGGTTTCCAATGTGCAAAAACAAAATACAGAGGAAAAAAAAAATAAAAACACTGAAAAGTCTTAATTGTGGTTCGGTCACTTAAGGGCTTCTCCCTTTTCAGGGGCCTAACAGCCAGGGAATGCCGCCTGGGAACACCCCTGCCCCAGCACACACTTACCACTGTCCCACAGCAGTATTTTCCAGTGTCAAAACAGTCACAACAAAAACAGAACAAGGAAGCCCACCAGCCTCTGAGCTGTGGCCATGAAGACTAAGGCCAGCAGTAGCTGTCTCTCCAGTGTGTAGCAAAGCAGATGGGCATCTTCCCTCTCTCTCTTCTTCTCCCCTTGTTCCCCACAAGAAGATTTAGGAGGCTATGATAGGGAGAGAGTCCACTGATGCTCACTTCTCTCTAAAAACCAGGAGGCAGAGAGTTCTGTCACACGTACTAGCAGTGTCTTCTCTGTCTCATATTTCTTCATATCCATGCATAATGATCAACTGCAGGTTTCTTTGGTGGGGAGGAAGACTAAAGCAAAGAAGGTCTTGCCCTGGGCTTCTGGAGCTCCCTCGGACAGCTGACTCCACTGCTACAGGCTGCCGTGGTTTTCCAGGAAGGGTTGCCACTTCCCTCCCTTTAATAAGAACTGGTGTAGTAAAAACGGGGAAGGAATGGACTGCCATAAATCCAGTTTAGTTAAGGGCACTTCTTCCCTTAACCTCCTTCCCCACACATGGATTATTTCCCTCCCTCTTACCACACACACAAAAATGCGGTCCATTGTACAGGACCTAAGGGAGACTCCACGGTCTCAATTCATTTCTTCAACTTGGCTTGCAGACATGTAAAACTTAAGCTTCTGGAACCAACACACTTATCAAAAAGGCTTCTGCGTGGTTCAAACCAAATTCCTGCATGCTGTCGGACCCTTCGGAGGTTTCCCCTTCAACATCTTCCTATCCGTGTAATTCTGGCAAACTCAGGGTAGGCCAACTGGACAACACAGACCAGCAGAGGTAAAGGTGTTAAGCTCAGGACCAGTTCAAGCTAAAACCTTTGGAAAGCATGACTGCCTCCAGGTCCTTGTCTTCTTCTTTTTCTCGAAGCCGTTGCTCCTCAAGGAGAGCCACAAGAGAATCTCTCTGCTCCACTACTTCTAGCATCTCGTTCAGGATCCTCTTCTCCTCCGAGAGCTCCTCATCTGTCTTCAGGTGATCTACAGAGATATCCAAAACTATCAGCATACAAAAGGCTAAAAATGCACACACACAGTCCATGAAATTTTCTCTTTCGCTCTCACCTTCTACTGCCATCCTCTCCCGGAGTTCCTGCTGTAATCGACTCTGCCTGTCTTCCAGTTCTAGCTCCCGAGCACTGAAAGAGAAACATCAGAAATCCAAATTCTGCGTATACTAAAATACTGCATACCTTGCTTCATACACACACTCAGTTTCTGCTCCCTCTCTAGATATCTGCTGTGCATTTTACCGATCTGTTTCAGAATATAACTTCAGTGTTTTAAGAGTTGCAGGTGTATTTTTAAAAGATTTAATGGCACTTTCAACATTTCAGGTTCTTTGACTTCAGGTAGGAAGTGCAACGCCAGCAGTTTTATGGGTTGTGGGTGGGATTAAATCTAAAACAGAGTGAAAGAACAAACAAATGTGCAATACTTTCGTGTATCTCCTGCTACTTTCCACTCTAAAGACAAAGTTACTTATTAACTATGGACATGTCAGCCACTTGCAGATTGCAATGCAGACAACAGGTTGGGCCTTTTCTGCTACAGAAACTAAGGCCATCAGCTCCACAGCACTGGGGTGAGCTGACATACTCAGAAACTAATTTCAGTGAATATGTATCACAGGAACAGAGAAAACTCCCAATTTCATTAACAGGAAAATAGCTTTACCACCTGAGCCCAAACGAGAGGCACCAGGGTCCCACTGCAGGCAGAGACAAGGGCCACATGGAAAAGGTGACTGAATTAAACACTTTAGGCTATGCTTAAAAGCAAAGTGCACCCAAACCAGGAATCACACATTATTTCTGCGTTGCTCAAAAACACTTGCATAAACAATGTTCATTTTATACAAGAACTGCTTGAGAAGGACTGACATATTTGTATTTCTGCATGTGCACAAATAATTGGAACTTCTATTCCTTACTGCTATTACTCCTTCTTCTACCTCTCTTCTGAAATGTACAGCCACAAATCAGCCTAAGAGGCTGCTTACCTCCTGGCCCTATAGGGAAGACAGTACTGACAGATCTTCCAATACCATTTATGACACAATCCCCATTTTTAACACATTCACTCACAATATCATCAGTTCGGACTCGTAGCGAACCAAGGCATTCTTCTCCTGCACCAGCTTGAACCACTCCTGCATCAGCTTGGGGTCATCCTTCTTACCCATGCCTGCCAAAAAAGAAACCCGGTAAGTTTTCAGGTGGTGCCCTGCAATCCTGACAAGCCCAAACCGCAAAAACAACAATGGGGCAAAATGTGCAAAGAAAGCCGAGCAAGATGCTGCCAGAGCACTCCCAAGCCGGGTCCATTCAGTTTGCCTAGAGTACACAGTAGAGTGGAAGTCACCTCCAAAAGGATTCTCTTCTCTTTGGAGCCTAACCTTTTTTTCCTTCCTGATTTTCTTGTGATTGCTTCTTTCTTCCTCACTCTTACTGCAGAAACCTCTAAGCATTTAATTTTTCCTTTCATGAGAAGAGTTTTATAGATCCTCAGGCCAGCTACTTAAATGTATGCTCATCAGAAAAGGATTCAATTGCCACTCCATGTGTTTGACCTTTATTTTCTTCAATTGCATGTCCTCAATCTTTTCTTTTACTAGCCAAAAGTAACACCTTTTCTTTTCTTTTTTTTTTCTAATGGCTAAACAAATCTTTTCTGACTGCTTCTCCTAGCCACACGTATCTATTCATCTTGAAGATCCCCTCTGCACAGTGAACACAGAAACTGATTCTACTGTATTGCACATCAGCACTGGAAAGAAAAAGAACCCCCAGACACATTTGCTAACATCAAAGCAGAATAAAGATACCTCGGGCCTTGGCCACCTAGTACAGAACCCTTAGCTGGAATTTCTTTTATTTTAAACCCAACTCCTAAACTTACTCAATAATCCATTGATGACTCTTGTATCTGTCAGGAGTCATGTGGAATAAATGCAGAACGCTGTTCCCAAAGCGTTCTGTTGATATTTATCAAACACAAGAGCTTACAAGCTCTTGGTCTGGGCCACTTATTCCACATTGAACTGCCTGCAGAGTTCTGTGCCTCAGATCAGACTCCATCAGGGACAGTAGCAATGCTCCTGCCTGGGTTGAAGTGGATGCAGAAGGCCTCAAATCAAGCTCAACAGAACTTTCAGTTTGCTGCATCCTTTCAGCTTTCATTGCACGTAACCCAGGCATCCCAAAATAACTAACATCCCTGCCTATGTTTGTTATTATGGATACATTCTCTCTACATCAAGAACAAACGCTCTCAACAGTCCATCTGATGCTAAAATAGTCAAGCAGCAATCTTACTATCCAAACTGTGAGACACTTGACCGATACCGCATTAATGGCTAGTTAATTCAGACCCATGCCCTGCCTCATCCTCAGCATGTCACAGAAGGGCTGCCCTGGAGCTACACAAGGGAGAGCCTCCAACTCCAAGTAAACTTCGGCTTAGGCTGAGAATACCTGCCTTTCACTTGTCATAGCAGCCCCTTGGGCGATACCAGACCCGGTTGTACCACCTTAAGACTTTACACCAGTGTGTTGCTCAGTTCCAAGCATTCCTTTCTGAGCATCTCTGCACAATATGCCCACGTGGCGACAGGAGAGGGAGACTGTACATGCAGATGTCCAGTGCTGTGGCGCCATGAAAACACTGGGAAGTCTCCCCTTCCTTTCCGATGCCAGGATGTATAGAAAACAAATGCCTCTAAGAAAAAGCCAAAAACACAACGCTACTGACCTATGAAATACATAAGTATTTTTAAACAGCCAATGAGCAGAGGAATAATGGGAGGATTGGAAAGGGAGCACTGACAACTGATGTGAAGGGAGCACCATGGAAAGCAGATAAGTGGTTAGCAAAATTACACCATGAACACACATAAACAACCCCTTCCCCATGCCTTGGCAATGGAAACTCTATAGTGAACTCCATTTGGGACAGTTAAAGAATGCACTCAGAAGACAGATGAGGGAAAACTGGTCTAACTTAAGGTCTGCTGGTTTTTAAAGTTCAAGGATGTTTTTGCAAACCAGTCCTTATAAAGACACAGTATTCCTTTAATCCCTACATGGAAATTAAAAGGCCTTATTTAAGGAAAGAGATTTTCTTCCCTTAGCCCACCTTCCAAACATCTTTCAGGAGGAATTGAGAAACTGAAGCCAGCAAATGAAAATAGAAACTTTCGAGTGTGACATTACTGGCCCCACGGCTGCTGCCCAAGGCCCCTCCCAGTCGCTACACCTTCTCTAGCACAGCTGGGACTCGCAAAAGGGATACTGTACCTTTAGTAACTTGCCACAGGCTCAGAGAAGCTGGTTACCAGGTTGCTACAGAGAAGGCTGGTTTGGGGACACAGCAAGAAAAGGGCTGGGGGCCTTGTGGTCACTATCTGACTAGTGCTGCTATGACAACCCAGCTGTGGTCAAGGAGGACAGGGGGCGTGAGGTTACGTTACCTTCATGGGCACAGCAAGGGCAGAAGGAGAGAGGTCTACGACGTGGTGTCCCGGCATTGGGCTCAACTTCAATAGGACCAAACGAGGAAGAGGAAGAGGCAGGAGAGGAAGAGGAAGTTGGAAGTGGAACGGAAGAGGAGGAAAGGGGTGAAATAAAAGACAAGCAAAGGACAAAAAGCATAAGAGTGAGAAAGAAAGGAAACACAAGAAGAAAAGAAAAGAAAAAATACAAGAAATGGAGAAGCAGAAACAAGGGATACAGTCTACAGATGAATAATGTCCCTAATAAGCACAGAAAACACATGAGAGGTAGACTGAGGTACTGGTGAACTCTTACTGAGCTGTACAAATACCAGGCAGGAGGTTACTGTTAGCGCATTTTTCCTAATGTACATTTTTCAATTGCAAGGTCTTTAACCAAAAAGGTTGTGACCTAGATCTCAGGACTAGCAGAGATGAATGTTTAACTCCTGCTGATAACATCAAATTTCAAGCAGGATTACAGTAAATCTCGCCTGCATGTGTAAGACACCAGCTGTAAGCAGCCACCCTACCTTAAAGCCTTATCAGGACCATGCTCTTATCACCGTGGCAGCATCCACTGATGGTAAAAGTGTCCTTTATAATGGAATATAATGTCTTCAGACAGGGAACATCACAGGGAGAATCTGATTACCATGGAACCAGCCTGCCAGGATCTGCTGTGTCAAATATGGTGAGTACACATGTACTCAACTGGATTGTTATGCTTAGAGAGGAAAAGGTTTTACGTGGATAAAAAAGTGATTTCCATCAGGATCTGCAGGGGCAATGACCAACTGAGGGCTTTGCAGAGTTAAAACAGTAAATTTAAAGCTCTCCCTTGACGTTCTCATTTCACACAGCATTTTAAAGCTTACAAGTCCTGTTAGTATCGGTGACTTACTGAATCTTTGTCATCTTTTCTGTCAGACAGCGAAGAACAAACACTTCTCATCTCTCAAAAGGTTCAGCTGCTTTAACACCAAGAATTTGCTTTTCAGCTGTACTTAACGTTACAGAGATAAACAGTAGGAAATAACCAACGTCACTAATAGTTACAGGAGGACATGCACCAGGGAGGTGATGAGCCTGAAACACCAGAGGAGCAGAATGCAACACTTACTGCCCTCAGGGCACAACCGCATTTATAAAGAGGAGGCATTTCTGTGTTGGGAAAAGGCATAAACTCCACAACAATAATATGGTAAGGACAACGCTTTTTTTGGAACAGTCAGCAGAGTTTGATGTATGTGGTTCAGAGAAAGCTTTATAGAACCAGAATACTCGTGGACTGGGAAGGCTTTGGAAGGGACCATCACAGAACTAGACCAGCACATGGAGGACACACTGGAGCAAGAGGGAGAGCACACCAGCTTCAAAGCCCATGACTGAGCAGCGTGGCTTTCTCAGATGGGAAGAAACCTCTGTACTGGGAGCAGGAAGGGGTGACATTAGGAGAGCTGCCACAGTTGGTCATAGGACAGTTACAAATAAAGCATCATACCAACGTTAGGTGACAGTACTAGAACCTTAGTCATAGTTGTTCTCAATTTTCAAACTTCCTCATGTGAAACGAAAAAAATACTAAGGGATTTTTTTTTCTACAGTTGCCATTTCACAGATCAGGTTACAAAAGCAATAACAAACAAGAAATACTCCAAACCACAAAAGCACTGTGAAGAATAAGCTTCCACACAAAGCAGAGCATTCAGTGCATGATACTTACTAATTATTTTTTATTTCACATCCTATCTTATTCAATACTAATTCTTCTGTATAAGCTTTAATACTGTAACTTGTTCTAACCACTGTTTTGGTGTGTGTGTGGGTGTCAGGACATGGATATTCAACTGTATGGAAAAATCCACTTAAATTTTTCAGGGTTTGAGATTTCATTTAGAATTGGGGGGTGGGTGCTTTGATAAATTTCAAACCATGGACACACAGACTTAGTGAGGAACTCCCAATTTTTCATATTTGATCTGAAAAAAAAATATCCAGTATGTGAAAATGTCCTTCATCTTACTGTGAAATGGCCACAAAACTACCAGTATTAGTCATCAGTGCACAAATGGTCTGATACTGGGAAAGGATACCATCTTTGATCTCCAGTAAAAAGACACAGGAATTACACAGCAGCTGACTAATACGGAGCTTACACCCCAACCATATTTTCTTCCTTTGCTCTTAATTATACTCCCACTCTTGTCTAAAGAAAATTTGTCCTTGGATCAAGTTGCAAAGGCCGTGGTATCTACATTAGCCCTGCTACTAGAAATGTTGACATTGTTTTTCAGTAAGATAACAAACATAACCTGTACAATTAAGAGCCTTTCCATCTATTTCAGATGTAAATTACAGTTGCATCAGTGAATATATGATCATTACAGCTACTGTGGAAAAAACTTCTGTCCAAAGCAGGATGATTAGCAAGGCTTTAAGGAGTCTTCCTTATCTACTGGAGGTCCTTAACAGCAAAAAAAGAAGGAAATCCAACCTGAAAACTTAACTCCCAATGGTTCTCTAAAGCTGTGAAAATTATTATGTCCTCAAAAGTGCCATAATCTGAAGCTGCAAGTATTATAAAACATATCATGCAGCAGAATTTTAAATATATTTTTAGAAACAACTCTTAAGGTGATAGTCATGAAAACTGCCTCTCCACCCTTTCTAATAAAGAGTATCAACACATGGTATGGACTCTAAGCAGACTGAAATAGGAAGTTTTAAATTATAAGAGAATAACTACTTCACTGTACAGCCTGAAATGGAGAAAGCTTTTTCAGTGACAGTAACCAATCTTTGTCATGTTTCCCTTTCCCTTCAGATAAACACTTTCAAGAAAAGGCCTCTTAACCGTTTCAGAAACAAAGAACTTATGGGGAAAAAAATCAATTGATAAATGGAAAAAGTGTTCCCTGGGCCAGCTGATAATTTTGGACAGTGAATGTATCATCAGATCATTCACATTCCTGTCACGGTTAATTTAAGAAAACACAACTTCACAGCACAAGTTCTCACTGTGTGCAAGTATGCTGAAGGACAAGCCTGGGGAAAGGCTGAACTCCTTGTCTAGTACTATCAAGAAGGAGAACTATGCAATGCCCCATTGCACAGTATAGTGTTAAAAACTGTCTTATCTACTTTGCCCTTATCACATGTCTGATTATATTATGGAAACCCTTACGTGGCTTCTTATTTCTCCTGCAGTAAATAGTATTATTATTATTATAGTGTTGTTTAGAGAAGAGAAATCACCACCTCATGGTCTCACTAACTTAAAAACAGGATCACCACTGCAAGACAGTCTTTTTGGACATGGAGTCAGGGCCAGACAGGAAACCCCCTTTTTTCGTGCAAATTAAAAAAAAAAAAAAAGCTACAAACCCAACCCCCCTTCTGTTTAAGTCTCCTTCCCCACCAAAAATACCCAGGTCTGGCAACATAGGACTTCACCCACAGCATGGAAAGAGTGCTGTTGGCAGCAGCAACAGCTGCTGAAGGAGTTCTTTTGGAAGGAGCTGAAGGGCAAGAGGGGAACCATTTCTGTGACCATTTCATTCTCTGGTTCCCCCTGTGCAGTCAGCAGGAGTCTAAGGCGTGGCTGTCACTTCCAGACAGAAAAGCACCATTTTTTTCACCAGAGAGGCAAACCTGCCAACAGATGTGTTAATCACAGGTTGTTCCTTTCCAATGCCACAGTCCAACTTTCCTGTGTGTAAAGCCTTGGAAGCAGGGCTCAGCAGCCCGAGCTGCTGCCAAGCAGAGGCACGGTACGGAGGCAAAAGCTGCAGCTCATTAAGGAAAGGACTGTACCCCAGTTCCTGAGCACACTGGCTGGCAGATCAGACACATGTCATCAATAAAGTGACTGGAATTATCTTGCCTCTGTGAAAAGAAGCTTTTCCCAGATTTTTCTGGGAAATCCTGTGTGCAGCCATGACAAAAATGGCCCTCTTTGTCCTAGTACTCTTGAGAGACTGCAGACTTTGCTACAGTGGTAGAAACCAAGACCCAGGCCAAGAGTAAACACCATAGCTCCAAAGCCTCTTCAAAACAAGGACCAGAAATTATATGAACACTAAGAAAATATACCTTCCTTTTCACTGTCCATTGTTCTTTGTTACACAAGCCACACTAGACTGTTGTCTTCTAATTTTCAGTTGCCTGTTGTTTGAAGAGCAATACTTCAGACCAGTTTTGTCCTTTTCTGCTGTAGCTACATAACACTTCTTCATAATCAGTGGTCAAAATGATCAATCAGGATGAAGAAAGCACAGCAGAAAGTTTGGGGTGGCAGACCCCATTATTCCCAGGCTACAGCTCACATGGATCCCCCTCCTGTGTCTTGTGGTAGGAGAGCTGTGATGATTTCTGAGAAGTGGTGAGCCACTGGAAGTCAAAATTACTTGAACAGATATACCACAGACCACATGGGATCACATCCTTTGCAAGCTTTGCATCCAAAGACTTTGCATTTTATATTGCTGACTAATCAGGGCGGTTTGGAAAGCAGCAACACTGGACAGGAAATCCAGCTCCGAGGCTAATCTCAGTTCCAATTGACCTCACAATCTAACAGCACAACACTTGCTTATTCTACTAACAATTTCCATCCCTCATTTATCAGGCATACTGAGAGCTCTAATTTTAAGTCAGTGTTTAAAATATGGATCAGTCCAAAAAAGGTCGGTAAGCCAAACGCGTTGATCACACAAAATACCCTCTTTCCCACCCTTAAAAAAATCAGGTATGATCAGAAACCCAAGTACTGAAAAATAAAGCATTCCATCCTTACTATTTGGTGAAGTTGTTCAACAGCAGTGCTGTAAAAGAGCAAGGATACAGAAAGCCACCCCTTGGGAAACAGCATCCACACCACTGTGGGTTGAAAGCAAGGATTCTGACAAATATCTCATAAACACACCACTTAGTGTGTCTGACTTTAACAGTTTACTAAAATCTGTCAAACCCAATATCCCCTAAAGCACAATCACTGGAAGAAACCTGGGGGAAACTCACAGACCACCGAACTGTCATGCAAACTGAACCACTATTGTTTATCCAGCAGAAGGGGGCAGGTGGGGGGAAGGCAGGGAAGGGAAAGAAAACTGGGGAGAGCAATAGTTGGAGCAGAACACATACACAAATGACTGCACAGAAGTCTTCTGCTTCTACTAGACCTCGAGGCACTTCAAAACACAGTCAGAATTAGCACAGTCCTGCACTGACCCTGTCTCCCAAGGCTGTTAGTTTTTGTGTGCAGAAAGAAGCAGGTAAATGAGAATTGCCTAACGTGTACTCGTACTTAACAAGTTCTGCTTATCAAGTGCTCTTTCCTGCTCAAAATTCACAGCAAAAAAACCATGTTACTGTTTCACTTCAGTGTCAAAACAGCTGCAGACTGCAAAAGCAATGTTTATCTTACATCTCCACTCCCCTTCCAGGAGAGCTGTGTTTGTCAATCACGAGAAATAGGACTGTTCTCACTTGAGTATATCAGACTCCAGCCCTGCAGTTAGACCTGGAGGACTTTAAAGGATGTAGTCAGCTCAGACATTTTAAATAACTTAATAAAAAGTGAAGTTATTGTAGTGTGTGCTTTCAACAAAGTACAAAGATTTGAAAAAAACCCCAAACAATAGTACTTTCTCCCTCCTGTTTACTTGATACTCATAAGGCTCTTGTCAAGAAGGGAGAACATATTTCTGAAATCAACACTAGCAAACATACCAGCTCTCTTCCCTACATCCTTCTTGTCTCTCTTGGCACACTCCAGCCAGGAACAAAGCAAGATGGGAGTGTGTGGCTGTTTCCTCAAAGATGCCCTGCTGGGTGCAAGGAAAAGGAAGCTGCTCATTTGGATGCAGAGGGAAAAACAGAGGTACTTTCCATAGGCAGACAAAGAGCAAAGTGGGACAAGGAGCCAGTGGGTTAGGAGGAACTGAGGCTGGGACTAAGGAAGCAAGGTGACTAAGAATCCAAACTACTTATGGGGAACAGACAAAGGAAGAAGGGAAAAAGGGTAAAGAGTGAAGGGAGAAGGCAGATTTGAGAAGATATGTCCTACAATTTTCCAGACAAATAATGCTGGGCAGAAGAGGGAGCAGAGCCCAAACATTTTGGAAGAAGGCCAAAGACAGGGATTTAGGCTTTGGAGACTGTGTCAGTGGGAAGACCAGAGGAGGAGTAGCTAGTGAGGAGGAACAGGAGGTCTGAAGAGTAGAATACTAGGATTTCTTTGTCAAGAAGGTGGGATTAAAATTAAATGCCTGCGAAACAGAAACTGGGACTGAGAATTAAAATGGAAGTGGGGTAAGGAGCTCTGGATGAAAAAGGATAGGATTAGGACAAGGACTGTCTAGAAATAGGGAGTAAAGGGACAAAGAGTGTATATCCTCCAGACCACTGCACCCTTCCACTGTCTGTTTTCAAGTCTCACCATCCCACAGCTGCCAACAAACATCTGTGAAATCCACTGGCTGTGTCCCATTTCCTCTCCTAAGGATTTAGGATCTACCCAGAGTAGTGTTGCTACCAGTTATTCCATAAGAGTATGAGACAAGAGTTCTCTGTGATGGACCTAAAGGCTGTAAGTCTGTTGATATATCAACATAACACAAAGTCTTAATTTCAGTTGACTTTGCAACCTCAGTAGTGTTCTTTTAACATAACCACGCACACGATATACACACGGGAATAATTACTCAGAATGGAAATGTGACCATCTGTAGCATGAAATGAAACATCTGCATTACAGCAACGGTACACAACATTTTAGAACAGGAAGAGAGAATTATGGCAACTGAGCAGAGCAAAGGGGGTAGTTAAGATAGCAATCTGTAATCCTGCAAACTGGAACTTGACCAGGATGTCAGAAGTTACCACTCCCTTGCAGAAGTTGTTGCGCAATCTGTAACGACTAAATGCAAACGCAACTCTCATTAGTGTAAAGAAAATCCAGAATAAACTAATGCCCTGATCATTAAAGAATTACTAGCAGTTTACAGATAACTTTTCAAAGTACTTTGCAATTTTTCTTATTGTTCTACTGACAGCATGACTCCAGAGTCATGCCTAACCCTCAGAGACATAGGTTGCCAGTAGAATAGTTAACCATGCAGCCATCCCAGCTGCCCACACAGCTCCAGAGGGAGCATCCTGCACAGACATGTTAATTTTGAAGCTGAGCCCTAAATCGGCCACTGAATAGTGACAAGTATCATCAGAGCAATGTGTGCCTTCTGGCGAAAGTGTTCTGGCAGCCCCAAAAGCAAATATAAAGCAAACTACAGAGGCAACAAAATGATACTATAAAGCTACATACTCCAGGCTATTCTGGCTTGCTGCATTTAAAGGGATACTGCCCAATAAAGTTGTTTTAAAATTTGTCTTGAAAAAGTATTTTTGGGATGAGTAGAAATTTGATATAGTTTTAAGACGTATCAACCATTTGAAAAAAAGAACAAACATGAATATTGTCTGACTGTTGGAAGCCCAAGTGACTGAGTCACCATACAACTCAAACCAGCCTGTTAAAAAATGACCACTCTGAGGTGACTCAGAGAAATGGAAAAGGCAAACACGCAAAAAAAGATAAACATTTCCAATTAAGAATTTTCTGCAACACAACAATTCTTTTAAGTGACAGTGTCCCTTTAAGTAGAGATTATTTTGCTTTTCTTAAAGCCACTATTAGTGATTTTGATGGGATCGCTGTCTCTAAAGAGGCATTAGGAGGAGAGGCAGGAGGCAGGAGAGGTGTAGTGGAGATAGCATTAAACAGGGATAAGGGTCTGTTAAGTGTAATTCAGCATCACCCTTTTACAGCTCCTACTCTATGCACATATGAGTATGGGTCAGCCCTGATGGATAAAACCAGCAAGAGGGTTTCAAAGTCTCTCTGAAGGAGATACCCCAGGAAAGAATGCCAGAGGGGCTAAACAGTGAATGAAGCACAGGGCTAGCAAAGGCCTACCACATCAAAATTAGCACAGGAGAGCTGGGCAACCAATTAGGTCTACTAAGGAGAAAAGTCTCCCAGTTTGAAATTTGAACTTGGGTGGATATTTTTAACTCAGATGGATGTTTTTCAATAAAAGTCTATCCTGCCAGGACAATTGGAGTCATTCCTAACAGACAGGTACAGGTAGATACTACATGGGACAGCCTCCCAGGAGGAGGAGAAAAAAAGACAGTTAAAAGCCTGGGCAAGATTATGTCTGAAGGATCAAATGCAGAACACAATGAGACAGGGGAAGACTTCTAGTGATGTGTCTTGGATCAGGCCTAGAGCGTGTGGATCTCTCACTCTGCAGAGCTGGTCTGCAATGCACTCCCTCAAAAACACCCACAGTTTAGATCAAGCAACTTTTACACCCTGAAAGACAAATGAGACCCTCAGATAACATGGCAACTGAGCAGACTTTGCTTTCTCATGGATCTGCTGACAGACAGATGTGTTCGCTTCATAAGAACAGATTTAGGGTGATTAAACTAACAGAGGAAATGTTAATTTTCAAGATGGGCAAATGCTAAACAAATGCTGTTTTCAACCCAAAAGTTATCCACCTCCTAAGGGATTCAGGATGTAACATTAATTAAAGAAATGCAGAACCATGGTATAGAGTGATGATTCTTACGTGAAAAAAAGAGCTAAACACTGTAACATGTTTTTAGCACTAAATGGGATATTAAAACAGTAACATAGCAAGAAGCTATTAGCTGTGTAATTATGCAAACTGGACTGACTGGAAAATAACAGCAGATTCCAGCAAAAATTACTGGAACTCTTGACATTCTTTCCTAACCTTACATTAACACAAAACAAAAAAAGAAGATGTATCTGTCATCTACAAGTGTTTTCCTTGTAAAGTCCCTTGAGGGAGCATTTTGGTTTTGTTAGACTGACAACACTCTGGTTTTTTTTGGAAGAAACAAACAAGCCTCAAAAGGGCAAGAGGGAAGAGGCAAGGGCATGACTAAACCCTGACACTGCTGTTTGCTCTTGGGAGCAGGTCAGTTCTGCAGTCCCCTCCACGTGAAAATATTTCCCTAAAGAGAATTTCAGTGCTAGAGTTGGACTTTGCGAAGTAGAAGCAAAAAACCAGAATGACCTTCCGTTGCTAGCAGGGAAGGTGGGTAGAGTGAAAACAGTAAGCAAATTTTGAAATAATCGGCACTGTGGAAAATAGAAGAGGGCGCCTTACACATGGTTTGTGGAGCATGCCAGGATCTCCTCTTCCCGAGCTGGAAAAGGGGTTCTGCTATGATCAGTCATGTGCAAGGGCTATTTCTTCTTGTTTGTGAGCCAAGGATGGGAGAAGTAGGTGAAGGGAAGGGTGGGGAGGAGTGTCAGCAGGGTTAGTGTCAGCAGGAGGTTCAGCCATACATACCACCCAGATGCAAGTCGATGAGGTCACTGTAATAAGACTCTCCCCAATAGTCTACAACAAGGAATTGGTGAAGACAGAGTTATTGAATCAGACACCCACCCTAGCCCCACATAATCAAAGCAATATATGAGAAAAAGACATAGAAACAAAAAAAGGCAAACAAGAGACAGGCAGCTATAGACATGGGCACACACATACATATATATATATAAAAACTATAGGTCTCTCTTTCTCTGTATATATACATATATGTACACACACACACAAATATACCACAAACATATATATTGGGAAGATGAGGAGAAAATTTCCAGCAGGCAGGCAAGGACTTCCAAGGGGGGAAAACCAAGAAGTCTACACAGAGACAGTTCACCTATTTCCGTCTGCACCAGTACCTGTCACTGAGGTCTCTCCTGTTCTCGCTGAGAAAAGCAGAGTTAATCTTGTTGGTTTCAGGCTGAGCAATATGTCAGAAGGAGACAGTGTAATTTCTTAGGTCAGCTGCAGGAAAGGTGTAAGGATTGATTTCTTGGAGGTGGGTGAGTGAGGATGTATGTACGGGACACGGGTGGAAGACACTGACTGAGCGCTAACACGAACGGCAAACGCTCCGATGCAGGAAGATGGGATTGTGTGTTCCTGCTGATGCAGTCCCTGTGCCAGGGAAGAACTGCACAGCAGTGTGGGGGACAGAGATGTGTATTTCCACAGCTCCTAGAGACAGGTGCACAAGTCTAGGGCTGTGGAACATTTTGTTGAGAAAGGACAGATGGGAGTACTGAGAGCAATATTTCTCACTGCATTCGATTCACTTGATGTAAAGAGGTGGCTCTTAAATTTTTAAGTATTGATCTGACAGTAGGAGATGTTTTCCAAGCTCTTAAAAATGACTATCAAGGTTTATGCTAAAAGGAGAAAAAGAAAGGTTCCAGAAATATCTGATTTGACATATTTTTAAGTTAATAATTGAAAAAGCTAAAAATCCACACAGGAAATCAAAGTCATTAGCATGTCCAAACAGGCGAATGCACTTATAATATGAAGCACTTCTGTGTTAGTAACATCACCTTACATTAATTAACTCAAGGTGTCTCTTCAGACACCACGGAAAACTGGGAAAATTCTGCACTGAGATCCTGCTTTACCTTTGCAGTGAAATATCATGATGCAGGAGGAAGGGGGAGGGTGGGGAAGGAAAAAAGGGGATGACAAAAGCTTCGACCACCTGTATATGAAACTTGCCACCTGAAATAGAGCTTACACTGTCACTTGAAATAGAGCTTACATTCCAAATCATTCATTCTTGCTTATGAATGCAACTATCAAAGGCTGAAATTTCCAAAGATAATCACAGAGAACATATTAAGGCAATTAAATAATCATAGGGTGTGAGATCATTTTCAGAATCAGAAACTAAATGTTCAGCTGAGCATTCGGTTTTTAAAGGAACAGAAGACCAACTGTGCCTCAGGAAAAGACAATGAAGGAGCCAGAAGGTGCAATTATTTTGTCAAAAATTAAAGTTGATGGTGACCTCCAAAATGTTTCTGAGTTAGCTGAGGAGGAAGTATCATCCTCTAAATATTCCAACTTGACAACTATCAGAAAATGTGCAAAATTCCTGGAAAGAATACTGAGCTGGCAGTGCCTATTCCCCGGATCTAAACTAACTGTAACCTCTCAGGAGGACAGCAGGGCATCATCTGCATTTATTGACAGTCAGCACAGCATAAGTCACTTGACAACAACATATTAAAGATGATGCAAAACTGATGGAAAATTGAAGCAAAATTATTCCAAGTAAAGAAATTTTCTACTCAGAGTACTGGTTTGTGTTCTTACCAGTCCAACTGTATGTAAATACTTACTTCTAAAAACGGAAAGTGGTCCAGATCTTAGCAAAGTTAATGGAATATCTCTACAGGAGAAAAATTTGAAATTCTTTGCAGACAGGAAAGATGATTAAAAGTCAACATACTAAAAGATGGTAAGAGGATTAGTTCAGATGCTCTTCTCTTTTTTTTTTTTCTAAGAAAAATAAAAGAATCATTACAAGTTACAGAATTCTGTTCCTTCTGTCAGGATTTTCAAGCAGTGGGAAACCACTACTCACGCTATCTAAAAATCCATATTTAAATGCTTGTCAGTGAGTGATTTGATCTTTCCCTACAGAGCCTAGCCTCGTATGGTCTCCTAGAACCAGTTAATACTGGTTGCTGTCTATGGAAGAGCCATTCCTTCAATCCTGCACTGCAATCCTTCTCTGTTTATGTGGACAAAGTATGTGCACAGGAGACTCCCACGCTCCCCCATTGCTTCTCATTAAGTACAAGCTTGTAAAGAGATTTTTTTTTTTTAGATGGTAACACCACTTTATACACTGTCTCTCCCTTTTCAAACTTCTGTTTTCATGGTTTCATTTGGAAGGGACCCATAAGAGACAAGGCCATCACTCCATATCTTTACATGATGGTTCTTGCTGAATGTAGAGTCACTGTTAGGTCAGTGTCTTGCACAATGCAGATAAAAAGAAAATTTTATTACCCTCTTGAGTAATTAATGGAGGCAGAAATTTATTGTGTTTAGGAAATGTGATGCCACAGACCTTTTGTTATTCTATTACAAACATAAGTAAAATGTCTGGAAAAAGGAGGCTCTCTACAACTACCTGAAAGGATGTTGGAGACAGGTGGGGGTTGATCTCTTATCCCAAGTAACAAGCAACAGAACAAGAGGAAGTGGCCTCCAGTTGTGCCAGGAGAATTTTAGATGGGACAGTAGGGAAAATTTCTTCATGGAAAGGGTTGTGAAGTACTAGAAGAGGCTGCCCAGGAAAGTGGTTGAGTCACCATCCCTGGAGGTATTTAAAAGATGTGTGGATATGGCACTTGGGGACCTCATTTAATGGTGGGTTTGGCAGTGTTGGTTTAATGGCTGGACTCCTAATCTTACAGGTCTTTTCCAATCCAAATTATTCTATGATTCTATGGCCATGCAAGAGTAGCTAGAGAGGTGAAGCATGAAATTATTTATAATCTTGTGTTTCAGGCAACACAGGTTAGAACATGCCAGGTTTTCCCCTCGACAGAATGTGTTCCTTGCTGATCACCTGAAATAAGTGGAAGAGTTGAGGATGATGAATTCTTGATGTCGGAATTAAGCTTCTGTAAACATAATGTAGGACCTGTTGGTAGAAACATGTTGCAAGAGCAAAGCATGCCCTGGAGACTTTCAATTTTGCAAAGCGTGACCTACGATTTCACAATTCTGCTAGAAAATTCACCAATACACAAGCTCATCTAAAACTGCCTCCATTTAGAAAAGCTGAGAGTGAGAAAAGCTTAGTTATACAAAGATCTAGTTCTGCAGCTTCCCATACAAAATACTAGTTCTTACTTTTGGTCATATCCTGCCCTCTCTGAATATTTTTTAGGCATCCTGTCATTCTTCAATGAGAAAGCACTCTACCATGAATAATGCTCTCTCAGCTACTAAGATCTGTGACTTGTGCTGTCATGCCTTACATGAGAGATGGACTTCCACGTGAAAAGAAGAAAAATGGAAAGAACCATTAGATATAATGGAGGTGGGCATAGTAAGGGCAGTAACTGGCAGGCCAGAGAACAGAGTGGGGCTACACAGGAACACACAGCATAAGGAAGGAGGCACCACCACAAAGACAGAATATTTGCACAAGGCTATTTTTCTGAACCCACAAATGAAAGAGACACTCTGATCATAAAACCATTGAAGTCCTCAAGACTGTTCTTCACACCTGTAGTACCTATTTGCTTTGATGACCACTCAATGCTGCTGCTTTGGCACACCCTTATGGAGCATCAGACATACCTAATTCTGTCCAAGTAGTAGCTGATGGGAAGTCCCAACAGACTTTTTCTCTGGTAATCCTTCACTGCTTAATCACATTCCACCTTCACAGACATAGAGGTGGCTCTTCAATCCAAGCAACAAGCAAACATTTTCCAAACATCTGTTCCACTACTGCCATTTCTGAACTCTGACTCTTGTAGTCAGGTACATAATCCTGGCCCTGTCAGGTGATCACACACTGCATTTGCCTGTTGGATATTTGACTCCTTGCAATTGAGGATTTTTTTTTTTTCAAATCATTATACTACTATCAGCATTATCTGAACCAGGTACTGCTCCACTCATATGCTTGCCAGATCAGATGATACTCATTCAATTTAATTTCAAGTACACATAGTCTTTCTTTAACAGCTGGACATGGATACCTTTCAGTACACGTGTGCATTTCTGCTCTGCACAACTTTGTCGGAAGTAGCCAGTGTGCTGGGCTGTGCAGTGAGGAAGATGTTCTGTGATGGTCCCTTGTAAGGACACTACCTTGATAATCCAACAAAATAGAGAAAGCACACACAGTTTCACAATTATTTCCTTAACATACAAACAAGGCTCTCTTACTGTGACAACTTTGTGTGGATGGCAGGTAGGAAACCCCTGCAATTTTCTAGCTGTAGTACCCAGTAATATGCAGAAACAGTCAGACAGCCATTATTAGTAGCTGGAGCATTACCTCCTAAGCCTCAGGCAAAGGCAAGTGAACTAAGTCTCTGCCAATAGGGAAGTCCCAGAATTAGAAGAAATAGAGGAAGAACAAGGCCTCAGAAAGATAGTAGAAAAGGGAGAATGGATTCACATTAGACTCTATCTCTAGGCTATAACGGTCCAATTGTCTCTAAAATCCAAACAGCTATGGCCTACTGCACAAGCACTTGATAAGAAAACATGAAAAACAAACCAAGTTGTGATGGATACCTGCTTCTCCTCGAAGGGCCTTCTCCACAGCAACTCCCCTCTCCTCAAGTTGCCTCTGCTTCTCTTCCACTTGTTCAAGCTGTCGCTGGATAATCTGTTCAGAGAAGAACGGAGCAGAACCTCACCAAAAGCAATTTCTCTGCTCTGCCTGCAGCACAATCCAGTACTGAGTGACTTCAGTTAAATTTACCTTCCTGAAAACAAGTATTTGTATTCAACAATATAGTCCTTCAAAAGCATCACAGACCCTCCAGTAACATCCTCCCCACTCCACTGCATCTGAAACCTTAAATTTGAAAACACCTTGACATTCACTTATTTGCTGCAACTACTATCACCTTCGTAAACACTGAACTGAAAGGTGATTCTATTCAGTCTGCTGAGCCCCTAACTTGAGTTTTTAACAAATCTCATCACCTACAGATGATGTCAATAGTTTTCTAGCAGATTCCGTGGTAATCAAAGGTTAATTTAGTAACACTTCATCCACCAGCATAATCTAGCAAAGCAATGATAGGTGCAGCTCCGTCAGGTATTATCTGAGTATCACTGTTCTATTCAGTGCACGATGCTTCACTCATCTCCAGATAGAGAGATGTTATGGGCATTATTGTTCCAAATGTAAAATCATCATGACAGGTTTCGTGCTACTGCTCGGTGGCATGATTGCAAATTTGAAAGGGGGACCAGGAGCAGGGGACACTCATCCAGAGATAAAGTTCTGTCTTTGGCTTCTCTTCTGACACACTCAGAGGAACGTCAGGATCATGGTGCTCCCCCACAGAGTTAACTGTCTGCCGTGACAAGAGGGCTGTGACTGTGAGACCCTACCTGAGCTCTGTGTAACCTCTTCAGCTCCTCTTGCTTGGCTTGTCTACGGGCAGCTTTCTGCACCCGCCGGGTCAGCTTGGCGTTCAGCTCCTCTTCTGTGTAGGCCCTCTGAAGGAAGGAAAAACAGGAGCACATCTTATTTACATGTTCAGAGGTACGGGAGGAGGGGTGACCATTTTCTCTTCCAAAAATCTCGGGAGGGAGGTGTTCTGTCTTTGCCATGGCTGTGTCAAAAGTCAAGCTTCTGTAGGCAAAGGTGTTCACAGTGCAGTGAGCAACAATTTCAAGATCAAATCAGGAGTGAAGAAGCATATAAGCCAACTGCAAAGCTGTGCTTTTATATAACATCCCACCCCAGTCTTCCATGACTATACAAAACCTCTCCCCAAAGATAAAATCAATTTTTATTCTATTTCTCAATAGATTTAGCCAAAATGGATTTAGTTAAATCAATGAGTACTGTGTAGAGGGGTCATTTTGATTTTATTCTAAATGGGAGTAAATGCTTGTCTACATGAACAGTTAAAGCAGTGTAAGTTAAGACATTATTATAGACTAGTGTAGTTGTATTGGAATTCCCCTCTCCCTATTATGTTCTGGAGCAAGAACTTCCATATTTGGGATTTATACTGTTAATGACATCCTCTGTAAATTTGTGCAGCTTTTCAGTGATTCAAGAAAGCAAAAAGACATCTGAAAGCAGAATGACGTTCTGGTGTGAAATGGGAAATCAAGAGCAACCCCACAAAACTTGCTGGTATACAGCATAGGAAGAAACCCTTAAACTAAAATTAGTATGTGACACCACCAGAAGCCATTCAAAAGGAGAAAAGCTATTTTTGTAAAAATAGAGAGGTTTTCCTCCTCTTCTGTCAGTGAAACTAGCTTAAAAATAAGTCTTTTTAACATTATTGAAATTGGGTTTAGTTATCTTTCCAGATATACCAGCTTGATGCGTAGTAGTCTAGGAGGGTTTATAGAGTTTCACAGAGTCTTAAGAGTGCAAAAAAACCCTCATAACTGTATTAAGTGAACTACAGTGAAGAAAAGGACTGTTTTCTCATGTACAGGTACGTAAGCCTTAAGGGACTGCTGTAAACAGGTGTGTTCCACTTCTAGAAAGAGATATCCTCCATGGACAGTCTTTAAGAACTTTAAGGACAGAATGTTAAATCAGACCACCCTGATATTTGCTTTATCTGGTTATTGTACTGCCACACTGGTCAGTCTACCTCTGGTTTATTGTTCTTAGTGAACAGATTTCAAGGTAGGATCACAGTTCAATTAAAAATCCCTCAGGTAGGTTGTTGGCAAACACCACTGTTAAAGCTTCAAGAAGCCAACACTTTTTCTTACTTTCTTTTAAAAACATGAAATCCACAATGATACCCAAATCAGAAGGTAAAATGACAGAAGGTGTGACTTTCCTACCCCATGTAACACTGTTGTGACTGTGAAGACAGGCCAGTAGGAATTTGAGAATGCAGCAACTGCTGCCTTGATTTTAGCTTGATACAGAGTTTCACTTAGATTGAGTGAACTCAACCATTTTGAAGGATGCTGATTAAAGTGGGATGATTCACTTGAACTTACATTCTAAATATTAAAAAAAAAAAAAAAAAAGAAAGAATATGCAAACATATTTAACTGCCTTGAAAACCAATCTGCTCTGAAGCTCACAGATCATCCACATCACTGTACAACGGTGCCCTGATAAACACATGCATTCTGACCAGACAGACATTTGGGAGCTTAATGCATTTTTGGTAGACAACCTCTCCAAAGGATTTGCTGCCCATGTCTGCCACCATCTCAGGCATGCACAGTCAGTGTCGGTGCTGTTAGTGCACATGTGGTGGGGAGCTATGGATTCGATGGGTTAATACAGGGACATGCAATGCAACAATGGCCAGCTAAGTGGGAATGGAGACACTACCTTTGACGAGTATGATCTCTTGAATGCCAAGGCGTGTGGTACATAGATCGACTTTAAAGGGGGAATGGTAAAGGGAAAAAAAAAAAAAAAACGCACAAAAATGAAGCAAAATCAGTTCAACATTGAAAACAGATGCACAGTAATAAAACAAAGTGGTTTTTCAATTAAACAAATTTATGCAAATGCTGAACATGACCCAGACTGATGAAGCACAATGGAACTTCTGCCCACGAAATCAAGTTTCTAGCACTCTCCTGAAGGCAAGTAGTTTTGGCAGCCTCTTAAAAGATACAGTTAACCTGGAAATACCTTTTTCTAGAGAATTATTTGGCCTTTATCTACCTACAGTTTTAATGTTCACTGAGTAAGTACAGGCACAAAATTTTGGCTTAGGATTTGGAGTAATGACTTAGGCTGGGGGATGTTTGGTCTGAACTGGCTCAGCCAAACATGTATTACTCTGTCACACAACTCTCCACTTACTATTTGATTTACAACCTCTCCTAGGAGTTGTGTTTATTCCATAGTTTTAAATTATCTCTATTTCATAGAAATAATAATTTGCATTTAACTAACATAATAAATCTTCCTTACTGCTTTGTGAACTAAGAAACAGCAGATGGACTCAGAGTGCATTATGTGTCCTTGCAGTAATGGAAACTCCTTGTCTAAAAGGAGAGCCTCCAAAGATCCTGAGGAATAAAACTGAGGGAAAGGAGGGGAAAAAGGAGGGGGGAAAGGAAGGGAAAAAGGAGGGGTGACAGGAGGGGAAAAAAGAGAGGAAAAATGAAAGGGAAGAGCAGGGGAAAGAGGAGGGGGAAATCACTACTTTCTCTATCCAAGGATATTCTACACTACCCTGTACCCAAATATAAGGCAAGTAAAGTACTAGCATTTAGAAGAGAGGTAAATTTCCCTTCATGCCATGAAGTACAGAAGGCATTGTGCCCACTCAGGGTGAACAGACAGCATTTTGCACTTTCACATTCAATTAACTAAAACCAGTCACAAATGAAAAGCCAGAGAACAACACCAGCATGTTTGCAAACTCCAGTAAAAAGCAAGCTACCTGTGGCAGTAAAACACGTCTGACCACAACAGCACAACTGTACAGGAACAATGACAAACACGTACACAGTGACACAACACCTACAAACACGAGACCCACAGGGCATTTACACTAGGAATTCTTTGCAAGATGCTTCTCTTGAAAGACACTACATTAAACAACACTGAATTAATTCACTGCTGATCACAAAGAACAGGCTAAACAGCGCAGGCTGTCTGGGAAGCAAAGCTCACTACAATTATAAGAAAAAAGCAGCACAAACAGAATTTCAGTTCAGAGAAGGGGTTCACATAACAGTTATGTAGCACACACAGTAAGTTGGTTCTTACTCATAATAAGTAGCATGCAGTTTATAACTTCAAAAATATTAACCCTTTCCCAAATCATTACAAACCCAGCTTTGTCAGTCTCGAAGTTTGGTTACATTTCTTTTGACAGCAAGGCATTCCAGTGTTTGCACATGTGTTCTACATCCTTGGATAGGATGCAATGAAACCAGGTAAGTGGAGTTCTTAGATCTGTACCCTCTAAATAAATGCATTCTCAAAATTATTCTTTAGAAAACAGGCAGATGCTGAGCAAACAAATTCCTAATGTAACTTCAGCAACAGTAAATGAGAGAAAAGGAGGCGGCACCACCACCATACCCTTGGCAGAGCTTGCAAGACAATTTTGGTATTAGGATTCCAGGCATCTGCCACTGTCACTTATAGTCCTCTCCAGTGCTTAGGGATATTTTTTCTGCAAAAACCATTTTAAATGTAAGCAGCTCAGCACAGAAAAAAAAAAGTGACCACTAAGGCACATCAAAGCCTGAAAACAAGGATGGACCTGCTTACAGAGCAGGAACTCTGTAACTCTTATCTGAACCCCAGGTATTGGGTGTCTGTCCTCTGCTAGCCCCAGGTACCTCATTCTTCTGCATCTCTGGGAAAATGCAGAATTTCTCATGAAACGCCTTGAGGGCATGCAAGGAGGAATGGAAGGGGAGAGAAAAAAGGGAATAAAATAAACCCAAAATAATCTTCCTCTCAGAAGAGATCTAGACCAACTAGGAAAAAAGATTAAAAGAGAGATAAGTAAATACAGAAAATTTCTATTTAGTTCATCAATTCCTTCCACCAGCTTTAAATTCATTAGTTATTCTAGTTCATTTTACTATATATACACATAGAAAGCATTTCATATGACATTTCAATTTGCAGTATTTCCACAGCTTTGCCATCTGAGCCAAGTATCAAGTAGAGCCTGGCATTTGGGACTGATCTGTGCACACTGGAGGACAGGTTTGAGACAGGAGGCACAGAGCACTGTGCCTGTGACATTACCCTGTCAGATGGTCTCTTCTTCTTGAGCCTTTCTAACATGTGTACCAGGCACCACCAGGGAGGGACTGTGGGAACACAGCTTTCATTATTCATTACCAGAAGAGCTTTAGTGTTTGGTGGGGTCAATAAAATCTCTACTTATTCCTCCAAACCTTGCCAATTCTGTCTAGCGGAGCTTAAAGGCTCTCAGGAATGAAAGAAGGGCTCTTCATTACTATGATCAAGCAGTTCTTCAAATTTTTCCCTTGTTTTTGCATTAAAAGTGCCATTCTAAAATTGAATTAAACAGTTTAAAAGCAACTAACTTTGGAACTTTGTTCTCATCATTTATTTTCCACATATAAGTATGTGCAAATAAACTAAATCCTGAGGCCAGTGAGGAGGGTGCACAGTAAGCTCACTACCCTGGAATTCAGGAGAGCAGGCTTAAGCTTCTTCAGGGATCTGCTTGGTAGAGTGCCACGGGATAAATTCCTGGAGGGAGGAAGGGGCCCAAGAAAACTGGTTAATATTCAAGGATCACCTCCTCCAAGCTCAGGAGCAATGCATCCCAACAAACTCAAGCAAAAATGCTGGGAGGTCTGCATGGATGAACAAGGAGCTTCTGGACAAATTCTAGTCACAAAAAGGAAATCTACAGAGGGTGGAAGCAAGGACAGGTAGCCTGGGAGTAATACAGAGAAATTCTCCAAGCAGTCAGGGATCAGGTTAGGAGAGCTAAGGCCTTGACAGAATTAAATCTGGCCAGGGACATTCAGGGCAATAGGAAAGCTTCTACAGGCACATTGGTGATAAAAGGGAAAATATGGGCCCTCTCCAGAAGGAAACTGAAGATCTGGTTATCCAAGACATGGAAAAGGCTGAAATAATCAACAGCTTTTTTGCCTTGATCTTCACCAGCAAGTTCTCCAGCCACACCACCCCAGCCACAGAAGGGAAAGGCACAGATTGGGAGAATGAAAAACTGCCTGAGGCAGGAAAAGGTCAGGTTTGAGACCATCTAAGGAACCTGAAGGTGCACAAGTCCATGGGACCATGGGTTCTGAGGGACCTGGCAGAGGAAGGGCCTAAGCCACTATCCATCATATTTGAGAAGCGGTGGCAGTCTGGTGAACTTCCCACCGACTGGAAAAAGGGAAACATAATTCCCATTTTTAAAAAGGGGAAAAAGGAACATCTGGGGAACTACAGGCCAGTCAGTCACCTCTCACTGCCCAGCAAGATCACAGAGCAGATCCTGCTTGAAACTATGCTAAGGCACATGGGAAATGAGGTGATTGAGGACTGTTGCTTCACTAATGGCAAATTGTGCCTGACCAGTTTGGTGGCCCTCTGTGATGGGCCAAGAATGGATTGAGAGCAGCCCCGAGGAGGACTTGAGGGTGCTGGTCACAACATGACCCAGCAATGTCCACCTGCAGCCCAGAAAGCCAATGGTATCCTGTGCTACATCAAGAGAGCTGTGACCAGCAGGTTGAGGGAGGTGATTCTTCCCCTCTACTCTGCCCTCAGAAGACCCCAGCTTGAGTACTGCACCCTGCTCTGGGGTCCTCTGGGCCACTATTCTAAAATCTGACTCGCAGAAATAGGTGTGAAGTATCTCATCATTATGTTTTGTCTGTAACATTACAGTCAGCAAAATTTACTCTTCTGAAATTAAATCTGTTTTCTGTAGATTGTGGACATGTTCACAATAGGGACAAAATTCACTCTTCTGACTGTAATATTCATTGTAAAGTAATGCCATAGTGAGGCAATGGATCCTTCATATGATAACAGAGGAGAGTAGCTTGCAGTTGTGAAACCAACTTATTTTAGGCAGAACAGTCAGCCAGTTTACAGGAAAGTCGGTTCCATGGGAGAAACACTAAAAACAACAACATTAATCATCCAAGTTTCTGATGTGATTCTCTGAGTCTGTGATGTGCACGACACGGGATGCATTTCCCATCTACCTACCTCTCGTTTGGATTTCTGGGAGGAGCGTTCCAGAACATCATCACTGGAGAGGTCAGAGTCCTCTGAGAAACTCAGGTGCTGACGGAGCTGTAAATCTGAGAAGCCGGGAATAAAAAGAGAAGTTAAAGGAGTGGTAACTGTCCTTTCTGTAAACATTCCAGAACTCAGTTTTTAGTTGTTTGACTGAGTATCAAAAATACTTAGTCCTTTCCTGTCAGTCTCAGTTGCTTCACCTGGGATTCCGTGACCATGTGGAGCACTGCTCCACAAAATGATCAGTATCACTTTGAGCTTTGACCTAGAAGAGCATCACTTTCTTTAAATGTTGCTAGAAATAATGATCATGATTCTCCCTTTGTACTGTATCAATGCTCTTAGGATAGATACAGCACTTGGATGACAGCAGCTGGCACTATTTTGACTCTTAGTCCAAGGCCAGAGAAATGCTTTCAATCACATTTATGGCTAACTTATTTACTGTATCCCACATCACCATTAAACATCTCTGCCTGCGACTGGTGGGCATGTGACAGATTTACATGAGGCTGCAAAATCCCTACTTCATAGATCAGACAGTTGCCAGATCACTGAGAACACAGGTATAACTGCATCTCCGCAGTCTTCAGCTTCCATGGAGCCAGGTGGAAAGAGAGAGAGAGAGAGAAAGAGGGAGAGAGAGAGAGGGTGGACCACACAAGAAAAGATGAGGATCAGATATAAAATAGGGAAGAAATGTCACGAATTCCAACCAGCTTATTTCTTAAATCTGCCTAAGATGGAAAACAAATTTGCTTTGTACATGTTGAGAGTGAAACTTGCAGTTAAGGATCCATTTTTTCCAGTGGATGTCAACTAATTCTGTCAATATGCAAACATACAACTCTAGTCCCCAGTACTTACCCTGATCTGACCATTTGACACTAGGGAGCAGCAGTAGCTGAATGACAAATCAAGCCAAACCTACTTTCAAGGATACCAAGGAGTAGGAAAACTACATGGTGCAGAGGCACACGTCTGTTATACCTGCAGCTGTAATCAATGGAGATGCTTTGTGCTTGCCAGAATCCACAGTGGCACTACTTGAGGGAGTACTCGGGCAGGATTTGTCATCGGCCTTTTTCTTCTTGTCTTTCTTATACCCAGAGAAAACAGACTTCCATAACGACCGGGGCTTTGTTGCTTCCTCTGTCCCACCACTAGATTTGTCAGAAAGCCTGCTGTCATTTTTGGATTTCTTCTCCTTTTTGTTCTTACGAGGGGAGAAAAGAGAACTTCTTTTCTTACTCTTCCCACTGGAGCCTTCTGAAGAGCTGACAGACCCTTCAGGTCCAGCCATATCAGCAGGAGGAGTGGAGAACTTCTCACCAGCAGAATTATGCTTTCGTGCGGATCCCTCTGCTAATTTCAAGGCCAAATGCTTTGGAGACTCATAGAACAATTCTTTGGTCTTCAAGGGCATAGAAGATGCCTTTCGTGCCCTTGTGGCCGCAGTAGCAGCAGCTGCAGCCATCTCCATATCTTTCATCTTGCACAACTGCTTAGCCATGGCATCACGTAGTGCCTGGCTCTTGACAGACTTCTCTCTGGCTCTCATTCTTTCTTCAGCAAGCTCCTTGGCCTCCACAGAAATCTCCGGGAACAGTCTCTTCTTTTGATTAACCCCTCCTTCCATTGAGGGTGGGCCACCATTTTCTTTGACCAAGGGCAAAACAAGTGGTTTCTCTGGCCTTGGCCGACTGGTAGGAGGGGTAAAGAACTTCTCGTGAAGGCTTGAGTCCTCTGTCCTGTCATCATACGTGTCTTCTACATCATCAGCAAACGGAATCTCATCCACACTTTCTGCAAAAGACTTGCGCACGTCTCCTCTCTTGGCCGGGGTTGTCTCCCTGGCAGCAGGGGCTGGCTCCTGGTGTCGCAGAACAGGAGGTGTTGACGCTGGTGTTGGAGGTGACCTGGCTTCAATCTCGTTCTGCCAGAGTGCCTGGTATCTCTTTCTACGCAAAGTGGCTGGTTCTTCATCCTGAGGAGGTGGTGGAGGCGGACTCGATGGGGGAGTGAGCATGGTAGAGTCAGAGGTGTTGAAGCTCTGGCTCGCCATAGTTCTCATGTTAGATGAGCTCTCCTGAAGGCCAAGTCCAGAGCTGCTGGATACGTCTCCCCGTATTTCACTGGAAATCTTTAGCTCTTTTTCTGATGGAGACTTCGGAGTGAGCAGAGAAATCTGCTCGTTTTCTAACTTGGACAGTCCCTGTCTTCTTAGGGCAGGATGGGGTTTCACAGGATGGATCCTTTCATCCCCTGAAATATTCTTGCTATTGAAACTCTTCAGAGGAGTTGTCTCAAGAGCAGACACAGTGAAGTTCGTCTCTGGGCGTTTGTTTCTCTCTACTGGGGTGAGCCCTAAGCTCCTCCGGATTTCAGCACTCTTCATCCAGAACTCTTCCACAAGGCTACTCCGTTTCAGGGCTTCTTCTGCAGTAGTAGGGCTCCCCAGTTTTTCCACCTCACCATCCTGGTCCCTAAGGACCAGTTTGGCTAAAGGAGTAGACGATAAGGCTGGGACAGGTTGGAAACATACTGGAGGCTCCACTGGGGATGGAATGGATGTTTCAGCAGAAGGCAAAGGCTGGGAACAGATAGGCATTTGAGCAGATTTTGGGGATGAAGCCAAGGTTGGTGCTCCTGGCTGAGACTCTGCTAGTGACGTAGGTACAATGGCTTCTGGTGATGCAACCGGCTGGGATAACACTGGAGATGGTGGCACCAAAGGGCTCTTAACTCTTCTTTCTTTGGGAATTTCATCCTGTGGTCCTTCCTCAAGAACGAAAGGCTCAGGAAAAAAGCGTGCCTCTGGGGATTTCATTGCACGGCGTACCTCAGCCAGGGGATCTTGTACATCCTGCAAAAAATGAAAAAGGAAAATATTAATATTATCTCTCCCTTCAAATCTCCAACTCTGCATATTGTGGTGGTCCCTTATCTCCACTGTAAAAGTAAACTGGTTTATGTCACAACTCTCTAGGATGAAGTGTCAACTTTCAGTAATTCCTTAAAAACCAAGACTTGGAGGGTAAAAATTTGAACTGAACGTTTTAAGGGTCATGTATTTTCAGCTCTTACACACCAGGAGCTACAAACACCCGAACACACTTGCAAGCTGCCTCCCAGGGCTGACAACATGAAGTACAACATGTGACATGCGTCAATTCCTTAAGCTGAAGCATGTTGAATTCTGGAATATAGAAGTACTGCTTTGGTTACTACTATAATTTTAAATCTGGTTTTGGTACATAAAAGACATCCAGACCAGGATAAATAGGAAGCACATTAGTTATGGCTCCCCTCATTTATCACGTATACCTCTTGTTAACTGGACACTGAAATTAAAATATTCTGGATAATTCTTTTTGGGCTTTGTGATGGGAAGTTTTGTGACAGAGCTGCTACACTCCGAAGATAGGTAAAAAAGATAGTATGTTATATTTTAAGTATACATAAAGTCAGATTTAAAGATCAGTGTAAATTTTAGAGACAGGAAAGGAGAAAAGCCCACTACTGTCAGCCCTCATTAGTTTATACAACAAACTGTTTTATTAAACTACTGGTGGTAAGTGGAAAACATCAGATACCCTTTCTTACCTCTGCTTGTTTTGATTTGGGACTAGCAGCTGGAGACAGAGGAAGAACACTGTCACTAGATGCCTGGATAGGGATGGATGGTTTGCATGGATCTAGGGAAAGCAAAAATGTTCCAAAAACAAGAGACCATTAATATTCTAATTTTTTTTATGTTACACACAGCAAGTAGTGATAAATTTCTCAACTTTTTACAAACTCTAGATCGGACATCTGGAACACAGACAAAGACTTTTAAATATCCAAAACGGTACAAGCTTTTTAAGGTAAAAAAACTTTTACAAGAAAAAGCAGTTAGAGAGGTTCTCATCTACAATTTAGGAAGCTGTAATTAATGGATTCAGAACATTCATCTCAAAATGCCAACGCAAGCACATGCCTTGCCTTTGAGAGGAGCAACAGGGTTCAAATCCAAGAGACTCTCTCCTCTCAAATCCCACAAATACATAGACTGTCTCAGGCACAATCAAAATCATTCAAACACTGATGAGAAAGCAACTACCTTCTGCCACGCTGGAAGAAGCACCTTCTGCTTCTTCTTCATCTTCTTCATCTTCAGAGCCTTTTAGTGCTGGCTGTTCTACACCACCCTGGCGTAAGCGAAACTCTGCTTCTGCATCAGATGCGATGTCATCTGATCATGGGTGGGGCAGGGGAATAAAAACAACCAAGAGAATTTGAATACAAATCCATCAAGACACAATCCTTCCTTTCTATTCACAAGGTGCTAATCACTTTCATAACTTGAACGCCTAAATGTTTCATTCTTTTTCTGGTGTGATAATTAGTCATTTAGGCAGTCAATGTAAGCAGTTAATGATTGGACTGTTAGTACAAATAGCTAAATCAGTAATCGAAGTCCTGCCTTATCTGTTTTCTGGAAATTTTTCAATGTTTTCTGGCATATGCAGTTAATTTTACAACAGCAAGGGAAGGATTTTGGCACAATATTGTAGACCTTTCCCAAATTTACTTCTATTTTTGTTATTCATCAGTATCAGTACAGAATATGGACACAAGACACTCTAGTTATGGTGAGAAGACATAAGAAATTCATTAAAAATCCATGGCATTGAGGTTCTCGTCTCTCTTCTTGTCATTCACTCCTGGCTCCCTCTTGACTATTCAAAACAAACTCCCACATCACTAAAAATAATACCATGTTTAAGTAGCTTCACACAAAGTATTTTCTGCCAATACAATTGTGTTCACACAACAGGTTTAAAGGCTGCACACGGTACCCTACCATCATCCAGCTCTGCACCCGTGTCTCCCTCTTCACCTGCCTGCCCTTCTGTGTCTGCAGGCTCTGTGCCCAGCTCATCCTCCACATCATTATCCTCATATGGAGCTAGAATATATTCAAATATTGAGAAAAAAAGAAAAGAAGACAAACACTATACAGTGAAAAGGCTCTACATTGAACTGTACCAACAGCTTACGGTCAAGATGTTTATTAATTACTGCCAAAACAAGAAATCCCAAAGTGTGTCACCTGGAAGGACATCTGTGGTGAAAGGACACTTCCAGACTCCAACGAATCAAGGAATGGCTGCCCTTGGGGAGTCTCCAAGGCATTTGCAGTGAAAGCAGCCAAGGCTTTTCTGAGCAACAGGTCTTGTGAAAAATTAAACAAGGGGACTGGGAAGACATCACACCAGGATAAAGTTTACTGTTCTTCCAGGAAGATTGTTTTTTCCCTTTACCCCACCAGAACAGCCACCACCACTCGATAGCATATGTGCACTAAGTCAAAACTGAAATCCCACCATGTACCATGACTGTTCATCTTGAAATTGAAACAGGTTTTGAGGATGTAAGTCAGAGACAGAGTCTACCTCTGGGATTGACCATTATTACGTTTGGAAACTGTGCAGCTACTGCAGTCTTTGGTAATAAGTCTAAGAAAATTCATATGTAGGGCACAAATTAAGATGGTTTAAAGTAATTAAAATGATATATAAAAAACTTTTTTTTGATACAGATCATTAATTGAGGTACTTTTAAATATTTTAAATTACATAATAATTTTTTTGTTGTTGTTTTACAGATCATAATTTGATTTGCTGGGTCAAAATAAAGAAAAGAGTCTTGAGTTGGCACCTCTGAAAATTATGGTATCTGACATTACTACTTGTGACAGGATTTAATTACAGAGGGAGAGACAAGATCAAAGTCTTTAATCATTATTAAATGATACTTTTTAAAATAATCCCTTAACCCTTATGACACGTTATCCCATATCTAGTGCTACGGATGATTTGTCTTTTCTTTTTTTAATATTTTCATAAAACATAATTTAAATATCAAAAGAAAAGTGAGCACTTCCAGGGGTTTTTTCCCCTACAGTAGCATGGGTCAACTACAGTTTTAAAAGTGTGCAGTGAGTTATTATCAATTCATGTTCAACAACATGCAGACATTTAACTCTGTTGTACATCCTCTTGCAAATGTGTACACATTCAGCATGTGTTACAATGCACACCTGCTAATTATACACACGGGATATGGTTCTATAACAGCGATAAGTTAGATATTTATAACGTGCTTGGCTGCACCTACACCAGCAAACTAAGCGGTGCAGGTCTCCTGACCTGAAAGCACACAGTGTCACACTGTCATCCTCAGGAGGGCTCCAGGCACAACTCCCAGCAGTCAGTTCCCAGGGAAGGGCCCAGGCTGTTTCCACAGGTAGTCTGAACACAGCCCCCTGATCCTGGGTGGCAAAAAAGTTAAGCCATGCAGGAGAGAACCACGGTGTGCCAGGTTCCCCCTGAGTCAGGGTGTAGGCCCTGGTCCTCTTTGTTTGCTAGTGATGATGTGGTTCTTGGAACCATTTATATGACAGCAATGCTAATTAAGACAATCTCAAAAACAAACTAACCCTCCCTAAAATTGAGGTCTTGCAGCCTCTCCTCTTTCTCTAATATAGGTTTTTGCTTATTTCAAAACACAGCCTTCAGTGGGTGGTTTGTCTTCTTCCTTCAACCTAAGAATTTCCTTTTTTCCATATTCTATAGTATTATTAACACAGATAAACATATGGGCTAATTTATTTTCTGTCAGCTACTGTGAAAAGGCATTTCCACTCACGTGTGATAACGTACTGGCCTGTTCCCTTATGTCAGAGGATTATAAAAGCCAGACCCACACTGACGTCAAGCATAGGAAACTGAATCATATGGCAAAGGCTGGACTTCCCACAGGGGCATTTATAAATCTACTGAACAAACCCCAAACATGTTCCAGTCTGATTGTTGCTTAGGTATGCAGTAGCTTATGTTATTTTGGAAATGATAATGTCATGGGATGGTTTTATGGTAGCAGCAAATGTGAGTTATCTTAATCAAAACGTGCAAAAAACATAACTGATGTCAAAAATATCTGAATCCACTACGTATATGTAGGTCTTCAGATCCAGAAACCATGAACTGACATGACACACACAGGTTGTGTTGGAGAGAGAGGAGAAAACCAGGTTTTAAACAGGTTGGTACACAAAACTCAATGGAAGATTACAGATGCATCGATAAGTAGCAACTTGGTGCAAGGGTGGATCCCACTCTGAGGGACATGGAGAACTTGCAGGTGGTTGGTTATATTATACATATATTGTGCATATACATATATGCAGTTAGGGTAAGGAGCAAGAGGCCAAAAGCTGTCACACAGTAACTCAGAAGCTACACAAAACAGCAGCCAGAAACTGGAATCAGCACTTGGTTTGTATTAGCTGGCAGCTGTGAGCAGACTGCTTCGTGTGCAGACATCTTGTAAACACTGCTGGCTTGCCAAAGCAGCAGCAGAAGCAAAGTTTAAAGGCAAGCTAGCTATTCTGATGTGCCAAAGCAACTCAGCTGTACACCAACTACCCAGCACAAACTACTCCACTGAATTAGATACCTTCCCAGCTTTACACAAATGTACCCCCCTTACTGTCATCCCAGAATCTTCACACCCATGGGTTTTGTAATGGAGCTTAGAGGACCACATATAAAAAAGCAGGTGAGCTTTACCATCCTTCAACATTCCTGAGGCTTTCCTGAATAACATGAAATCCCAGGCCAAAGGAAACACAACCACTATTCCTAAAGATTCCAGTTTCAATCTTATTATTCTTTCTTATTTTCTTCACCAGAGTACAGTCTGCAGCTGCTACAGAGAACTTCCATCACTCTAAGCACTCTCTGCCACTTAACCTTTCACCTGCAAGAAAGCCCCACGTTCTTCTATTCTGTGGGCTTGGGGAAGAATACCTGCTCCCATCTTCAGTTCACAAAGCACATCGAAGTGCTCAGCTGGATTTCCTCTTCTGCATTACTGCACCCCAGATAACCTGCCTTCAGAAGGGTTACCACGGGTGTGGAGCTCATGCGAGAGGGGTCTGTCTGAGCAAGGCGTGCATGCACACTCCCCTTCCTCCCGCCCTCCACTCCACTCATGCAGTAGCGACAGGGCCGTAAGTTCCAGGGTTAAAGTACCAGCTCAGCTGCTGAAGGCATGGAGAAGAGACGGGCAGGGTTATTGTGCATTGGAATACATAGAACATCACCAAACTACCTCCAGGGACCGTCTCCAGCCACGCCTGTACCGCCTCATGGCGTACCGAGGGAAGGTCGGACGCTGAATTTAAAAAACAATAAATCGTAAGAAATTAAAATTAGACCATCAGTCAGTGTCTAAAACAGAAGAATGACAAAGGGAAATTTTTTCAGTAGCAAGTACAGGAGTAAAACTTATGAAATTTTAAACAACCAATTCCAGGCTTGAGAATTAAATTGAGGCAACACACAAATGTCAGGGGCCTAATCTTCCTTTAGGATCTGTAATGTCAAAAGGAAACGTGGATGGCACAGTGAGAGAAACACTGCATCTGACCAGCAGGTTGCTGCTCCAGTGCTCCACTTGAAACTCTGCAGAGGAGGGAAACTAGGGGAGGAAGGATCTGAGCAACAAGAGAGGGGTGGTTGTACCAAGGGCCCAGAACTTGCACTGCCCAGGTGCCCATGCCAGCAGATGAAGAAAAGCTCCCAAAGCAGAATCAGAGGGGCTTCTATGAACTGTCCTGTTATCCCAGGCTTTCACACCAAACCGTATCACTGCTGCTGCTGCTACCAACGGGCTCTCCAAACACCTCATATCGCAGAACAGAGCTCAACCAGGAACAATCTGCCTGTTGAACTCAGGCTGAAAACTCACAGCATGTTCACAAATACATATTGGCAACAGCCCTTTAAAACCCCAAGCTGATGATACACCTGTACACACACGTACTACATAACAAAGTAATGGAAGCAGCTAACCAATCAATCAGGATTGTCCCAGTTTGACTGGGTTTTAGGGAAAGTACGTTAAAATACTGCCCCCATTCCCAAAGAAGTTAGAAAGATCATAAAAGCAATTTTGGAATGATCACCTGTTGCTGGCAACTGTACCAGTACAATAGAAAAAAGTAGAAATTATAAAATACAAATGAAAATAAAAACTTGGAAACTACAGTGACACTCACCCCGAACCAGAAGCACAAGTAACCTGAATTGCTGTAAGCTTGAGAAACTGTGTTAATATTTTTCACTTCGTATTTTTTAAACTTTAAGCAACTACTCTAGAAATACTGAATATGTTACAGACAGCTGAACACTGTGGTTGCAGCATGGGAACGAAACACCCACCTCCTATTTGTAGGGCACCGCTTTCACACCAGAATGTCCCAGTGCATTCTACAAACTGCAGTTATAAGTGCAGCCAAACTGATCTGGAACTGTGTATTAGGCTAGACCAGGATTAAAACCACCCCACACTAAACTTCTAGAACTGTGAGGAAAAGATAATTATCTGGAATAGAAGATGATCAGGCAACATGAGGTAAAGCCCCAGGCTTTTTAACTTAACATTTGCTGTAAAAGACAACCCACAGCATACTTACTCCCTCTACAGTTCTGTCACAGCGGTTGCAGGCTGGGAGAAAGGCACTGCTCATGAACTGCATGGTGAACTTTTATTAAACCCACAGGTAAAGCACCTATGACATACTTACCTTAAGACACACTGTACTACAGCCTAGAACAAGGCCAGCAGAGACTGCTGGAAGGTGCTCACATGAGATCTGGACTTACCAGCATTTTCCCCCTCCAAAGCTTTCCTTTAAGTAACTGGCAACTTGCCAAGGTCACATCTCACATTTAAAAAGAAATAGATATACTGCCAAACCTTAAACACAGGCAGTCAAAACTCCCACTGATCAGATTTGCAAGCCCTTTGACCCCCATCCTTCCCTTTTAATACCAGATGCAGTTACAACCTTTGAAAACCAGTAGTAGAGAAATACGCTCAATACTGAAGCTGACCCTGTTCAATCTTTGCTGAAGTAGCTACACAACACAGCCCTTTAGCTTTCCCTAAAGAGGTGTAGAGTCCTGACTGCCAAAAAAGGACACAACAACTACTTCTATTTAGCATCCCTAAAGTCAGTTATAGAGGGCAGATTTCCAGTACTACCAAATCATGTGTGTGGTGAAGAAAAATGCTATGGAGTTGAAGCAGGCAGACAAATGGGTTAGAAGAAGTCACAACACAGAGATGAGAAAGCAGTAATTTTAAACAGACACTGGCCTGAAAAGCAAAATGTTTAACCAAGTGTAATTTCAGTGTAATTTGAAAGTAGTTCCTTTCAATCACTGCTGCCCCTGCTGAAGTCACTGCTCTTGAAGGGCACAGAACCAACAGAGTTAAACAGCTGCAACTGTGATCCAAGAATTGACGGTGTGGGGCTGGGGGGATATTACCTCTGGAGGTGGAGGACATTGAGGCTGAGACCATTTTTTCCTCCTCCTCTTTTTCACGGATGTGTGTCCAGTGCACATCTGCCAGGATCTCCAGAGGATCAACCGGATTTACAATCTGCTGCAGTCTAAGGTTTCCAGCTAGCAGGAGGAGGGCATGGTGTACCAGGTTGTAGGAAGGGTGTATAAAGGAAAGGGAGGAAAAGATGGGAGAGCAGTGGAAAGGAAAGGTAACACAATATAGGAAAGGAAATAAGAGAAGAAAATATTATTGGCTCAGATCAGTTGGCAAGACAGACAGAAAAAGCTCAGCATTGTGTGTGCACGCATTCACCAATACAGCGCTCCTCATACTTCCCATCAAAGCTGAATAATGCCATTCCAAAGGCAGAGGGATGCTATAAAAAAAAAATCATTGTAGATTATCTCTATTGCAAGAAGCCTCGCTGAAACGAAAGACATTCTCTGGGTGTCCAACAGTATGTGGTATGTAAATACCAATTTAGCAGAAATTTCCAGCTCCTTCAGCCTATTCATTATGATTATTGCCAACGATGTCTTGCTGTTAAAGGCAAGGGACAATCTGCATTGTAGTTTGATGCACCAAGACAAAAGGTTTTTCATTCCCTATTATTTGGTTAATTAAGCACTACTTTCTGGGCTGGGTACACACTTGTTTGTGAATTAAATTACAGAGCTTCACATGTGTGTATGTGCGTATGCACACAGGGGCACACTGTTTGTGTGGGGGCCTACTTTTGCACTTAAAACTTTGTTTACTCCTGCTCTTTTGTACTGACTCATTTAAAGGGGAGATTTTTTTTTCCCCTGGAAGAACAACAGAATTTTGATTGTGACAGCTGCCCCAATCTCCCTAAAAGGGAATACCTGGCTACGTAAAGCTCATATGACATGGAATGTCAAAGAGAAAAACGAGCACCCAAAGCAATTGATAAGCAACTTGTTTAACTGCTGCAGAACGCCCACCTTGGGAAGCACCTACTCTGAGGTATTAAATTCATAGATCCTGTCTCTGTTGTTATCTGCTCTAAGACTGCAACTCAGGTTCTGTTTATCCATAATAAAATAACTGATTCTACAGGGGACAGATGTTCACCTGTTCACCTTCTGCAGGAGTAGTCTTCAAAAGCAAACTGAAAGGAAAATGCCCACTTACTTTATAAAGCAGGATGTAATTTTTCACAATGGCTGGATTACCACTGAGTAGGGCAAAACACTGCTTCAGCAGTTTAGAACCTCAAAAGCAGTTAAGATTTTCATATGGTGCAGTAGTGGACACGTTAGCAGCATTTAGAGCTTGCAGTCATTATTTCCTGCTGTCCCATTTTAATGAAGTTCTTCTCTCCTGGCCATGTTTTTCCCAGACATGACAAATTATTCAGGACTTGCATTTTAGGATTGACTATGTGTGAGATTTGGCACTAAAACTGCAGGAGAAACAGGCAGAAGGAATTGCAGGAAGGACAGAATGATCAGATGGTTATTAAGGGGAAAAGGCTTCAGAGGCACAAACTCAAATGCAGAGCGGGATTCACAATTTAGCCAAGTATTTAGCAGTTTTATGTCTCCGTCGCCTCATCAGAGAGTTTTTGTATCAGTTAGCACAACCACATGGGCTACCAGAGCCACTGGACATCCTGCAGGGACAGGAACCTGGGCTTTTCTTGCTCCATACCAAAGCACTCGCATGCAGGCCCCAGGATGAGTAGAGTTAGCACTTGCATCACCGCACAAAATTCTGTGTTAAAAGGTTTAGGTTTGCCAGCAATGGCTGAGAAGTATATAGTCCCTCAGCAAGGCTTGGAAAGAGCAGGTCCCACGTGATCTGCGTGTTTTAAAACGGATTTCTCTGGGATTTAGACTACTGTAACATACACACATCTAATTTCGCTACAAGCCTCTGGACAGAGGCCTGAGCCTGTCCTGGTTAGAACATTGGTCCTCCTCACCTTTTCGAGCAAATAAGGAGCAGCACAACCAGCCATGAAAGACTGCTGCTTGGCTAAGAGGCAAACCTAACACTTCCTTAAGGTCTAAGTGCTTGAGAATTTCAAACACCTGGCACAGCCTTCCCTCAGGACTGCCTGCTGAGCTTTGCAGGAAGCTGAACAGTAATTGCACTTAGATTTGGAATGGTAACATTTCCCTCCATTTCCACTGTAGCACCTACCAGCACTTTATAAGCTGTGGGCAATCTCAATGTTTTCATTTCAATGGAATGAGGAGCCACCTGCAGATCAATTCCTTAAGAGCCAGGTCGAAAGCAAACTAACAACTGCAACTGGGAAACTGTTCAGATATGCCCTTCAGCCATCTTACTAATACTTCTCATTCTTATCAACAGGAAAGTTAAATGGGGAAAAAATTTCAACACTTCTTCCTTTTTTTTTTTTGTCTTAAAAAAAAATAAAGTCAGAAGCCAAGCTACAGTTATTAAAACCATGAGCTGCAAAATATGCAGTTTGACAACTGCATATGCCCTCTTCCATGCAGGACGGCACTTGGATTTTCCTCTTATGTATTCTGGCTCTAATGAACCACACTTGAAGGAATAAGGTATTAACAAGCTATTAGGACCAAGTGCTACAAAAAAACCAACAAAAAAATCCAAAACCACATTAAAAATAAACTGCAAGAGAACACAACCAGTTAGATTTAAATGTCAGATTAATTTTATGACCAAGCGTTCAAAAAATCTTGAGGGATCGCTGCAGCTTGATTAGTTCCCCCCACAGACTCTCCCCACAGACACACACTCAACAAAGGACAACAGAAAAAGCAAGTTTGCTGACACAGGCAGTCTAAAGGCAGCACTTCTGATGCATCCCATGTGTCTGTTGTATTGCACAGGTGCAAGTAGTCTGTGTGCATGGAACAAATTTGAAACTCCTAAAAATGTGGAGGTCACTGTTCATACAAATTACAGTAGCAGATTGTACAAGCTTTCTAGATATCCTGAGGTACTCGGTAGCTCTATCACTTTACCAAAACCAGTGGCAAAGACAGACCTGATTTATGGCACCTGGATGAGGAGATGAAGATAACAGCTCCTGAATCAGTTTTCGGGGAGCTGGTAATTAAATAAAACACAGAAACTTCTCATGTGGGACCTGCTCTTTAAAACATTCCCCCCTCCTTTGGGGAAACGGAAGTGGAGATGGTGTGTATGGGTACCTTTATATGTACCCGAGTCCTCTTCATCTGAGAGACGTTGAAGCCAGAGGCCTTGCTGCAGCTCTCTCTCCCAAGGGTTATACTCCCCCTCTACAGCAGAGGGAACCACACATCCACATATAACACCAGACACGCGTGTACACACACAAGCGATGGAGAGAGGGAAAGAGAGAAAGAGAGAGGACAGAATCAGAAAGAGAGACTGTCTGGAAATCCAGCAACTCCCTGTAGTCCCGCTGCATTCAAAGTGTCTGACAGGAAAACTGCTTGAATGGAGCAACATCCGTCCAAGGACACCACGGTTCAGCAGGCTAAACACACAACATGCATGTTACCAGACTTAAAAAGAAGTCTTGATTTCCACAGATTTCAGTCATGGAGATACAGCTCCTACGTTGAAAAAGTAGCCAAGCAGCCTGCTGAGCTCATCAACAATGCTGCCACTAAGGCTCAAAAAACTGGACCTCTGCTTGCAGTAGGCAGCCAAAGACCTTTACGAAAAAGCTCTTTGGAGTCTACTAGTCTCCATAAAAATGGAAATGTGACTATAAAGACAAAGACAAGATCAGCGAGAAATTTGGCATGGTGGTGAAACACTGGAAACATGTCTATTCTTAGCGCAAACTTTACATTTTGATGACTGAGACAAACACAGGGGAACGAGTCTTTCCCTAAGATTTTCCACAGAAATCTCTCAGAGCTAAAATGGGAAGCACCTGAACTCCCTGATTTCTCAAGGCCATCTTGTAACAAAGGAGAGCTACAAGCAGCTTCTTCTGGAATGCCCTGACTACAGTGACAGGGCACTACCCCTTAGGAAGGCACTGCAACCACAATGCTTCCAGTTCTTGTTGCCAAAGAACAAAGGGCACATTCAAATCCAATTCCAAATAATAATAAAAACCAACAATAAACCAACACAGCAGCACAAAGCTGTGGATTGCACATGTTGGCATGGTGTAGGGGAAGCATATTGTGTGGGTACTAGTGCTTTAACTGCCCTGTGGGCAAAGTCCTTCTCTATCCACAAGGAACCACCTAAAGCTTTCCTTGACAATAACTCCCTTAAAAACTCAGAGCAATAAAGATGTGAAAGAAGAAGAGAAGTTTTCCAGGCAAATCTTTCTCATTCTGCATGGCCAATACTCAACCCAGTTTTCCCTGCTGTCCAGCAGAAAGAAAGGACAAACCAATCTAACCTTCGCTCGACTCTTCATCTTCTTCCTCTTCGTATTCCTCCTCATCATAATCATCTTTGTCCTCAATCTCGTGATTCGCCTCAGCCTCAATCTCTTCTTCACTCTTTCCCTTCAGGAGGGCATGGATACGCACGGCCTCCTTCCACGGCACACCACCCAAGTCTGAAGGGGGTTGCTGAGGCAGCAGTAATTCATCCTCTTCCTCCTCATCTTCCTCCTCCATCTCAGACTCTGAACTACTGTAAGGTTTTAGGAAAAACGATAAGGATTATATTGTTACTAATGAATAATAATATTGAAGATTATGCAGTTAATGTTTCTTTGATCAGTCTCAGATCACTGACAAGTTGTTTCAATACACAGCAGCCCAAAACATAACACTCATTTTCTGCTTTCAACATTTCATCGGAATTTCAGTGACAGCATCATGTGTGGGCTGCAGAATGGTCCTCGTTCTGCTTCTTTCAAAGAACCTGAAGCAGCAGAAAAGTGCCTGTGAAGCCAAGTTCAAATATTTGCGCAGCATTTATTGTTACAGTTCGTGACAATTGAATACAGTAAAAAGAAACTACTTCCTTCGTATCACATTGCTGTGAATAAATCCGTGCATGCCCTGGAATGCACTACAGTATCAGAATGTAGAAGGTCACGTCTTTTGACATGGCAGCTACTGCCAGCTATGATAACTAAGATGATTTTGGCACTTGATGTTGTGAACCGGAGAAATCTTTGGGAGTAGAAAGGACACACAGCAGAACTATCAGAACAAAGGATACAGCATGTGAACCAAGTGGAGATGGAGAAAAAAAATACAAAATTGCTCACTCTTCTACATCACAGACAGAAACATGTATCCAATTAAGTTCACAGTGTACATAGTGGCAAGAAATTGTAGGAAGCAGTGCAAAGATAATTACAATAATGAGCTTATTATTCTCACAGCCAAGTCCAAATATACAAAGCGGTAAAACATCACTGCCTTTTAGAAGCCATTTCTGTTTAATTCTAACAGTTCCTCAGCATAAGCTGCAGGGGCAAGAAATGTAACCAGTTCTAGAAGGACATTTAATCTGGCTCACTCTTACATGCTGGACTGCCAGAGGAATTGGGAAGAATGGTGGTTGCACTTGTCACTGAAAGATGAATGAGAACTACAGCAGACTCAGAGACCTCATCAGCAGGGTGAAAAGGCGTTCTACCTTTGCTCTTCCTTAAGAGATCATTGCCATAACAGAACTGCATTTATTAGAGCAAAACTTGGATGCTTCCCCTATAAATCTTAAAGGGCCCAGTTCATCCAACTGAAGGAGAAAACTCTTTGTGAATAGTTAAAGTCTGGATGAATAAAGTGAAAACAGTATTTCTGCTTCCTTATGCCCATTATCCCTGGTTAACAGCCTTTGGCAGGACCCATACCCATATAGACAATGAAAGGGAAAACCAACAAGTTGAAAATAATGAAGCTCACACTCCATGTAAGTCTATAAAATACAACTTGTGCAGTTGTAATATCATATTTACATAATTTTATTCATCTACTTGTCTGACAGCCTATTTTTGATAGCAAACCTAAAAAGGAAAACACTTTGTTCATGCTCTGATTGTCAGACACTTCTGTCCAGAGGCTCTTAAATTTTCCTCACTGTTCTGCACCCATATAACATTATTTTGCTCAAGTTACAACCCCCTTTTTCACAGCATGAACTGAATACTTATTTTTAACATGCTGCCTGATTTTCACATGTGAAATACAAACACTGGTGCAAGCCATGGACTCGCTGCCTATTGCAGGAGACCAAAGCATATTCCGAAGGCTTAATGCAGATATTGTCACAGAGATAAAAAGTGATGCTCCCCTCCTCCCTGATTAACCTTCCCAGTCTTTGGTTTGGAAATAAACCTGACAGGTGCTGCATGCTGGAGTTTTCATGTGCTGTCAATAAGGTTTACTGCTGCTGAAATTGTTGCCATGACTGCTGAACAGGACGAGCTGCTGCTCTTCAACCAGCGGCTTATCGCATGGAATATTGACGGCATACATTCTTTATCACATAGCTCACTTTACCTTCTTTGGCTTTTGTTTATAACTTGGTTTTTGTTTGACCTTTGAATACTGAGAAATGAGAAGCTGAAAGACAGCAGTGAGATGGCCTGGTACAGTGGGCATTCCTTTCAGCATGGCAACCCTGTGCCGTAGGAATTAATTTAACAGCTGAACTCTTTTTCCCCCTATAAAACAGAACTCAAAGACCAAGGTAGATTGCTTTATGCAATTTGTACAAGCAGTTGAATATCTCATCAGAAAGGTGTATGTACATGGTCTTAGTGCTGAGGAGACTAATTGAAAACCCAAAGTGTGGAAATGAACCTCTTGCCATGCAGGCCCACAAAGACAAGCTTTCCTATGACACTACTTTGAAAGGCCACAGTATGATAACAAAACTGCAGATGACATACTGGGAGTTACTTCAAGTTAAAGGCAATGAGTAAGGCATATAAAGGGTTTCCCACATCTCATACCTGTGTAGTCAGGGTGTAGTTTCTTAATTGATCTTTTTTCTTGTGGAAGCTTAAACAAGATCAACTCTCTTTTGAAAAAATATACTCTGACTACTGTAAATTTTCTCTGCAGTGTGGACACTCTAAATTGTGTGCATGTGATGGAAAGCTGTGCAACCAAAATGTGAGGTCTCTGCCTGACTTAGATCTAACACCTCAGTGAACCCTGAAGCCCAACTCCCTGCTCCATAAGACACGGAGAGGACAAAGAGTTCCCCATCGCTTCCACCTGCTCCTAACCCTGCAGCGCTGCACCACGACAGTGAAGATGATCAAATCAGGGCTTTGGTTGGCTTGTTGCAGGAGTCAAAACGTCTTTCCTTTTGTTGCTGAAAAAGTAGTCAGGCTTTTCCCCCTTTTTTTGCCTTCTTTCTGTGACGTATCATGGAGGGGATACGGCTGAACAGAGGATACCCAACAGCTACATCACATAGAAAATTCTCTCCCTCATGTTTGGCCCACACAGCTCTGTCAATGGTCTCAGTAAACAGCTTGCCATATTTAGATTTGGAACATAATTTTTTTCAGGTCATGCTAACAGGGAATTTGATGTCTTTTCCCTTTTTTCCCTATGACAGTGTGAGTTGCCCACTAAACATTGTTTTTCACATCCAAAATTATACCATGCAGTCTATTATAGACAGA
>JAWWES010000041.1:68122011-68189785 GCA_035583135.1 Lophotriccus pileatus
AAAATGCCAGAAACTCCTTTTTTTTAACTAACTCTTCTCCTTTAAAAGTCTTCTGCCATTTATTGAGCAGGCCTATTGTGTCCTGATTTACTGAAATCAAGACAAAGAACAACAGCAGTGAATAGCTCCATACTACAAATTTTGTTTTGGAGCTATAAAGGACTAAAAATCCCTAATATCATTAATCACAGTTGATATAATTCCTAGCTCTGAGCAGGGAACTAAAGGAAGGACGAGTGAAGAAAATACACTTTGCATCTCCCACAAATCATCCCACATTATTCAATTTCTCATACAGCTCTGTATCTGTAGGTAATGCATACATAGAACATGTTCACAGGATCTAAGTCTTAGGAAACCAATAACAGCATTTTCTGAGTTTATTTCAAGACTACTGGACAGACTCAGAGCTGAAAAGGTAAGGGTTGCTATTGCTACAAAGACAAGTAGATGATTTGAAACCCTGTTAAGAGATCAAGAGTGCAAATGAGTGTGATTCACTATAAAGTTCACAAACATCTTTTGGAGGATTTTCTCCCAATGATTCTTGCAACAACTGTTTCCTGTAGCTCTACCTGCGTGTACATGGATCCTGGTGTGCTTACAAAGCATTTTGCAGATAAGGAAAAATGAATCAAAGTACAACATATTTTTCAACAGCCATAACTATTGCTTCCAATTAATATCTCTCAGGCAGTGCACCAGCATTCTGTCAGTATTACATGTGTGGCAAGCTTGAATCTCGAAATCAAAAGTAGTTTTGAATTGTAATGTAAAACATTCAAAGAGAAATTAACTTTGGAATCCCCTCCTACTTGAATTCATGTTCTGTTTGCTCAAAGGATTCATTTATATGACAATTAAAATAAGAAAAAATAAAAAATCCATTCCAATTTAGGACTAACAATGGTCATAAGCTACTTAGAACAGATAGTGTAAGATAAAATATCCGTGTACATATGTATAATTTCTTTATTAACTTCAGAAAGGGCAACCTGGTAAATAATATGTTAAAGAAAGCTAAGGGAAAAGCAGGCAAAAGCCAGCTGGGATGGATATAAAAAAAGCTCATGGGCAATGTGTGCTAACCTGCTGGGCACATCCTCTTCTGTTCCTTTGTCCAACACGCTGCTCAGGTTATGCTCTGCCAGTGTCTCTTCGGGAACCTCTTCCAGTTCCTCCTCCCGCTGCAGCGACAGCCGGTAGTTCTCCAGCTCAATCCGCTCCGGAGTGCCCCGCAGCCGCTTGGCAAGGCTGGGCTCCTCCAGCCCATTCACATTAGAACCTAAGGATAAGCCAGTGAATAAACAATAAATGCAACACTCAGAACCGTAATTCCTTAAAAAAACCGAGCAGCTGGGAGAAAAGGGGCACGAGGCGGAGGGAGGTAAATAAAGCGAGAGAATACCTTATGTCATTATCCTGTTCGCCACTACTGGCACAACCTGCTGGGAAGCCAGACTGCTAAAGGGAATCTTAAGTGGTTTAGGCTAATAGATGCTAAAAAAAATGTTAAATGTCCTAGTTGAGAGAGGAAACAGGGCCATTTTAGCTGTAAAAACTAGAGATGCAATGGAGTCTCTGTAACAAGTACAGGGGAAGGCCTGGGCACAGACTGGCTGTATTTTCTCAGACACAGTAGGAATGCTATAGGGCAATCCTGCTGAGTGTTAAAATTGTTACCAGTCAAGGGAAGTCTACAGTTAGAGAGCAAGATAATATTGTTACTATTTAAAGATGAGGAAAGGAATTAAAATGGCCCAGTTGGAATAAGTTTTAAGGCTTTCTATAGACTTGAATTAATTTGGTTTTTAATCAGAATTTGTGATGAAATGAATCACAGGGAAAAATCTTGGCGAGATGTCTGCAAGCAAAAATCCCATAAATCCCAGAAAATTGCAAGGATAAGTGACCCGGGCAGCTAGAGAGAATAACACAGGAGCTTCACTCACTGTGGCACTCAACGAAGTATATTCTAATATTTTAGTTTGAATAACATGTTTACCATTAGCCAGCTTACTATTTACAGAGTCCAGTATTTCCATGCTTTTGTTTTGCTTTGCTAAACAAGCCAAGCCACCCTCTCACTAGATAAGCTCTTCAGTGCGCTGATCATCCCCTAGGTCTCAGCACCTGTCCCAGTTTGGATTAATCTTTCCAGAACCTGTGTGATTAAAACTGAGCACAGCTTTCCAGATGAGGCCTTATCAGCGTAACGCACAACCCTGCCAGAAATCTCTCATCTGGTACACGCAGAGAGCACATTTGCCTATTTATATGCCACATAATACTGGTGGCTTTTACTTACTGACTGATATTCAGATCTTTCTCCTTCTTTGCTTTCAGCTGATAAGAACTTCGTTGGTAGCCAGAATTCTCACCATTTTCTTAGTGCATGACCTGGTACTTTCTGCTGTTACATTTCTGTTCAACATTACAGATGGAACATTTTGCAGGTCTTAGTGAATGATGTGCCTATCCTCCTCTGCATTGGTTTGAAATGTCAGCAGATTTTTGCCTCTGTCTTTTCTGGACAGAAACCTTAGTGACAACTATCATAAAGATCAGTCCCCAGGTCACTTTTTGTGAAACTCCACAGTCTGCAGGTGACATCCAACCCCATTACTTTCCTTTTCAAGAAAACCTCTAATCTCTCATTTAAGCCAACTTCTTAGCCACTTGACACTTTGTGTATTGCTCCCACATTTTATCCAGTTCAAATAATTATTTCTATGTGTCAGCATTCAGGTGCTTTACTGACGCCCAGACCTTCCAAATGCACTACATGTCACTCCTGGAGGTAAACAGTTACATTGTTGATAAAAGCTGCCAAGCCAGACTGGCACAGCCTTTGTTGAACCCATTCACATTTTATACCACTTACCTGCATGAAAACAAAGGGCTTCACTTGCAGAACTAGTAGTCTTTAGTTATTGCTCCAAATAAGGTGTTTCATCTACTGTTTAAATTAACTATATATACTTGATCAAATCACCTTTTAACCTTTTTTGTTTGATTTTTTTTTTTTTTAATTTTTTATTTGCAGGTGATACTTCTGTCATCCCATGGTCACACACAACTGCCCCAAATTAAGCAGTCAAGGTACATCATGATACCTTGATTTAATCACAAACTGTTACCACAAAGCTCACAATGTCACTGTACAATTCTTCCACTCTTCTGAGACAAAGACTATTTGATAAAAATTTATTTTCAGTCATTACAGTATAGTAACATTTAAATTTTTCTTCCTGCATCATTGGATTAGTCTTTCCCAATCTTGCTACACACCAACCCTTTTGTTCCCATGTCCAATGACAACTGAAATGGAAGGCCATCTGATTGACTACACATAAAACCGCGTCTTACATCAGCTCCATCTTCACTGTGGACTCACTTCTGGTTTCCCTTGCCTTGCTTTTACTTACATGCTTAAGGAGTAGAGCTCTTTGCTTTCCTTTTCTTTGCAAAGTCTAACCCCACATGAGCTTTGGCAGCATTTACTTTATCCTCATACATTTTAACCTCCAAAATAGTTCTTGTTTCCGTTCTTCATCCTTTGTAGTTTCTCAGTTTATTCCTAACAGTCCTTTTTTCAGAGCAATTACTCTCTCAGTACCATCTTAGTGTTTCACACAAAATTACACAGGCCTTGCCATAATTAGTGTCATCTATTTCCAATCCCTCTCCTGAAAGATAATATCTCATAAAAACAACTGCCAGGAGTGTTTTGCTCTTTTCCTTAGTATGATTTAACCTTCTGTGATGTGGGCAAGTGGCTGCTGTGCCTTCAGCTGGAACTACATGGCTTCCTTACAGTATAAACCAGAGAAGCTTGCTCAGGTGGCAGGTGGGAACATTGCCTTGCATTTCCAGGGATACTGTGGTCTCTACCGCTTCCTGCTGCTAAGCCTTATGTTGTGTTAGTGTTTGCAAAGTTTAGTGGAACTGGACTGGCTTTTCAACTGGGATTCATGTTTCATTTAATTCTCTCTCTTGATCGTGATACCACCTCGGCCAAATCTATTTTTGCAATCTGTGTTACATTCCCCAGCCCTGAGTTCACAGTAACAGGGGAACTGACCTGGAATATTGCTCTGCCACTTCTGGCTGACAGTAAAAGACCAAAGGACTCTGGTTAACACAAGAACACCAACGTGAGGGACAGCAAACAGGGAATATACTAAAATAACAATCAAAAAATTTTCCTACTACTTGGAACTCTTCATACACTCAGAGCTATCAGCTTGGCTCAGCTACTTCAACAGAAGTATCTTTTCACAAGCTGTTTTTGACTTGTTCTCTTCTGATGCAAACCCTGACACAGCTGCAAAGTCCACAAGCAGAAAAAAAAAAAAAAAAGAAAAACAAAAAGAACAAGAACTTCTAATCCACCTGACCTTATTTCACCTCTTTTCTATCAAAATATAAAACCATTTCCATTTAATTAAATGAAATGGAGTATTTTTTTAAAAAGGTTGTTTCAATGCTCCAGTATCTAGGGTGGGGAGAAAGACTAGCAGCAATCAATCACTCTGAGGTAGAGGAGGACTGAAAATCAAGTTCACATCCACTTACATGCACTCAATGGACATACATGATCTTTCAGGTATGTTTTTCAAAACACAAATCATCATTGCCCTTTTCATCACGAAGACCCAGTATAACTGGTAGATAGGAAATCAAACAAATCCTATCACAGCATAAATTGTAAGTGGGAATGACTCAATGCAACTGTGTTAAGAAACTGCAAAGATGGAAAAGCTACCTAAACTTTAATGCAAAAGTATGCGGTCAAGCCAAGACATCCTGCGAGCTTGATAAATCAAAATCTCAAAGAAGTTGGAAGGACATTCCCACCACTTTCTCTAATTAATTTATATATCCACACCCTTGAGATGCAGGATTGGTCACATCCCTCCACTCCCCTTTGCAAAGAAAACAGGTCCACAACATGATACAGAAACTCAACTGATTACCAGCTTCAGCAAGGGATTTCTAGGAATTGTACTACATGGACTACATTAGTCCACTTGACCTATTGGTTCTGTTTCTAAAAGATGCCATCTGGATAGCTGCAAAGCCACTGTCTAACTTCTTACCAAATATGAAACAAGAGAAATGCTGTGATAGCCAACTTTGTGCATCACAAAGCCATCAACTGTCAGAAGGAAAAGCATTATTCTTCCCAAATCTGGGTAGGGGATGAAAGTAAGTGTGAGGTACAGGTATCATTAACGTGTTTGGATGATGGACAATTTCCTCATATTATGCTACAAAGTTCACACCACTTCATTTGATGCTACAAATAGGAACAAGGGAATCTGAAGCTCTCCTACCCTCACTTCTCATACATATATACACGGTGCTAAATGGATGGGCAAAGTCTATTCCACTGAAGTTCTTGTAGACTCTAAAGCTTATTCTTAAAAGTTCTTCTGGAGGGGAAAGGTGCCTCTCAAATCATTATGCTGTGCTCCTCAGACTGTTCTCTAGCTCACTGGCACAAGACAGCTCCACAGGCACTGTCTGATGTTCTACCTGGTCAATGCCTCTGGGCCCACAGAGACGAAAGTCAGCAACCAGTCACAACTGAGAGAAAAGGGGCTGATGAGGCTGCACAGGGAAGAAGAAGCTGTGTTACTATCCAGGGAGGGGAGCTACCTGAAAGCCAAGTGCAGCTTCTCATACAATTAACTGATCAGCTAAAACCCCATGAGCAACATCCAAAATAGGACACATTTTAAGACCTGATTCTTTACTTTGGAAGACCCAGTGGGCCATGAACATTACACAGATCATCTCAAGGGAACTGTTTTTCGTAACAGGACAGGCTGCTTAGCTGGTGCATGAAAGTTGCCAGAACCCTTTAGTTCACTCAGCCTTGACACAGCTTGCCTCCTGTAAAGATAAGTGTATGATCAGAGATAACATCCCTACACAGAAACACTCCTTGCCTAATTGTGTGTCCCTTCCAGCAACTCTGGCAATTCCTGGAAGGCTTGAGAAGCTCCTCTTGAGAGAGGATCCCATCCCGATTCCGCCCCCCCGCCCCCCAGTAACACCTTGTTCTGTAAAATCGATACATTATTCCCATGAGCTCCATGAACTCCTGCCAAAGTTACTCCCGGACACAACACTTGCTAAAGATGCAGGACAGAACTGGGAATCTGAGAACAATGAATTCTTCCCAAAGGGAAAATTCCTATCTATTTTACTGAAGTTATCTTCATTAATCACGCAGTACCTCTAGACTTGCTTTTTTTAGCTTGCAATCCCAATATCCAAGTTACATGTCATCTCTTGTAAGTGTGGGTTCAGTATTTTGCACAGACTTACCTGTGGCCTTGGGGAATTATGAAAATTCAAATAAAGGAGTCTACTTTAAAACACATGCAAAAGGGGGAAGGAATTAATACATTCTCAGGAAAAACCTCATTCTGGATTTCTTATATCTTGTGGTTTCGTGGTCATGTGAAACGCTGTACCTGTTTGTTTTCACTTGTCTTTTCCAAACTCTTCAATTAATTCTACCTCCACACAATTGTTTGAGGACATAACTAAGTCAGATAAAACAATTGTTACATAAACAGCAGCATACTGTGCATGACAAAGTACAGAAGAGGAAGATGGGAGCTTTTCCATTGGAGTTTAAAGGTGATGCTGTAAGCTCTGAGTCAGAAATGCTGAAAGTCCTCATCTTCCATTGTCATTAATTTCTAAGAAATATCTTTTGGGATAAGGTTTCTGAAGTGTGCTTGCAGTTCAGCAAACATTATTGCTGAGATATAAAGAAGGCAGCAGACGAGATCCAGCAGCATTTTTAGGCTTCTCATTTTTTATCTGTGTTAATGTCAAACTGAGTTCCATGTTTTTTCCTAGAAATTTCACCCTCACCCACTTCAGTTCCATTAACTCCCTGTTTGTATTCCAACTCCACTTCTCATCCAAGGGCCTCAAAATGCTTTACAAGTGCTAGCACACTAAAACAAACCTATTTTGGAAGTAGGTAAGTACTGCAGGGGCATTGCACAAGTCCAGACACAGAGATTAAATACCAGCAAGGCAATCTCATAACACACTAGTGGCATTGCCAGAAACAGGATCCAGAATGCACAATGCCAACCCCTTCACTCTCAACTTTACCTAAAGTCAAGAAAAAACACCTTGGTGTAAGAAAATGCCCAGCACTGTTTGTACAAAAGGGAAGGAAATCTTGGTACCAAGGTCTGTTGTTGGAGGCTGCACACATTGAAACAGAAAGTCAATTAAGACATTCCATTTATATAAGTGCAACTGATTTCTTATGAAAGTCTTTCCTTAATCCTCTCAGAAATTGCCATCTAGCCACTGTTAACAATTTTTGTACCGCACAGTAACAGATACATAAAACGTGTACGTAGCAACTCTAAAGTGCCCTGCTGAAATGTGTTAATGGAATGGATTTTTTAAGGGTTAGTAAGAAATTCAAAGTTTTAAATCTAGATTCATCTGCCCTTTAAAATTTATCCTCTCTTTTAAGAAATGTCTCCAGGAAACCACTGGAAAGAACCCAGCAGATCTGGTGAAATCTTGTCACTGCTTGTTCACACAGCCTCACATCACATACTGCAGAACCGCACATATCCTGGTAGGCTCCCCTGAATTTTGATAAGCACTATAAATACCTCTTCAAATGGAAACAAGAATCCATTTATTTGAACGTAAATACTGAACAGCATCTTGGGTTTGGCTGGGCTAGAGTTAATTTTCTGCCTAGTAGCTGGTACAGTGCTGCATTTTGGGTTCAGTGTGATAATAACCTTGACAGCACGCTGATGTTTGGGCTGTTGCTAAGCAGTGCTTATCCTGAGTCAAGGACGCTGCAGTTCCCTGTGCTCTGCCAGCGAGCAGGTGCACAAGAGGCTGGGAGGGAGTGTGGGCAGGCCAGGCTGACCCAAACTGGCCAAAGGGATATTCCAGACCATGGAACATCACACGGCCAGCACACAGAAAGCGGGGGGAGTTGGCCGGGAGGGACCGATAGCTGCTCAGGGACTAGCTGGGAAGCAGTGGGTGGGCGGTGAGAAAATTGCACTGTGTATCAGTTGTTCTTTGGGTTTATTCCTCCCTCCTTCATTTTCATTGCAATTACCATTATTGTTTTTGTTATTACTATAATATTTTACTTTGTTTCAGTTATTATACTGTTCTTATCTCAACCCACAAGCTTTACTTTCACATTCTCCTGCGCACCAGGGCTGGTGGGGGGTGAGGGAACGAGCAGCTGCATGATATTTGGTTGCCAGGTGGGGTTAAACCACGACAAGTAGATATCAGATGTCAATGTTATTTTGACATAATGCCTCAGCTTTCTCTCTAGGATATTCCCAAGCCTCAGGAAGCCTGAATTACTCAGCTGTAATAAGAAGCCATCAAATCTTGACGTTTCTGATGTCTGTGTTTCCAGTTTGATCCATAACACATTCCGCTAAATATAAAAGGTCTGAATTCAAAGAGGACAGTATGGTAAGAAAAACTAAGTCTATTTGTAAGCAAGATATCCAGTGTCCATGCACAGGATTCAAATCAAACTCAAACCTCTCAATGGCCCTGCTGGAATTATCCTGCAATGTACACATACCAATCATAGCAGTGAATAGTAACTAAGCTTTCTACAAGATGCCCTGAGTCAAAGCTCTTGGGAGTTTGATATGGGACTTGTACAACTGCAAACTGGCTTATGCAGGGTGGACTTGATCAATACAGCTGCCCTTAAACTGACACATCAAATCTATGGAACTAAGGAGCAGACACAGAGCAGAACAGCAGCTCTCAAGCCTACCAGAAGAAAAAGAGTTTTACCACTGAGCAACCAACACGGCTCAACAGGACCTCTCCTGCCATGTCAGGCTCAGTCCTCAAACTTGCAATCCAGCAACAGAGAAATGATTGAGCTGTACAGGCAGAAAGGTGCTTTTTCAAAATATCCCCTTATGCAGAAGTATCCAGCAGAGATTTACCAGTACTACTTCCAGCGCTGACCAAGAAGTTTTATTGCGTTACTTAATTCAACAGCACACAAAATAAAAATCAGTGAGATTCCTGTTGATATCTACTGGTCCCCTAAGCAATGAAGAGCAGAAAGTCCCCCAAGGTCCTCCCCTGCAACCATTATAATATGCACAGGAAGAGCTGGCAGCTAAAATAATCCAGGGATTCTGAAACAGATACCCCAGAAACAAACATAAGTCCTCCTCCATACGTTCCACCACCTCCACCACAATTAAGTTCTTCATACTCAGATACTGTCAGTTAATGTGGAAGCCTGTTCTCTTCATAATTATGAAAGTGAATTGGACTGACTATTGAATTAAATTAAAATCTCACATATTTGTCTCCTGGGTGTTGCAATGTTTTCCCCCTCTCCCCTCATTATTTTGGTCAAAACAGATTTCTAGAATTCACAAAACAGACACTGACAAAACAGTTGCTTACTGCATCAGTAGGACAGAGCCTGGGAACAGCTGGCAATTGCATTGATCTGACCTTTCTCTGGTTCTAGTGGAAGCAACCAGAAATGAATATAATTAACCGGTTTAATATCAAGGTCATCTGTAATTTATACTTACGTCTTGAAAACAAATACAAATTCATCTGCAACTTTATACTATAAAGTTATGGTTGAGAAATTGTATTTTCCATATGCAGGTGTGTGAAGTAGCAGCATTATATAATGAAAGTTAGGAGTTCAGTATATGGTTTAACAGTACAGAAAAGTTGTTCATTACAGCAGAGGTATAGAATAATACAGGAATACAGTTATTTCTGACTCCTGGAAAGTGTCCAGTGTTGTCACTGGTGGGTGGAGAAAGGAATAAGGGGAAAGGAGGTATTAGGTCACTTAACCCAAGCCTCAGGGAACACTGCTAAGCTCAATACTCCTTATTACATCTCTTTTGGCAGAAAATCTTAACATTTGTACAGATTTCACTTTTACTGCTGCCCAAACAGGTTTCCAGTACTACAGATACAATATAAATTACGTAGGGATTTTTAAGTCTGTTAATTACTGGTGTGTTCATCACTCAGGAGTATTGGCAAATTAGTAACTTATTAGTGGTCATTTTCCCTTTTGCTGGTATCATCTAAAATGTTGGAGCTCTCTCTGGTATTTTGATTAGCTCTATCATATGTTGCCTGGCCTCATTTCCATTCCCTGAAAGAAGCTGAGTGTGGGAAGGCTGAAGAGCACTGAAGGATAATCTGGCTAAATATAACATTACTTTGCAGGCATAAATTTTGTCCTGGAAGCTATTCAACATATGTTACCTCAAAGAACCACATATATATTTTAAAAATCACCATGACCTTGGTTCATGAAGTTTCCCTTTTTTTTTTTTTGACTGAGGTACTCTATTTTTGTTAAGTAGTTTAGAAATTAATATTTAAGACTGATTGTCCAGTTATAATCCAAACAATAATCCCTTTTACAGTGTTACCAAGAAAGCCTCTGTCTTCTCTACTAGGTAAAGCCTTGGTACAGTTTATTCACCGAGGCATCTATTTCTTGCCACTTGTATGTAGCAGCCCTATGGAATCTCTCATCTCAGTGGAAGGGATCAGACAGGTGATCCCCACTGTGCAAGTAACACAAAGCTGAAACAAGGATTATTTCCACCTAAAAGTAGCACTGGAATCTTCACTGGCCCGTGCTCCAGGGACATGGCTCCAATCACAGAAGGCAAAGGCAAGGACTGGGGAGGATGAAGAACAGCCCACTGCAGGAGGTTAAGTTACAGAATACCTAAGGAACCTGAAGGTGCATGACTCCATGAGAATTCTGAGGGAACTGATGGAAGAAGTGGCTAAGCCACTTCCAGAGAAGTTGTGATAATCTGGTGAAAATCCCACTAACTGGAGAAAAAGGAAATATAATCCACATTTTTAGAAGGGAGGAACTACTGGCTGATAATTCTCCTCTCAGTGTAAGATCGTGGAGCAGATCCTCCTGGAAATGATACTAAGGCACATGGAAAGTAAGAAGGTGATTGGTGATAGCCAGTATGGCTTCATTAAGGGGAAGTTGTGCCTCGTAAATTTGAGGGCCTCCTACAATGGGATTATGGAGTTGGTGGGTAAGGCAAGAGCAACTGATGTCACCTACCAGGGTCTGTGCACAGCGTGGGACACTGTCCTGTGTGACATCCTTGTCTCCAAACTGGACCGACATGGATTGGACAGAGGGACCAACTGGTGAATAAGTAAAGGGCTGAAAGGCTGCACTCAAGAGCTGTGGCCAAGGGCTTGATGCCCAATTGGAGAGCAGTGACAAGTGCTGTTCCTCAGGGGTGGGCCCTGTTTAACACCTTTGTCACCAACATGGTGACAAACCCTCAGCAAGTTTGCCAATGACAATGACCTGTGCAGATATGGTGGCGTTCCTGCCCATGGCAAAGGGTTGAAACTGGATGGTTTTTAAGGCCCCTTCCAACCCAAACTGTTCTACAGTTCATTCTATGCACCTTCCAGTACAAATATTGCCTACTTTTTAAGGAAACTGGTATTTACAGTTCCACCTTGAATCATGGACAATATTTTGATCATTAAAAAACAACCAATCTGGATTTGAAAATTTAATCACTCATAACGAAAATGAGGAATGTAATATTTTCAGTTCCCTATTCAAACTGTGATCAGATTCAAAACACTACTTGTGAACAGCTATCTTCTTTCACCTACCGGGTTAACAACCACTATCTCTTCTGTGTCAATGTACAACAGATTTCCATAACCACTAGATCTCAGAACATATTTAGATACCAACCATCTCCTTACTTAATTTCTATCATTTGGGTCAAGATTATGAAGTGCTGAAAATGGAACAGGCTGAAATGTTGGGCTGGCACTTACAGGAAAATATACTGAGGAATACTTGTTCTAAGTAAAAGACCCACATACTCCAAAAAGCTTCAACAGCTGCTCTCTCATTCTGTCACATACTTTTCTATTATCTACATTTACCCCACATGCTCTTTCGTAACAACTGAATCTTCCTAGGAATCCAGAGCTTCACAGCTCCGTGGGAATTTTTCCTGAAACTGCAAAAATTCTTGTATAGATACATAGCTAGTTATATTCAAAATCCCACACAGTTCCAGAAAGAAAGCTTCCAAAAGACTCATTACTGATAAAAAATAATTTACACATCAGTTCTGATGTTTTAAATCACCGAGTTACCAAAGACTGAAAGTATTGGAAACATCTCTTGGGTAAAAAATTTCCTATTTTTAAACACTTCTATCCGCAAGCCATCACATAAAACTTCTATAACAGCAGAAAGGACAGTTATGAAGTTTTCCTAAAAAAGCAAGCACAGCCTTCTGGGATGACAGCAAACATGAGAAATGTCAGACTAAACATACATTTTTGAGAGAAGATGTAAGCAACTAAACAGAACACAGAAGTGCCATCTCATCCTTAAAGAGCATCTGCCCAGTTTTGTTTGGAAAGCCTAAGCTAAGCTCTACATTGCCAGGATCAGCTCTGCAACCACTACTCAACCTTCTCCCATAAATACACTTCATAGAAGCAGGAGAACAGCTTGGATATTGACTCTGGATTATTTATTCCTTCCCCTGAGATTACTTCCATTTGTTTTGGTTTTGTGGTTTTTTGTTTTGTTAGTTTTGGCTGTTGGTTTTGTTTGGTTGGTTTGGTTTTTCCCTTTCGTTTTGTTTGTTTGGTTTTCTCCCCTTACTTCTCCTTGGATTTTAAGATGCATTACCAACTGCACACCTTAATATACTGTGCTGCTGATCACAAGCAGGTGGTAAACCTAAAACTGCCTTGGTTTAATTTGCATAGAAGTGAACAGACATTTATTTGCTCATTTTATTATTTTTAAAAGTACCTTCTTACACTTTTTCATCACTGTTAAAGAGCATTAGAGGGAGAGATCTGTGTGAAACAGCTGCAATTCTGCTATACCAGATGAAGAAGGGTAATATGTTTGAAATGTAAAACCAGCTGTACACAGGAGGTGTTCTACACTACCCTACTGATGGGTGTTGCAAAGGAAACAGTCCATGGCAACATGGACTCTTGGAAAACCTGCTACCAAAATACATCTGAAGAAGCAAGCTGTTTTGGGATGCACGGTGGAGAATATCTTAGTACTCCTGAAGTCTCATTTCTCATTAAGAAGTTTCCAAACCCCTGTAAAAGCTAATTCGGTCCATCTTCACTGTAAGACATGTTTTTTGAGGAAACAAAACATCCACATTGCCCACAAGGTCTTGAGTGCTTGTGAATGGCTCAGGATCTCAGAGTTTTAAATTGATTTACACACTAATTATATACCTTGTTTTTGAAAATTGTCTTTAATATATTACTCCTTAATAGCGAATTTCAGTCCCTCAGTTTCAGTTCTGGGATAAATTGTTGGATATTAGCTAATGGTCACCTAAGATTTTCTGTGGATAATTTTTTTGAGGATGTTAAGGGAAAACTTTAACTACAAAAAAAGCATGATACCTCTTTTTCTGTATGATAAAGACAATATTTAATCTATTCACTAAGCTCTGCATATTCTAAATAATATTAGAGACCCTCAGAAGTGACAGATGCAACGAAAGGACAAAACTGTGTAATTCAAGATCCCAAGATAGCATATTCAGAAAAATCCATGGTGTTCTCTTTACAGAGCTACAGGCAAAGAAGCACATAAAATCAGCAAGAACATGGCTCAGCCCAAATCATCTACCTTTCTTTCTCATTTTCAGGTCATTTAATTTGCCAGCAAAGGTTAAAAGGAGTGAAATTTGACATAATGTTACTTGGGACTTTATTTACAGAATAAGGTTTCCTCTAGAGGAAATCATTTTAAGGTAAGTCTTGGAATGGGAGAAAGAAGGCACAGTGACAGTGAACGGGGAAGATTATTAGAAAAAGGTTCAGGATTGTTTCACAAACAAAACTAGGATGCAATTTTTGAGCGTCAGGGCCATGGAAGGAGTTTCCAAGGCAGCATCCCTCTCCTATCCAGTGGGGCAGAATACGGAGTTCAACTCTTTTCACAGACATTAGTAAGAGAACACCAGAAGCCAGGAGACTAGAGAAGAACCACAGGCACAGAAAGAGAAAGAAAATGAGGTGAGGAGTGTCTCTGTTATCACACACATACTTGGCTTCCCCATCTGAAAACAATGTTTCCTATACTGGTACAGCAAGGAAGTCTAATTTCACCTCTGATGGGGAAGAGCTCTGGAAATGCACCTCCCTTCATACTTTTTTTCCCCTTCTCTTCTTAATTCATGAAGCAAACATTTGATTTCTGAAGAGTGTATATGTAGCTGTTAACAGTTTTCCTGATACAAAACAGTGGAGACTGTTCTAGCAGTGCATCACAAAATGACATTTCTAGTTCACGCACCAGCACATGGAGTTTTATACTGAATGCTGAAGGCTCCTTCTCACAACTGAAGGCCTATTTGAGCCCCAAAAGTGGGACTGCTGATCACAGTAAAGAAAAATTAAAGGCAATTTCAAAGGCGTAAGTAAAGCAATTGCTTTCCTCCAAAGAAGGAAATGTTACATGTAACAGAACTGGTTTGTGGTTGCAGTTTTGTGAGAGGCCATTTAAGTGTAAGTACTCCAGGCAAACACCATTTAATTCATAACTAGACTCTCCAAAGTCATCTCCTATTACAAGCTTTTCATTGCCAAAGGTGCAGTACGAAGCATGACAAGCATGCAAGACAGAGAACGAGTCCCTAATGTAGACTAATCCAATGTATTTTAGAGAACAGGAAAACACAGCTCAAAACTATGGTCCAGCTGTTTGCCATGGTGACAACATTACAGAATAGTGTCTTAATGGTCTTGAGGAATGGAGATCACCTCCTCATTTGCAGTGCTCCTGAGAAAAGACAAGTCCAGCTAGAACATGAGACGGAGGATTTGGCTACGAGGCTCCATATTTAACTCATTTTCTGCCTTTCCATCACACCAAAACATCCCACCATCGCAGCAGGTGTTGTACCAAGAGGAGGGACCTACCCCAGTGAAGACCCTCACCTGTCACACCGTGTCTCCCTGTTCTTGAGCACTGAGTTGGGCTCACCCATGGGTGTCACTGCCTTGCTTACAGTGTGACAGGACAGCAAGGCACGCAAAACCACCTCCCAAATAAACCACAATCTGCGAAGCTGCAACACTGAGAGCACATCTATCCCAAGTCAGCTTTGTCAAAGCAGTAGGATACTTAGCACAGGGGTCCTTAACAGGTTTTCTACAGCAACATGTCTGTGCAGTGTGTGCCCTGCACTCCGAGCAAACCACAACGTAACAGCAAAATTAAAAAAAAGACACCACATACAGAAAAAGCCTAAAAAGTAGTACTTTGCAGTGACAGACAGCACATGCCATGGAGCTCCCCAAACGTCTTGTAGTTAAGCTTGCCAGATCTATTCATTCCACTTTTCCCCAACTCTGTATCCCCTGCAGCATCCCTCACTTGGAACCAGTGGAGGGAGAAGGGGGAGGACAAAGAAAAACTCAGAAACCTGAAGTTTGTTTGGAATTTATTCCCTTGAACATTTCACACAGTTGAACAAAAAATATCTCAATTTCACAGCAACAGGAAAACCACGTGTTACATAATTCAAAGAGACACACACACCCAAAACAAAAACAGGTTGAAAACAACTGTATAAATCAAAATCCTCAAAGTGACTTCAATGGAGACATGAAGCCTTTCTGAGCACTAATCATCTCACTTGAACTTATCTGTCATCAAGCTTATTTTATGCACGCTCCCTCCTTTTCTTTGAGGGAAACAATCTCAAATGATCATTACTCAGATTACACTTTCCAAAAAAACACATTTTAATTCTGCAATTAAAAAAAAATATAAATCCAGCTCCTCCACACCAACTTAGTACTATTTTACTAAGACACAAAAACATTCAACGAATCTCTGAAAGTGCCCAGAAAAATTCATATCACCCTTCAGAATATACACATACAACAAATATTCCAGTGGCACAAGTCTACAGGTCTGAAAGCTAGAGAGAGAGAGAGGTGGAATTGGGAGCCCAGTTACTCCCAAGAAAGAGTGTTCTTAGCAGGATCCAGCCATGAGCACAAACTCAGAACATTTGTATTTTGTATATATCCCTCTCAGTTCTCAAAATGTTTTTCAGGATTTTTCAGTGAAACTCTATCAGATCAGCTGCATACCCCACTCTTAAAAACAAATAACCTTTCCATCATGCCTTTTCCTTTCCAGATTTTCTGGGCTTCAAATTGCTGGTGCTTTAGCATTCTCCTTTACGCCAAAGCTACCCAAATCCTGATAAGAACACTGAAAAGGAACATGATGGACTGGGAACAGTCAAGCATTTATCCTAACAGAGATTCCTGGCTTGTTATTGAGCAATGATTCACTGGGCACTGAACCTTGGTTCTAATTGGGCAACTCACACACACTCTCCTCAGCTTACAAAAATACAGGGTCTGGTTTAAAGTTTATATTTTAAATGTTCCAGAGAGAAATAAATCTTCCATCAGATCTCTTGGTATGATACCCCATAAAAGGGTTCAGTATCATGTGCCATGTCCTGCAAAACACACCACCATGGCTCCTCCAAACAGAACAGACAGCATCCAAGGCACACTAATAGAGGAAATACCTTTCCTCCCAATTTGGTGGTGCATCCTGAAACATGGATGTACTTCTTTTTTCCTTTTTTTTTTTTTTTCCCCAGGAGAGGGAAGGGTATGTTTGTAATGGACGTGCTTGCAAATGTTCAGTGGTTTAAAATGAAGGCACCACAAACAGAATGTAATGTCAAGAGAATTAGTTTGCTGCTATCTTCTGTAATTTAACGCTTAAAACAGACTGAATTAAAACAAGAACAAACCTCAAGTGTGAATAATAATGAAGTGGCCAAGGAGAGGATTGCATGAACATGTTTATTTGCACAGCAAACAGTATTGCTTTGAGCTAAATAATTTTCACAAGTAAGGCATGTCCAATGTAAGCAGAAGTGTAAAAAGGCAATGCTTCTGGACAATAGAGGTAATACTTATGAACAAGAAGCTTATTGCTAAACTGAAATATATACAAAATATATTTGTATTTCATTAGATGTAAAAATAGAATTGTGTGCAAATAATATTGGATGCATTCATAAAGATTCCTTTTGTACTTTTGTAAATGTGGCTCACATAATTTACCTCAAGTGAATGCCACTTTGAGGAAGCAGCCACTCTTTTCCAGATATCCAAGTCAGCAACACAACTTCCTCATATATATTGCCTGCTCTATACAACAGATTACTTTAAAAGTCTACACTGGAGGGCTTTGCTCTGAATATTTCTCCCTGAAAACACTTAAGGCACACCCACTTTTTGGACTGCATACCTACATCACACCCATAGTTTTGTGATGTTAAGCAGAAGACCTAGTACCTCTGCTTCGTATTGCACTTTTCAGATTTGCATTCTATGGCTTATATTTGGCTTCTTAAATCTTTCACAGGTCAAGTAACTACGGCAAAGATCTCATGACTTACCTTCTATTGCCGAACATTTTCAAGTGTTTCCTTTATGAATTTCCTATTGCTGACAGGGACAGAAATGCATTGCTTTCTGAACATGAGCTTGAAATGGGAAACATCTTATGACAAAACATCACTAGCTTAAGTCACCCCAAGGAGCACATCATAAAGCTAATAGGGGTAAAGACTGTTCCAAGTCCATCTGTCAAGAAAGAGCTGAGAGTTCAGAAATATGTTCTTACAGACCTTTAGAACAAACAGAACAGCATTTGCATTAAAAGCACATAAAAACCATATAAAGTACTGTAAATAATATTAAAAAAAAAATCCAAGACACAGCAGTTACAGATTATCAAAGGGAGAGACAGTTGAAAAGCAAAAAGTTGTTTGTTGGGTTTTTTTTTCCCTCTTGGCAACAGCAGCAGTTTTGGCACAAAGGCAAATGCAGAAGATAGAGAGAAACAGGCAGACAGGGTACAGAGAAAGTTACAGAATCTACATCAAGCATGCCACAGTTCAGCAGGACCAAAAGCACAGTAACAGCCTTCCCCAACTTCCCTTTCCCAGAGAGAATGGCATCCGTTGCTCAAAAGCTTGTTGCCACTTCCCAGACTGAAGGGGTAAGAGCCAGTTCGACCACAACCTCCCTGGGAACATCCCTTGAAACCACCACACCAGAAGCCACACAGGCCCTCTGGCAAACCAGACAAAGCCTTCACAAAAAGGGTGATTCTAGCTGACTGCTAAACAAACCTCAACTTGCTCATCACAGATTGTGCCCTGCAACTATCTCCATTACAGTACAAGGGACAGACAAAACACAACAAATGCTACCCAGTGAGGGACTGACATCTTTAGCAAAGTTAACACATGCCAATCAGGTTAGTAACACAACACAAGAAAGGGCTTGTTGTGACCAATTGTGACCAATCTCACCTCATCTGACCAAACCTGCTGAATGCTAATTTGTGGTTGAATATATTTTAAGCATTAAGCCACCTAAAAAAGAGGCCAGCGAGTGTAGGGAAAGAACCCATGCAATTCATATCCATCTGGGATTCCATGACAACTAAAAAGCAGGTCTTGCATGAGTTACCACTGAAACAATCATTTCTGCTAACTCAGGGCTGAATTTAACTCAGAGGTATAAAAGTTAAAAACAGCTGGTTTTTTATCTTGTATATTCTATAATTGATGTTACTGCTGCACACCTTCCTTTTGCCTTCTAAGCTATCATCTCCATCAAATATCAAAGCAGTTCATTTTACATGTTTTTCTTCTTTTACTTATTGCTTTTAGAGGCAAGTCACTCTCCACATCAAGGTCTACCTCACAACTGAGGATTGGCTCAGACCTCAAGGTTCAAAACTGTAATTGCCAAATTCCATTTGGTAGCATTTGCCTTAAAGGAGGCAAAACATTTTCAAATATGTGACCTGTACTGGATGAGTCTACCAGAGACTTGGAAAGTGGAGACTTGGAAATAGAGCTTTGCCTCTGTCTCCATGTCAAACAGGTTTTTGCTCGAGGTATTTGTCTACTCTACAGTGAAGGCAGGATATCTATAGTCTCTCAAAACAGACAATTTATTAAACTGCAAGAAATCATATACACAAAGAGTTCAAATTCAGGAGTTACACTGAGATGTTATCTTATAGGCTCCTTTTGATTACTCAGGAATAATGTCCTGTTCTTCCACTGCATTAGCAAGCTTGGTAATTCAAAAGTGTTTGTTTTGTTTCTTCAAACCACACATAACCGTAAACACATCATAGGTTTCTTGACCTACATACCCAGCAAGAACAGGAGCTAAAGGTGGGTACCTACAGGATACAACTGTTACACCTGCCTTTAACAACACTGTGACTTGTTTTTAAAGTATATTGCATTTAGCTTCCTCCTGCTTCTTTACCACTGTTAGGTCAGTAGTTTTAAGATATACTTAAAACCTACTGCACAAATTAAACAAAATCTCAGCCTCTAATGACATTTCTTCAGCACAGCGGAGGCACTGCTCACCTCTTCTACCACTAAAAGTACTTCTGTCATGCACACACAAGAATGCACCACGATAGGCTGCCTGAAAGATGACCCAGCTGAGCTGAGTGTGTCCTAATGCACTTGGGCACTGCAAGAGGCAAAGCTATACACTGTCCAAAAGCTCTAAACGTTATGCTACAGACATACACTTCTTTAAAAAAATAAAAAAAAAAAGCAGAAGGCAAACAGAAGGAGCCCTAGATTTCAAGTTTTGCTGTTTGACATAATGGTGTCTGTTCCATCTTACTCCCCTGGAAGTACTACAGTGCTGCTATAGGATTGTGCCACTGCTACATAAGGAGAGATGGGAGCATCTGATTTAGGGCTGATTTACATCCCATTTATATAAGGTTATTGCAAACTATGGTCTATTGTTTGATCTACTTAGTGATCACTTAGGTGCTACGTACTGAATGTTCCTGCTTAAAAGTAACCAAATTTGATCAGTTGGAAGGACTAAATCAGAGGAAGGAGACTTTCTGCTAGTAGTTCCTTTGATAAATTAATTATAAATGTAACTAAAATCTCCTCCTTCCAATTCTCATCACCAGTAGCTTCACTCCCTAAACCACCTTATTCTCACATCAGATTCCCTGTGCTCCAATAAATATTTTTTCCATTCATCTTAAAGAATGTGTTCCAGTTTAAAATAAAAATAAATCTTCACTTTCAGAGAAAGCAATTTGAAATCTATCCACTTGTACAAAAAATGCTGCAGTTAACACATCTGTCCATAGACTTTTGCAAATATCATTCTTCTCTACCTTTTCCCTTTTCTCACTTTTGCTATATGGAAAATACACACACACAAAAGAAGAAACCTTGAAAGTAACTACGCTTCAAGAATCAACTGCACACACTAGAAATAAATTTCTGCCAGATTGCACTCAGTTACAATCTTAGAAACACTGTAAAAATAATATAAAAAGGCAAAGAAAAACATGATTTTTATTTGCCTCTGGCTTGTTAAGGGCTTTTCCCAACTGGCACTATGCAAACACTCTTTTCTCAAAGTATTGCTGTAAGTATGTTCTCTCCTAAAAGCAGCAGATTTAGTTTATCTAACACTTATAGTGTTCTGGAACAAATACTAGAAATATCTTCCTTTTTCTGACATCACTAAATGAGCACTTAGGGGCTGGGCAAACGAGCATTTGTAGCACAGACACTTCTCTCATGTTAGAAGGAATTAGAATTTCAAGTTAAAAGGCAAAACTGCTTCACAGTAAGACACACGCATTCACCACCCCATTTCCCAAGCCACGGCCAGGAGCAGCACAGACACTGGCAGTGAGGGAAGAGCACCGTGACCTGCCAGCACCAAGAAATTCAAGGGGTTTAAGGAATCCAATCCCATTAGCTGTCAGACACCCAGAATTCCAAAGGACATACAATCCAGAGATAATGGGATCTTTCCCATTCAAGTACCAGATTAATGAAGAGAAGCTTGGGAGAACAAGAAACCACACCCAGAATTCAGGCAAACACAGCAATCCAGTTTGTGAGCTATTCCAGTGCTTCAAAAAACTTTTAACTTCACTCACATTTTGCTGCATACATTACAGGGCTCTGTATCCGGGCCCACTCAGAGGAGACTCTCAACTGAGCATCTGTGTTTTCCTGGAATTCTTTTGAATAATGCCCTTGAAAGGACTGAGAGCATCTAGGCCCCAAAGCCACAGTGCAAAATAATATATTGAGATTTTCACGTTAACACACAAAATTCACATGGCACCGCAAAAAAACCACACGAGTTACACAGCTCAAAACCGGGTCACATCAATTCTTACTGGTCAGCAGGCTGCCCACAGAACTCCCCTAGGATCTGCACGAGAACTTCTGACTGGACATAGAGAAAGGGAACCCCAAAAGCCACCAGCTGACACATGAAAAAGGAGTCCAGAGGGTTCTGGGCTACCTGGTGCCCAATCGAGGAGACTGTGCTCTGCAGGCGCTGGCTCACCAGCCTAACTCTGCCCAAGAGGCCGAGCGAGTACTGCACCACCCTGCCAAAGAAGGAAGCGGAGCTACCTGGGGCCCTCTCTGCTGAGGCGGGGATGGCGCTCGCCCGTCCGTTTCCATCACTTGCCATGGCGTCCTGCAGGGGTCCCTTGTTGTCCTGCAAGAACGTGGGGGAAGTTAAGTTCATGTTAGGATGGAAAATGTTACATGTACCGAACGTGCCGAACTAGGAAAGCATCCCGTTCACAACTCAGACACCCCAGGTAACCATTGCATAAGGCAAGGTCTGAACCAAAGTATGTTCCTTCTCAATTTATGGCTTAATCAAAGCCCTAAAAAACAAGCTGGATGTCCAAGCAAGTCAAAGCAGTAAGATCCCTGAAGTCGCCCCATCTGGGAAATAAAACAAGTACCGTTTTTACTCTTTATTTTTAGCAGGAGGTATGGCACATATGTTGGGATGGCTCCACTATCCTTCCGTAAAGGAAGAGGACAGCTTCAGCTTGTACTAATAAAACCTGAGGAACAGGCAGAAACACAGGCACCAGCACTACTATGAAAGAAAATATAATTTAAGGGAGAAGGTCAGTTTGCAGCATACAAGCTAAACAGAACTTGTCAAGAGACCAGCATGTAGCTTGCTCAGTGTAAAAATACTGAAAAGGGGTTCCAGGAGAAAAATTAAGTACCTTGGATTGCAATGACAAAAGCTGAGAGACTTATCTGTATTACACAGTGTGTTTTCATCCTATATTTAAGTACAAATGCTTCCACTACAACAGTACAGGAAAAGGGATATCCTTTCTTTTCACACAGGTTCCCATTAACACACAGAAAACCTTCAGAAATGAAGGTAGGTGATCTTCATAGCTTAGACAAGTGGGGTAGGACTTTATATTTCAAAGGAAAAGCAAACAATTTGTTTCATCTTAAATAAAACTGTGGAGAAACAAAGCAAAACCAGAACTGATAACATTATTCATATAGTCTCTGAATGGACTGAGTAAGAATTTCAGCTGATAAGAAAACAAATCAAAATTCTGTCTCAAATGGGATAGTACATAATTTTATAATCCAAAAAGAAGCAGTAAGTAGAGGAACTGCTCTTAAATAATATTTGTAGAACTGCAATCTTTCATGACATAAAAAAGCAACTAAATGCACTCTGAATCTTTCCTCTTAAAAAAAAAAACAAAAACCAGACCCCAAACATCATATGTACTTTCTCAATGTTAAGAATCAAAATCTCCTAACACGACAGATTAAATGAAAATAATGAGTTACCTTTCCTGACAGAGGACCCACTGCTGGCCTCTTCCTTTGAGCATAACCAGAGAGTCGGTAACAGTAGTGAGGCTTACAGTAGAATTTACCTGCAGATAAAACACAAATGATGGTTAGCAATAAGAACACAGGAGTTTAGCACAATATAAATGTCCATCTCACTGCAACTTTTTTTCTGCTGCCATTCCCGTTGCTCCCTCCAGTTTCTTCACTGTACAGGGGAGGCAAACACTATCTGAAGTTTTAACTCCAGCCCTCCTCTCTCCCCCTCATAACTAGCCTCCTTTCCATTGGATGCCTGACAGCCATTTAGTTTAAAATCCTATCAAACACCAAAGCAAAGCTGTGAGGCTTGTGTGGTATCACATGCTAACAATGCGGCAGTGTGTGAGGAACAAAGAAATCATCACATGAAAAGCTGGCAGAAGCACTTTTGGAAAAAGCAAGAATGAATACAACTAGCAGAGGAAAGTGGGAGAGGACAGTGTTAACTCCCAAAGAACCATCTCTCAAAGTGCACAGTGTCTACTGGTAGAAAGGACAACCAAACAATGTTTCATTTTCACAAATAAGACCTTTTGTGATACTAGAGGTTTAGTAACACCCCAAAAGTCTAGATGGGTTTTTCACTGGCATCTGAGCACTGTCAGGACAACAAAGCAGCACTACTAACACCATAATACAAATAACAGCAGCAAATGGGTGCCATGCAATTATCTTCCACTGTACCTTTGCCAGTGTATCATGCTTGGTACATGCAGCCCATAGCATCCCCTATTGCTTTCCCATTCCTAGAGCTTTGCTAATGCATTCCCGACATATATTCTGACCTCTGCCTCTTTCTCTGGGCTGGTATTTGCATAGTCCTTTGTTTTATGGTGGAAAAGTGACAAACATTATCTATTGAAAAGTCTTTACTTAAATAAGCATTTCTTAATATTTACACTTTCCAAAGACCACTCCAAGATTGTGTGAAACGAGCAACAGAAAAGCTCTTAGATAAAAATTCCCAGACTTTGAAGCCTACAACCAGACACTGACTGCAGAACACTGCGGAATGCTTATCACTCCCAACAGCTACATGAACAGCAACAATGTGTGTATAGCTTTGTTGTTTTTTTTTCTCCCAAAGAAAACTCAGACTGAAATATAAGCTGAATTTTCACCATGATGAGATTAGACGAGATACCACATATTTCTGTTTGGTCATATCCGCTTCATATACACACACAGCTGTTAGGCATGGAATATCATTTCAGAATCAATGCTATCAGTGTGCTGAAACTCCCAAGCTTTGTGTTTGCTTCACGGAGAACTATCTGGCCATAACTGCACACACAAGCTTGCTTGCCGAGGGAATCACTAAATCTGGTGGTAAAAACTGTTTCAACCCATACAGCTGACAGAGGAGCTAAGTTTATTACTGTTTAACATACAGTCAGGTTTCCAGTTACTTGTGAATGCCCAAAATAACAGCAGTGCTCATAAAAATGCTTTTCCCCAATTTTGATTACTGGCAAAGATGTTACTTCAATGTGCTGGTTTCAAAATGACCATTGGCCCCTTTAAACTCGCATGCCAAGTCTGCTGACCTTGTGAACATGGGAAATAAAGGGTTTTCTATTCCTTCCTGGGAGTCTGGTTTGACGATTCTAAGTTTCCTCAACTTTTCACAAGCGAGCAAGTCCACTAATTAAAGTCATTATATAATGCATCATGAATACATAATTCTGGTTCTTTTTGTCCCCTAAGCCTAGATGGTGTTTCCATAGCCATTACTCCACCCAGTATATGCAAAAAGATTCTTCCTAGCTACGTGCAGTAGATACCTATCAATTTTATAATACTTCCATCAGCAGTAGAGTATTCTGGAGTTTCATCCTGTGGCATATCAGTTTATAATTTCATCTTCATCTTTGCCAGTGAGCAGGGAAATTACCGGTGCAAATGTTTTTTTCCTGTTACCTTTGTTTTCTACACCACCATGTTCCAAGCAGGATCCTTTGCACCTAACCTGTCACATGGTATCACAACATTTTGCACATACTTTCCTATTGAGATAGGATTAAAGATAGGCAGCTGTGGAAGAAAACAAAGGCATACCTGCTGATATAAATCAACATTTATCTGAAATACTTTCTCATATTTTTTCTTCCGAAAATGTGACATTTTTATCAATCACTGCTCAAGTAAAGATTGCAATATATTGCTACTCTTAGAAGGAAATTACATTTCACAAGTGATGGGTGATTTCAGATTATTACTTTCAATATGCACCTTTTGTTGATAAATTGAGTTTCATCTGCTACCACATTATCTCGTTTCTCAGACCTGTGGAGTATATCTGAACCTTCCCTTAATTCTTAGCATGTTAGATTCTGTTAACTGAGTCATCAGCAAGTTTTGTAATCATATTCCTTCCTCCTTAGTCTATCAGATATAGAAAATGAGTCATTACTGAATCTTCAGTAACTACTTCAACACCACTCTCTCTCTCTCTAACACTGACTCACCTCTATGCAACTTGGATGCTCCATTTTTCGCTATATAAACAGAATTTAGTTTGTAATGACCTATTATCATAGTCCCTGATAATAAAGTTCCTTTTTTAATACATCTAAAATAAACATACAAAGTTGGAGAGTTGTGATGTCTTCAAGAAGAACAAGCTGACTACATTTCTCTCCAACTTGGTATTTTCTCTTAAGTGGTATTAAACTTAAGGGGGTTTATTTAAAAACTGTCAAATGAGAATAAAGGGTTTGGTTTTCAAACTCAGCCTTTTTAAACCCTCCAGCTACTATTTGACTCTTTGCATTGCAGCTGCTGTTATTAAGTTCAATTAATAACTATGCTCCTATGAGCTCAGTTTTGCTGTCAGCATGACCTGGCCACAGGAAATCCATTAAGCTTCAACAGTTGGAGAGATGGTGCCTTTAGAGCTCAAGTTACTAGGTGGTGAGTTAGAAAGTTACTCTAACTGACCCAATAATTTTTAAGAAAAAAAAAAAAAAAGAGCTGCAATCATGCAACAGACGACCCAAGACAATTAAGAGAACTGTGGCAGAAAGGCAACTTCTCTTACCATCTTCGATGTCGTAGGCGTAGGACGACAAGCGCAGGGTGGTCGCGCAGTACTCGCACTTGAAGCAGCTGCGGTGGAAGAACTTGCCCTCGGCACTGAGCCTCTCCATCACATAGACCCGCTTGCGGCAGAAGTAACAGACATCGCTGCCTCCCAGGTTCTGGGGGAACTCCTTCTTGAGGGAGCCCTAGACAGAAACAGGGACAGCTAAATCCACGTGTGTCCAGCCTCACCCAAGATCACACCGTCCCATCTTCTCTTCATTTATGTGGACACAGGAGCACCTGGATGCTGCAGTTCTTTCACACGTGGATGCTGCAGTTCTTGGACATAATTCACAGTTTTAACCACGACACCAAAAACTAACCTTATTGTCCAGGAAAAAGGGAACTGGGATGCCATGCCTACATATTCAGGAGTAAAATAAGGTCTGGGTGGATGAGTGGACACCGGTACTATTAACGATGACCTTGAAATAAATCACTTTAGGAGGCATATGATGGAAAGCCAAAACCATCAGAAAACCTTCAAACCAGCAATTCTCAGACCTACATTATCCAAATCAGTATCTCCTCCAGAATACAGCAGAAATAAGCAAAAGTATTATGGACAGTTTCTCAACTAAATATGTCCAATCCTTGGACGCTGAGATTAGATTAAAACATTTGGCAAAGAAAATGAGGACAAGAGTGAGGGTGGATGGAGAAAGGGAAACAAAGTCTTTCACAAAGCTACGACAGATTCCATCAGTGGTGTAACAACTGGACACTCACAATACTTCATATCTACAGGACAACTAATCACAAACACGCATCACCTTCGGCACATGGTCTTACCAGTTCCTTCTTGTCTAGAAGGGTTTTGGGTTGCTCTTTCCTTTGAAGCTGATTGGCTATCTGCTCAGCCAATGAGCTCACTCCGCCTGTGTACATCTTTATGTACTTCTACCAGATGGGTTGGATAAAACAATAGTGAAGTGGGAAAAGAAAAAAGAAATCAAATTAAAAAAAAATAACTAAAATGATGACAGGTTAGGTGGTGAAAAGGTGCAGAGAGGTCAAATCATGCCAAGACAGTGGACAATACGAAGTGACAAGTAGTAATAGCAAAGCCAGTGTCATCAGAAACCACCAGTCCAGTCCAGGATCACCTGTAAGAACGGACAGGGAGACCTGCATTTTGCAATTGTCTGAGTGTTCCAGAAATACTATGATGATGAAGGGAGCAGGTCTTGTTTTCACCTGTAGGGTATTTTGCACCCAGAAACCTGAGAATAGACACTCCTAAAAGATGAGGCTAAATATAGGTTAAGATTTCAGAGTCCAGGTAAAATTGGCAACAGAAACAAAGATCTTTTAGAAGACATGTCACACTGATTGCAGCAGTGTATTTATATGCTTAGCAACTGGGAAGAATTCATTTACAGAGCATTCACAGAGCAGGGAGAAGTCCTTAACTAAGGAACTCACCGGGATTCAAAACCACTAATTCTTCCAATGCAGAAAATACAAGAGGTTTTTATGGAAAAAGACAGAAGAGCCTCATCCAATGCATTTAAGCCATACCTGCATACATCTGGAACATATACTTGTTCAGCCGTGAACATGGCTTTATGACTTGGCTTTTCTCCGTTACGAGTACTTACTGACTGCGTAACTTTGGATACCTAAACCCCTCCAGCATTCTGAGGAATCTAGGCAAGTTGGCTGTTACCTTAGATGGTACAAAATTAGTGTCTGCAAGCCAAGTTCAATCACTGCAGGAGCGGAGGAAGTGTTTCTCACGGGAAACACAACCACTGGCAATAATGACACGGTTAAGAAAACGATGTGGTTACATCCATGTTAGCTCAGTCACACTGCAAACGCCACGCATGTCACTCGGAGCAGCAAGGAGCACGCCAAGCAACTTCCCTTTTCCAGACTAGGAAACGTTATGAATGTTTCTAGCTGGAGACTCAGCTAACACAGGATCATCAGAGAGATGCTCCAGCTTCTAGCAAGTGTAAAATACCAAGGATAATAAAAGGAGTAGAGCTGTATCTCGTACCCCCCTTGACTCGTATAGCACAGCTTGCTTGAAACACACTAATTATTTCCCAATTTAATAGGTGTGGTTATCAGCCTTTCAGGAATGTTTAAGACCTTCACAGGTTCAGACATGAGAACAGCAGGAAGCATCACAAAAACTGAATCTTACCACAGAATGGGTATTTCTTTGGGGAAAAAGACTTGGAAAATGGAGTACTCAGCCAGAGATTACTGCTGCTGTCACTACAGTTCTAATTCCTTAAGCTCTTTGTCACTGAGGGTTTATTTCTACCCAGAAAAAACTTATATCTGTCTACTGATTCCATTCCAAAATGTAGAGCACTTGTAGTATTTCTATACGCAAGAAATAACAAATGAGTTGTCTTTCAAAATTTTCCAGGTTCCATATTTCTCCTCAGCCAATGTGTGCACATATAAATGCAGAGTTGCCTTTCTATGACAAACACCGTATGTTGTCAAGTATTGCATTTACAATGGTGTTCACCTGTAAAATTTCCTTCAGCATTGATCTTTAACTGACAATCATAGTAAATTTGACCAAGAGTTTTCATTTTCCTCTAAGGGACTAGAAACCTTTGAGGTTCTCTAACTTTTCTTAAAAGACAGATCAAGCATTTCCATGGGGAAAATGTTTTTAGCTGAATCAGGTTTTTTAGCTCTGATCAAGTTTTGATCTGAAACCTTCATTCAACCTTAAACGCAGATCCCTCAGGAATCTAAGTTTCTACCACCACGTATGAGGTGCTGTGCTTACAAAGTGAATATATTAATACTCGCTCCCAATACACCTTGGACTATGTGGAGTGGGAAATTTAGTTGCTGAATTTTTCATTTGGGGTTGTGAGTTCCTGATTTATTTTGCTTTTTTTCCTACATATTACACCTGGCCTAATAACAGGTTTTAAATGAAACAATTTATCTTTCTTCCATGGTCAAAAGCCTTCAAGATAGACAACATTCTGCAGCATTTTTAAGAGCAGGTAAAGAACCCACTCCAGCTTATGTCAGTCCAAGCTCCTGCTGTTCATGTATGACAACTGCAACTAGTTCAAACTCTCAGTGGTTTTTCAGAAAGCCAAAGTACTTTTTGTTTCGCACTGTCCATTAAACATATATCCACAAACACATTCTGCCATTTGGCCCAAAACTTCAACAAAAGCAGCAAGCAAAACCAGAAAGCTTTACTGCAAAGCCAGAAGAGCTCAAAAAAAACCTGGTATTGAAAGCGAGACATACCAAAAGCTTTTCATTTACACCAAATGTTAAACATGTTTAGCTTCAAACTGCTTTATGGCTGACAAGAACTGAGCCGCACCAGGCACGGGCTGCCTGTGGGTTCTCGTGTGTGCATAGCTATGCACAGATACTGTGTTCTGCAGGTGAAGCACTGCAAGCCTGGCCATCTCTTGTGGTGTGTCCTGGGCAAGCAAACACAGCTGGATGCACCTGGCAACGCTCAGGCCAAGGCTACCTGTCGGAGGGAGTCGGATGAAGGTGAGGAAGGGCGATTGGAAGAGCGGAGGCTAAGGGAGAGCTCCCACTGGTCAACAAAGAATCGGCGAGACGGTTCAGTCTCAGGCTAAAAAATAAAATGAAAGTCAAAACAATCACACATGGCTACAGAGGGAAGAGAAGAGAAAATAAAAAAACACACTCATGCCTTTCTGGCTGCCATCAAGAACAATTTCTTAAAGACTCTTGTAGAAAAATATCCAGTGTATCTTCACTTTCTCCCTAGCGAGACAGAGTAAGTCATTCCTAATTTGCTTTTTATTACATTTTAAGTTATTTAGGACCATTTGGAAGCAGTTACCTACTTCCACAGATGTCCAACCTCCTGTAACCCAACCAACTAAGCCACTGGCAAAGATTCCAAATCAATTTCCTCTGCTCCTTCTGTATCTCCCAACGTTCTCTATTACTGGCCCAAGGCACTAAGATCATCTTTCAGGCCATGTGAGACCTCTTCTGTATTTTAACTATGTAAACCAAAAGCCTGCTCTCCTGGGGGGTGGAATAGAAAGAAATTAGCTTGTATGTATTTCCTGTAATTAGCAGCAAATTTCCAACCTTAAATTTACTGTAAGCAGATTAGAAAAATCATACAAAAAAGAGAATAAATCAATATAAAATAATCTGCTGCTCTTGCTTATCAAATGGCAAATCACAATCTGAGAACCTGCATCCTTCTGAAACTGGTTCTTCACAGAAGAACCCAAAATTTGCTCTTCCAATATACCCTTGTCATTATCTCTATGGATTATTATGCCCCTCTCACAAGAAATACGTCACACAAATAGGAAAAAACCAAAAGCTGGAAGTATCAGACAAACAGTAGTACTGGTAGAAACCACACATTTCTAAAAATTATAGTCTGTAAATAAAAAGTATGCAAATTTCAAAGAATGTACTCTCTTTGAAAAGAAAGTTATGGGTTTAGTAATAAAAAAAAAATAAATGTCATGCAACTGCATGACCCATGAAAATAGCTGCTTCTAGCCACTTAAGATAGGCTAACCTCAAGATTAAATTTACTGGACAAAATGCAGAAGAGCTTGGCTTTTACAGTTTCCCCAATTTAAAGAAATATAACTGCTAACACACAAATTTTCCATACTTAAGTTCATCAACATTTAATCAAATTTCTTATTGGAAACTGTCTTACTTTTCTAAGCTGTCTTTCTCTTACCAAACTATTTTTCTTGTTTTCTTCTCTTACATCCCACATCATAATTCATCATTGCTTGCAGTGTTCCAACATCTGTTTCCTCTTTTTCCTCTCTGTCCTATCTACTTCATGCTTTCCTTTACTTTGTGTTCTCTGCCTCCCCTCCATTTTCTCTCCTTTTCAATTCTGCGCCATACAGACACTAGACAACATCAAAAATAATTTCTACCTTTGCATTGCAATGCTATTCATCTTTTGCATCCTCAAGAGAAACTTAAAATTGCCAGAAAGCAACACAAAAGGCAGAAGCAAGTTGTTTTAGTCTAGGTCTTGGTTTCTGTATCATCATTTCAACTGCATAAGAAAATTCACACGAGCATTGTGGATCACACCTGAGGTCTTCAGTTGTGTCACTCATTCAGAAATAGGTGCCAGTGTGTTTAAACTAGTCTTCTTATTCAGTCTTTCATAGCTTGTTCTATGTCCACAAATCATAAATCTAGCCAAAGGTTCACTGTTCCTTCCTACAGAACAGCTTCACTGGCTTTAATTGTCAGCAAAGACAGCACCCCAAAAAAACAAACAGCAGTGAAAAGTGACCTAGACGCTATAAATTTCCTTTCAGTATGGCTTGGAAAAAGTTATGCCTACCAGCAAACATTCTGGGATTATTTATGCTCCAGCTCATGAAGACAGCTTGATTTTAGATGGTTAATTTAAAACAATACTGGAAAATTAAAAAAAAAAATCACATTTGTAGATGGTGTTTTCCAAAAATACTCTGCAGTTTGCCAAATGCTGCTGCTGAAGTAACTGAAAACAGAGATAGGGGAAGCAACTAAAGAACCCCTGTTCAAACTGGCGTGTTCCCATATCCCAAAGACAACACACTGGAGAGAAAATTAAGCACAAAACCAAAACAAAACAGAAGAGTACACTGGAATCAAAGAAAACCTGCACAAGCTGCCAGCTCTACCATTGGAAATAACTATGCAGGAAGTATGGACACAAAAGTAGTACTTCAGAGCCAGGAATAATGCTTGGAAAATGTGAATGTTCTTGCTTCCAGAAGCAAGCAAACCTGTGAGCAACTGACTGGTAAACGACCACTGTGCGATGATTTGACTTGGAGCCCAGCTGGTTTTCAGCATCTACATGCTGAAGTTTAGAGGCTGCTTTTTACTTTATTTTTCACATTGTGTTTTGAGGAACAGAAACACTGTCACTCACCAAGCAAGGAGACAGCTAAGAACTGGTAAGTCAGATGAAAACACTACACAAAATAGACTCGGCCATCATTTTAACCACATGAACGGCAGAGCAGTGGACACTGTATTTTGGTGAATTTTCTGTGTGACCCCAGATTTCACCTGTACCCAGAACCCCGCACTGACACAGGACACCAGATAGGCAGGGCTGTCGTCACCTGATGCCTCACTGCACGTCTGGACTCCAGGAGGGCAGCCAGCTGACATGCCCTTTGCTCAACATTCTCGGGCACTTGGTCGCCAGAAAATAAACGAGGAGATCTCTGTGAGACGAGGAAGGAGGGAGGAAGTAAACAAACCAGCAAAAGAAAGCCCCAAAAGGAAGAGACACCAAAATGCCAGCCAAAAGGTATGACATTCACATGCAGAACAGCAAGAGGAGCTCTCATGTGAAGACTTTTTCCCCCGGTGTCTACTGTCCTAATGAAGTGCTACATTTTGACCATCAAGGGCAGGAAAAAAAAGTAGATTTAGTTGTTATTCACAACTCTCCCAGTAGGACCTGCTGCAGCCAATACCAAAAAAGGGAATTGGCATTACCATCAAAAAATAATTTGAAAATGTGGCTTTATCATGCTTATTTGTCAGTTTATTTTCCCATAGTTCTCCATTTTCAAGGATCTCCTTTAAATATCTAAACCTGTACATACTTGTTTCTCAGACTTTGTGCACAGAGTCACATATTTTTACGGTAATGTCCTTCAGTTCTCATAAAGAATGAATTCATTTCCTAAAAAAGGTGGTATATACAAAGTGAATGCTCTACATGCCAAAGAGAGGATGTTTTAATGAGCCTGGCTGGTTGAAGCTAATAACAGCAAAACCAAATACTCACAGAAGCTGCCAGTTCTACTTATGCAATTTCACTGTCCTACTTGTTCTTACTGCACTACCATGACAACACACCCCAGGCACAATATTTGACATCTCTGCTATTCTGGTCTTTCATATCAATCTTGCTAAACTGTCGTGTGGTGCACTTGGTGACATGGAAAAAAGACCTGGCTTGTGGCCTGCTGTATAAAGCAGGAGTATCACTTGCAGTATCACACAGACTTCCGCTAATTTGCTTGTAGGGTACAAAAGCAAGTGGACCAGGAGCTACAAACATGTGCATCAAGAAACCTCAGGCCTGATCTGTCAAGAATGCCAGGGTACTGCTCTGTGTTTACTGTCCTCTCATGCACAACAGAAAATTGGGTTCACACCCAGTTTACGAGAAACACTTTTCCCATTCAGATACATTAATAATACTCTCTACTTTCAAGCTGCTTTCAGTTCCACCTACTCCTTCCTACTAGATCATTTTCAATAAAACTAGGGCCTATTATAAAGCTGCGGGCTTCTGTGTCGCGGCAGACACGCGTATTCATTTTCTACTGCCTGTCAGAAAACATTCGGCCCACAAGAGGCTTTTGTTAGAACACATTCTGAAAGTTGCAATGGTTTTATTGCTGGCTACCACTTATGACTTAATTCATTCAAAGCCTTTACTGGAATGTCAATTAATTTGTCAATATGAATTCAAATCAACCGATCCTTTTGAGTGCCCATCTTTTCTTTTCCCATGCTTCCATATAATACTGAGCCATTCAGACAGACTGTTGAATATTTCATTGTTAAGAAAGCTTCAAAGTCTTTATACTAAATAATGCCTCATCATTTTTCCTTTTACTTTGGCCTGTAGGAGGCAAGATGGAATGCCAGTTGTTTAACCATCCAGAAAGCAAGCAGTGAAAACAATGCAACCATGGTCGCATGAATTAGCACAAAACATAACTCTTCTTGTTCTGCTACAGCCACAGCATACTTCACTAAAGATGTGTAAGAGGAAAAGGAGAATGAGAAGAGCTTAAGTGCTAGATTTAAGGCAAAATAAAAGCATATAGCACACTGTTGATGAATGTTTGTTATGCATTTACGTGGGTGTCACACGGAAAGGATCACTCCTGATAGACTCTCAGCAGTTCCAGCGTGTTAACAGCAGCATTAGGATAAGTGTGTTTCACTGCCCAGTATATTTGCTCTCTGTATTGCACACATCCACCACAGCTTTGTGGCATCATTGCACACACCCACCACAGCTTTGTGTCATCAGTGCCCATGCCATTTGTTCATGCTCTTTACCCTTTCCTGTCTGGGACTCTGCTCCCCCGGATAGCCGGCACCAGGTTCCCTGAATCTCTGCAGGCAACAAATTAGGAGCTTAAAAACAATCACAGACCAACCTCCTAATCAAAACACACTTCATTTTTTTTAAGATGCAGGTAGAAGAGAGGCCATAACAATAGCAGAACAGTTTATTAAATATATTCTAAACCTGGCAATAACAAGTTGGCTCCTGTAGAGAAGTTTTTTTTAAAAGTATATATTCATATGAGGTCAATAAACAACAATATAGAACCACAATGTAATAAAATTAGTACAATAAAGAATGAAGGATGCTCAATATAAGTCATTCTGTGAAGTTAGTTCAAAGGAAGGAAATGAAGAGTTTAAAAGAAGTGGCAGAATGAATGCATTAGAAGTGCAGAGATACAGGTTTTAAAAGACATCACTGTAACAAGGACACAGATCTGTCTGACTTGCTATGAGGCTTGAGCCAAGATAATTTCAGGAAAAGAAATCATTCCTAAGGAAAAAAAGAATGTCTCCAAAAGCAGACTACTCAACTGCGTCTAACAGATCAGTTCTGTAGCACAGAGGGTAAAAATTCCTCAGAGTTAAAAGAAGGAAGACTGATTTTTTTCTTTTAATTATTTCTTTGAGCAGGAAGGCAGGCAAAAAAAATTTCTATGGGACACAACATAAAAAATGATCAAAGCACACTTGAACCCAGCAGTAGCTGGCTCTCATGACTGAACTAGGCAACCAAAAAGACACAGGACAAACAAACGCTTGGAGAGGCGAGGGAAGCAAGGAAAATACAGAGCTCCTGGATCCTCAGTGACTGAAATCAAATTTCTCTATATGGAAAATGACTCCCGTGCTATACATGAGAAAACAAAACTCGGCATTTAACTGCCTTAGTTGCTCTATTTGTAAGCTTGGGGAAAATCTTTCTTCTTTCATAAAATGTATCCCACAAAGTTTTCAAAGGATTTTGACAAGAGGAAGGCAGCTAGCTATGGACATCATCTGATAATGTTACTCTCCAGTTGAAATACAGGTTTTGTTCATGAAAGGGGATTTCCCCACTCATTCTACCTAGAGTCCCATTCCCGTATCCTTCCTTGCACCATACGCTGTCCACAGTGGGGCAGAAAAACCAAACACCTTTTTTGTTAGGACAGGTTCAAATGGGATCAGTAAGTAGACCTGACCTATTGTGCAGATGCAGATCACAGAGGCAGCAAAGACTGTGTGTTCTGGAGGCTGACAATAATTAGACCAGATAAAGAGCAACACGTAATTACTCTGAGAAATCACAGCAATAAGGCAAGCCAAAGTTTATGCCAAAGAATAAAACTTGCCTTTATAGAGTTTATGGGCATTCAAGTGTTCAGCGAAGAAACATGCTCTATCTATGGGGAAATTAATTTGTACAATCCTTATATGAAGTAATGGAACTTCAACTGCCTTTTGATGACCGCAATATTAGTTCAGAATTGATCAGAAAGATTTTATTATGGCAGTAGGAAAATGAAACAAACATTAAAAAATGGGCTACAGCTCGAAGAAGCGCAATGACAACATAAAACAGGACACAAATATTGACGGATTTCAAGTAATACTTAACTAGGACAACAAATACATGTGCACAAATATCTGGATGGATGTTTATGCACTGTGTTCAAAACAGCTATTGCTGCTCCAGGTTCAAAGTCAGACAGACTGAACACAAACTCTTGTGAGACAGCAGTCTGAGTGTGGGGGAAATAAAAGGACCACAGTGGACATGTGCAGGCCACTACAACACCCAAAAAAAGCACTTCATACAAGTAATCCTAAAAAAGTTTTGTGGATACAAGAACTAATTTTCAGTCGAAAATTTAAACGAAGAGTGGAGGTGGAGCAAAGTTTCATTTTCTTTCCCTGCATTACTCCAAACATTTCTTTTCTACTTTGCTGTATTTCAACACTGAGAAAGGCTGCTGTAATTAAAAATTAGCCTACAGCAAAATCTGAGTCTCCAGTGGAGCCTCTCCATGCTTCCAGTGAGATAAAGCTGCCCTACGTTCCTAAACGAAGAGGCTGAGAAAGCCCTATCCTATCATCATCTGAAAAAAAGAAAACTGGAAATCTATTTGTAAATGAGATATTTGGTAACTGATCTAGTCACTTGTACAAGCAGCAATGAAGAGAAAGGGACAGAGCATGCAGAGGGAATCACCTGCTGCCTGGGATACGGTGGAGAGGAAGATGGAGTGGAAGAGAGCATGATCACTTTTTTGGGGCAGGTCCGAGAACGTTCCTTATGCCTCATCTTTTTTTAAAACAGAAAAAGAAAAAAATTCATAGTAATGGTAGAAAGGAGATAACATTAGCTCTGGTTTGGTGAGACAGGCCATGAACTGAGTGACTGTGACCTGAATGGTCAAAAGCCACCGTTTATCTAAAGCTGAGAGACCCAAGTTTTTTATCCAGAGCCACATGATCACAGTCAAACACAGACCTGTATCAATCAATTAAACCAACAGCTTCTGACTCAAGGTCTTACAACCAGTGAAAGGCAAAGCTTGGCACTCTCCACAGCACAGTTGGACTGCTCTCTTTGCTTCATGAAAAATTACTTATTGCTGTGCCTTGCAATGTTTAAAAATATCCATCCTGTTGACATAAATACTCTTGCTTGCTGTTCATTAGTAATACAATTCAAGTCACAGTGTTCTGTCCTCGGCTTCAGATCCCTCTTCTTAAACTTACAAATATTAAACCATCTTTAAACCATTTTTAAAGTTAAGCTGTACTACATTCTAGCAGAATAGAAATACAGCTGGTTTGTAGACAAAATGTAGCTGTAATAATAGTCTGAATATTACACAATCGCACATACAAGTCCTCAATTTCATGCCCTTCTAATGCTGTCCCTCCTTACTATGTACAGCCTTTTCTCCACCACTTCTTGTTTATTAATGTATCTTCTGCCTGATATTTCCTTTTCTTTTGAGTTCTCACCAGAGCATATCTGGAAACGGTTGCACTGTGCAAAACTAAACATTGTGTCCCCAAAGCCACTGTTAGATGAGTCTCCAAAGAAACTGCACGCTGTTTAAAGGAATTACAGATGTTCATTACCGCCCTTGCAGCTGAGCTGGCACTAACATCTGTTTGGGTGTTCTCTTCCCTTTCAGCAAAAAAAAGTAAATAAATAATCAGCTCTTCTATTTCAAACAGATGTCACAAGCAGCTTAAACTGAAACATATGACTTTGCACTGAAGTGGATGAAGAATATTCATACGTTGTTTCAAAAGGTTTATCTATGAAGTCACTGATTTCTAGCTGAAAGGGTGATAAACATTCTCAATCACAGAGCTGCTCATAGATTTTCATCTGACCATGGCCAGGTTTGCATTTCAAATGGCAAAATTTTCACAAACTTGCTTGCTTTTCTAAGGCAGACCTCACAATATAACACTGTATAGATATATGAGATACGTGTTCAGTCTTCCAGTAGGATGTATTTCTGAGCATGCAAAGACAAGAATGACTGTGGGAAAGAGGAAAATATATCTCAATGTATTTAAATAAGAAACCTAAAAAAGAGTATTTGCAGAAATCATTGTTGTTGTAAGTTCTCTTCTGTAGAGATTTCAGCTCTTGCTGCCTGTGATCATCTCAGTCATGGCATATCTTCAAGAAACAGTTCGAACAAGATTACTGAGAAGTTTGTAATATTGCCCTTTATCACACTTTAGGGAATCATCTCAAAAGAACAAGCATCAGATCTCCAAAGGCAGAAAAGGTGTGAACTAAAGGACATGGGATCTCCATCTTACAAGTGTCTTTCTACACATCAGTAATTTAAGCTTATGTATTACACTCAAAAGTTGCTGCTGACAGGAGACCTATGAAACTATAGCAGAAAACTGCTGAAGGCCATAAGCTGAGAGTCTGGAAGTCCAGCACAAAATTCAAGTTAAAAGGCTTCTCTCCAGTACCATGCCCAGTCAAATCCTCTTCTGAATAGACCAGATGGCTTTCAATGCCTTCATGATGCCTGATGAGATGCTATTGCCCAAAAGCAGCCAAAATGGCTCAGAAAGCAATAAAACATGATCTCATACAAGAAGGCATTCTTTTGAGGAGATTAACCTCCACACCATGAAATACAACCGAGCCTTTTTAGGAGATATTACCATCACATAAGAAAAACATATTTTTCTTTACCATCATATAAGAAAATTGCACATATTTCCCCTGTGCACATACACTTCACAGTGTCTTCATGCATTAGTAGCTACTGCTGAGGTGCTCATAAGAGAAAGAACTAAATTTTGACAACACAGGTCAACATTCTCAAAGTGGAGCTCAATAAATAAAACTTTATAATCCAATTCACAAGGAATGCAGGCCAAATTAAATTCTGAAGAACAGACTGGTGAGGTTTTTAACCCACTTGCTCTTTAGCCTTTCTAAGAGAGACACCATTAAAGTCTTATGATGAAAGAAAAAACTGTTTCAGAGCAGGTTCTGCCAGGATGTCGCTCCTTCTAGGAATTCTGTTGTAGCAACCACCCCTACCCCACCTATACAAAACACAGAGAGGTATTCTGCCTTACAAGCTCATTGAATCACCTCACACCAGGGCAAAGCAAGATTCTAGATTTAAACTGATAAGCAAGAACAGCTGAGGAAGTCCATCTGACAGATACTAGTAGGCAGGAGCCCAAGGCAGATGCAAATTTCCCATCGAAACTGTGGGTCCAACTCAGACCATATCCTCTGGTTTATCCCTTGCAATCACTCTTATGCTTTTGCAGTACAGCTTCCTCTTCCCTGCCAGTTTCCAAAACACAGCAAGGACCAAACCTGTCAATCACATAACTGCCCTTCTGTCAAAGAGCCCTGAGGATCTCAACTTGGTGTCCTAAGAATATAAGGCAATCTCTGATTCCTTTTGTCCCCTTAGGGACTGCTTTGCTCCTCTTCAAAGCACTCTTCAGTAGAAAGCATTTGCTACATGATCTATCTTACATGCAGCCAGTAACAGAAGTTTCTGCTCATGAACCTCAACACCTGTGCCAAACAAGAGAAATGATTTTCCAGTAGTTTCATGAACAGCTCTTTCTAGCAAACATAAATTCTCCTAAAGAACTTGTCAGGAGCAGTATTAATCCAGCACAGCATGTCCAACACCAACCCCCCTGTTGGCAGTCTGTAGCTCAGGAAATAGCTTTAAGGCCACCTTTAAAATGCCCAGTGTCACTGCAGAAAGCCAGTCCCGTATCATCAAGAGGTGCAGTCCCACAACCACAGTTAGGAGTCTCAACAGCCAGCTGGGGGGCTGCTCCAGCAGCAACTTCCTGCAGGATGGATTGCTGTCCAAGCTTGGCAAAGTGGATGGCTTTTCACTTCAGCTGATCTCTGGTCAGTCAAGAATAAATGGTTCTATACGTGTCCCTGGCTTTTGAATGAAGGCAGTCAATGTTCTTCACTTCCCCAGGAGAGCACCTTTGGAACAGGGACTCTGTCTGTTGGGTTTTTGGTCCTACTGCATCCTGCAGATTTTGCATCCTTGAGACTCAGTTTTACACTTCTCCACTTCAAAAAGCACTGCAAATTCAGCCTGATATCTGGACCCAAGAATCCATCATCTTATATTGATGCAATAAAGTCTATCAAGTAAAGATCATCTCCGTGTGTAATCTTGAGAGGGAGATCATCCACACAAGGCAATCATTTTTGATCAGTGTTGAACAAAATAATTTAAGTCCTCTGAAAGGAAAACTGCTACAAAAAGATTTTTAAAGATATGCCCTACATTGCTGCCTATACAGGGATGCTATCGATGTTGAAGGAGAGCAGAAGGATTTTTTCTTCCTTCCGCTTTGTCTTTTTTTTTAAGTTGTGTAGTGCAGGTAAGAACAAGGACAAACACAGGAACAACAAACTGCTCCCTGGTGAGGAGAAAATCCTATTAAAGGCAGGAAGCAGAAGTTCATCCTTTTTTTCTAACCAATTACAGAAGGATGACAATAAGAACTTCTGTTTCACTATAAAGGCTTAATTATAAAGCCTTCATAAAGTTTCAATCGCAGGTTCAAATAGGAATCTCAAGACTGCTCAAACGTGATATTTTCCAAATGTTAAAACACAAAACTTCATTTGCTTGAACAGAGAGAGAAAACCAGTGCAATCCAGTCTTCCTTTTTTTGGGAGGTAACATAAGCAGTGGTCATCAATTGACTTCATATCGTACGGCTTTTTGGTATCTGTTTTTTTCTTTTTCCCCTTTACTTGCGAAGTATCCTTAAAAAATTAAATTTTCCTCAATAGTGGATGAAGTGCATCCATCTGAAAATGCTCAGGAGCCTAAAAAGAAGATTTTGATGAGACAGAAGGTAGAAGAAAAACATTCGGGAAATGAAAACATCTTGACAGTTCTACTGAAAATAATTCCCCTGGCTTAGATCTTCTTCCTTGGAGAGGAACCTTCTAGATCATGGCACCAGTCATGATATGCAGCATTAATTGTGTAGAATACACCTCAAACATGAAGATCACTGTGAATCCATATTCATACAGGACAGTGGATTTCCAAACCCAGTGGCACCTTCCTCCTCTTGACTCCAAAGTATGCTCTGATTAAACTACAGCCAGAAAGAAGCAGCTATTTCTCCAAATTATGGCTGCCTTAAAAATACCTCTCAGCACTCTGAGAAACATGAGGAGGTCACTTGCACAGAGAAACAGTGGAAGCTGAGGAAGCCAGTGAGGTAAGTATCCCTATCTGCCTAAAAAGATCATCTGTCACAAGCCTTAACTTTGGAAAGCCTACGGCTGAAAGCAAAACACCAGTAATGACAATGGGCCAAAACAATGCAGAGAAAATAAAATTTGATACCTGCTGATGATCCCTATTCTGAAAACCTCTATGGCAGAAAACATGAAATTTACTGAATTCACAGTAAGATGGGAATCTGCAATGCAGTGAGGGTGAGAAGTTGGTAAGAAAAGCTACATGTGTCATAAAAGAAAGGGAAACCACAGTAAAGTCTCCTGCCAGTACAGAACACATAAGATTTAGCATATGAATAGCAAAACTGACAACCAATTTTACTAGTTATGCCAAGGAAGAGCTTTAAAATCATAGATGGTATGACACCTTTTACCTCATGGGTTGCCAAAATTGCTTGCATGATTTCTTTCTTTCTTTCTAACAGAAGAATCTAGAAATCCTGTAGCAAAAACTTCTGCTGCAGCATCCACTGAAACCTTGGTAAGTTGAAACTATCATAAGAGGGCAGGGAAAATGTGATTAAATCCTTTTGAAACGTGAAACCATGCATCATTACTGAAGGGAGATGCTGACTTTATTCACTGAAAGTTATTTAAAATAATGGACTTGGACAAGGTGCTGGAAAAGGACTGGTTTAAAAACATGACAGTAATAGCTGAGTGCAGGCAATGCATTGTACTTAGAATCAGTTTCTTTACCTGTTTCCACTGGGGTATGGGAGCAAGACGGCCCTGCTCTCGTCTGCTGGATGGTTGGTTGTGAACACGTTCTTGATAAGGCAGGACAGGTTGCTGCATGCAGGTTGTTGGGAAAATGGGACCAAGGAGGAAAGATAAAATAGTAAAGGAAACTCAAAGAAAGCCATAGGAATGGAATACAGAGTAAGACAGACAAACAGTCAAGGAAAAAAAAAATAGGGTAGGGGAGAATTCATTTAGCAAGTAAAACATAAAAAGAAAAAAAAAACATCCAGAAATGGGAAACTTAACACATTTTGGACCTTCCCTTTAATTTCACTGTTTCTTCAAATCATTGGCTGAGTATTCTAACCAATGCGTAGCAGCTGAAGAAACATTCGATTGGCAAAAGGTGGGATAGACATCACCTTTCAGAGATTATGTTACACTACCAAGGTTGATGTGTAGTGTAGCATAGACAAACTTGACCTGGCTTTCAAGTGCCCAGGTCAAGTCCCACTGACAATGTGGCCGTGGCAGCACAGAGCTTGGCACAAGTTGTGAAGATGGACTTATGCAGCAGAGCAAGAACTCTGTCACTTAAACCCTGCTGCTGACACTGCACTGCCAGCAGTAGCCTGAAGTGACTCAACCAGACTTCAGAGACAACTACTCAGCAGTTGCAGTTCATATTCCATCCTGAATAACCTGCAAGCCTCGCTTGCAATGATACAAATGTCTCGATTGCCAAGAAACTCACAGACATTTATCTGCTGCACTTACACACATGTACAAGCCTTAATCACAAGAACAAACAGATGTAACCTGATACGACAACGTTCGAATCAGAAATTGAATGATTGTTCTTTAATTGTGTAAAAGTGGAACATTCCTGGAAAGCTTTTAAAGAGCAATAGTAGTTATAAAAGAAACTAAATTGCTGGTAATATGTTTGTGAAATAGATTACATAACATAATATAGGCAATAACAAAGAAATAAACTTATCTTAGGAAGTTCTTCACCCCATACTCATAAATTTTAAACCTTTTTAAGTAAGCTTCACTCTCCTCTAAGAGAGCCTTTGAAGTAAAAAAGCACCAGTAGCATCCAGTCTTGAGGAATGCATGCTATTATTCCTGATTTTCCTCCACAATTGCAAAATAAAGTTGTTATTATCCATCTCCTACCTGTCTCCGTAAGCTTGAGGACGGCACCGGCGCATTCTCTTCAAACTTGGCCAGTAGCTGGGTTGCCATAGACTTGACTTTGTTCTGATTCCCAATGGCAGCATCAATCCTCCTCTCTGTCAGGGCACTCACCAGTGTGGGCCTTTCTTCTCTGTAGCTCCGTGGGAGGTCCTCCTAAAAAGCAGTGACATCAAAAGTTAACAAGATATAACGGGATCTCCTTTTCCCCTCTACCCCGTTCCTGCAAAGGGTTTCTAACATTGTAGATAACAAATATGATTGCCTGCACTTGCAAGCTCACATTTTAATTTCCTTTGGCGTGTTATCAAATGTTCTCTTAAACTTTACTTATCTTTTCAACCCTGTTTGATGCACTTACCTACCAAAGAGAGTACAGATGAAACACCCTTGTGAGTCCCTTGACATGAAACAAAGGCCTGTCTTCAAACCTTCTAACAACAAACTCAAAGCACTGTATTTTAACTCACCTGTACCTATTTGGCTACAAATATTTAATCTGAAAGGCTGCCTTATAGGGCATACTGGAAATGCTAATGCTTTTTGCACTAACCAAGGCTAAAGTTTAAATGTCCATGAAACTTCTGACAATAAGGCATGACTTTACTAAATGAACATTTTATTCTTTATGTCCTCATCAAACCATAGCAAATTGATATTTAAAAAAACCATCAGGGAACTGCCACATGTCATTTGCTGTGTACTATTCTTTCATAAGCATCAATAAAATATTAGCACTAAAGATATTCTCTGAAGAATTAATTCTTGTCCAAAAAATCTTATATAAATCCAGTCTGGATACAAGGAATGAAAGAATGAAGTGGGAATAAGGTACCTACCATATATTTTCCTCCCTGACACCTTCCTCACTGTAATACTTACGTCCTCAGATTGGCTGGTTTTTCTCCTCTTTCCTGCACCATCCAGTTCTTTTTCTTTTTTGTCCTGAAAGCAGAAGGAATAAAGGAAAAAAAAGCAAAGATAAGGACTCTCATACCTTTCTGGTTTGAGATAAATATCATCAGTGCACTTAAGTTACCTTGCAAAGCTTATTTAATTCTCTAGCCTTATTTGGTCAAGAAAAGGGGTATTTTTCCTACATACTCCTAAGGGGATTCTTACCTTCAAATTGGACATTCAACAACACTTTCAACTCATTGGAAACTGAGCAAGCAGTTATGATCCAATACAAAATATATCCCCAAATCTTAGTCACAAAACTAAGATTTTAAGACTGAAATGTACCACTAATTGAGAGTACATATTTTATGGACGTAATTAAAAAATGTCATGTACTGTCCCATACCAAGAGCTGGTGAACCCATGGTCTCTTGCAAACACATAGCAGATGCACACTTACACCTGCACTTTTAGTACCACTCCTTGGACAGGAGCCTGACAGACACAAGTGTTCCCAAGGCTGTCCATGGTTACCTTGGGAGTGCGTTTCCGAGAGATGCTTTGTCCCAGTTTGCTGAGGAAGGAGATGGGTGACTTGGTACTGGCAATTAGGGCAGCTTTTTCTTCTGCATTCAAGTCCAGACTATCTGTTAGGAAAAACAGGCAGAACAAGGGAATGCCAAGAAGTTCTATTCTGTGGTGCTGTTATTAAATACACAACTGAAGGACTCACTGATTTTTTTAACTTAAGTCTTTTCTTAAATTCTCTGTACAAAATGATTGTAATGTCTAGAATTAACACCTTTCTCAGCTACTCTTCTTTTTCATTTTGCCCAAATGAATTCTTCTTTCAGGGTTTATTACCACCCAGGAAAAACGTTGTGTTTATTCTATTTACTTTTATATTTAAAAAGCACCATGAACATCAGTATTCTTAAAAAGAGTTTGAGAAATAATACCCAACATATTTTTAAAAGGCTATTAAAACTACTTTTTTTCCCCCAACCAGAACAATATACTTGAATCATCAGTAATAAAGAAAGATCTATAACAACATTATTAATATTTAAAGGTTGACCCTATTAATTTGGATTAGGCAATTACATCTTTCAGTTCTAATCAAAGGTATTTTGTTCCTCTTGGCCTAAAGTTAGTCTCAGCATTCCCAGATTGTAAATAGGTATAAAACTCAGCCAGTGTTTTGAAATTACCTACTAAACCACTATCAGCAAGGCATCTCACCTTAGCTAAGACAAACAACCCCCTAACAACAGCAAGAAACCAGAAAACTTATCTAGTAGTGCTGAAGGGAGTTTAGAACTTTTGAGGACATTGCTATGTATTAAGTCCCCTTTTTGCTCCTGATGCTGCCAACAGGGCCTTTATCAGCACCAATAAGAAGTCAACTTTTTGTAATGTAGAGATACCAAGTGACCAGTACGAGCTCACGCAGCAGCAGCATGAAGGTAACTGAGGCACACACATTCATGCTGAAGCTTTCTTTAAATGTGACAGAAGTGCCCCAAACTCCTTACCACTAGAGGGGATGGTGTCTTTGAACATCTCATAGAACTGTGTGAGGTACATCACCATCGACAGTTTATCTGGTTCTCCAACAGATGCCATTTCCTTTCCAGTCATAATGGGGCATATTCCAAACTCTTTTTCAGCTATATCAAAGGCCAGTTGGTTATTCTTCTCCACATCATGCTCATCCAAAGAATCAAAGTCTCTGCAAAGGGCAGAAAGAGGGCATGCACTGAATCAAGTAGAAACCAGTCTTGTGAAAGAACTCAGGGATCCTTCTTTCCACACACAGTCCCCCCCATCGAAATCTCTCAAATTTATTTGCCAGCAACACGGTAAATTTCACGCTACTTAAGTACAGTGAACTTTAGAGCTCAAACATATCCTTTTTACCTTTTTTTTCTGTTCCTACAAACCCAGGTTTTTTTTTTTTATTATGAAGTATTATCCTCTGAAATGCAACTTCACTTCCTCCATTGCTGGAAGACTGTACTGTTTTCCCCTACATAAATTCTTCCGTGAGCCTGGAACTAAATTAAGTCTTCACTTTTTGTCCCTTTTTTTTTCTTGACTGATCCATATTTTAGTCCTTCTGGCTTTTACTAAAACTTGTAGAACTATATAAAGTCTATATAAAAAGCTATAGCTTGTAGAGAATTACATAAACCATTTTAAAAGCTATTTGAACTCCCCACAAGCCATAGGGCTATTAAACAGAGTGGCTCAGGTTAACTCAAAAACACCGACGGAGAACTAATTCAGTGCACATGGAAGGGAATAACCACACAATTTTTCAGCATGCTTTACATTGGATTCTTTAAATAGAGCTCTAGCATTTACTTTCTCTAATGTTCCTTTGGGAAGTTGAAGACATTTCATATTTCAATTAAAGTACCAGAGTTTTCACTACTGCTACTTATTCCAGACAGTGTTTCCCATTTTAGAATCTGGGCACTGTTTTACCCAATATGTCATGTAAGGGGACATCTCCCTCATTCACCCAAGCCACATGTCAGTGTACAAAGAGTAACAACGCCTCTATTTAGACTGTGGGTCACTACTTCCAAAAAGGGCAGCCTAAAAAGTCTTTTAAAAGAGTTACCGTTAAACAGGAAGTTTATAAAGAGCTGTGTAGATACTTGTTCATGAGAAATTTAACTGAATCTTTGAACTATTCCTCATTTACTTTACACAACAAAAATCTGTCAGTCAATAATGCTTTCCAGTCAGTACCAATCTGACACTCAATTCTGCCAAATCACCCAGAAGAGAAAAAGACAACACATTTATCTTCAAACTCATCAAGCTATCACGACCTTCCACTCTGCTACTGAATCACTGTATGTTTGTTTCTATCAAGTTTAATTGAATTCATTTCTATCCATTTCTTCATAAGTCACAAATGCATTGCCTCAATCTCCACATTATTAGTTCCAAACATCACTAATGTTCTGCCCTTCCCAGTTATTTGAAGCAGCCAATTACTCACATTAAGTCTGGACGGTATCTGTGGATAATGGCACACAAAGCTAAGCCACTTTTCCATGACATTGTGAGATCTGTCACATTAACACCAGCATATCCATCAGTCTGCCTCTGGCACCAACTGAGCAATTTGCTGGACCGAGCTACAGACTCTGTAAAAAGAAAAAAAAAAAAAACAAAATCACATTTTAAAATAAAAATGCACAACATTTCACAAATTCAAAATACAACATAAAACCCACAAATCAACAAGGAAAACCTTAATGTAAAAACCAAGCTCCTTCTACAATGGGTAATAGAGGACAGGATTCTTATTTTAAAAGAAATAACACTATCATATCTATTTTAAATTCAAGACAGTATTTTTCATTTGCTAAAAAGTAATTATCTAAGTTGTAACTTGCCAGACTTTTCACCCTACCCCTTGTGCAAGAGCTCCAGGGAATATAAAACAGTTGCAAAGGCTTGTTAAGTATGATCAAAAGGACATACAGTAGCACAATACTCTCTAAAGCCCAACTATACTATTTCTAGTGAAAGAACTACAAATGTACTTGTGTAACTTCTTTTCCCTTGAAAACTTCCCTTTAAAAGCACTGACTGGTTTTGACCTTGTCTTACAGCAAGATCTGATGAGATTACAGCCTAAAGGGACGTGGCTGCAGGGCAAAGAGCAGAAGACTACACAGCTATTCAGCAGTGAAAGGGAGGCTTAGCAGCAAAGAGCCACTCAGAGTCCCCAAACACTATCTGGGCATCCAAGACAAGGCATGCAAAAGGAAAAGTTTGACATACCCCTCAGGGTAGAGACAAGTAGACAGATACTAAAATGCTTATCACAAGGCTTTTAGAATAATGCAAGCAAAGTGAGATTAAGAAAAGGAAAGCACAAATGTGAAAGTCTGCACAAGCAATATCTTCTGTTATGTTTGTAAGAATTCTGAGTCTACTGTTAGAAAGATGCAGTCTAGGCCTCTGCACTCTAAGCAAGGACATTTTTATAGATAAAGCAGGTGAAAAGAAATGCCTGTATAAGCAAATATGCTTAGAAATTTAACAGCATTATAAAGCAAGGGAAATCAGGCAAACAAAAATATATTTACATGCTAATGGAAACTTGAAAAACTGGAAACTCAGACTGTTGACAAAACAATTGCTGGATACATTTTCCAAACCAAGAGACCGATTAAATTATACTCTACAGCTCTGCTGTTCTATAGTTCCTGCACTGATCCAGCTCCAGAATACCAAAAGGAATAGAACAGCAGCCAGGCCTACCATTTCGAGTCAGCTTTGGTGTCCTGGAGTTCACAAAGTTCTCTATTTCCAGGTGAATGTCTTTCAAGTCTCCTGTATTATACAAGTGTCGTACCTAAAATGACACAAAGAAGTTTCAGATGACCAACACGCCATGCACCCCAGATCCATACAGAAAGAGGCAGAGGACAATAAGGAACCAGAACAAGAAGGAAGACAAGTACATTTATGCAGCAGAAGTCAGAAGCGCAAGGATCAGCTCCTCAGCGCTGAACAGTCCAGCTGACTGCTGCTGCTCAGAGGATACCAAATTGCAATGACACACTGCTGGACTAGATTATGACAAAGGAGATGCACATGCACACACACAGATTTATAGATTTCCTGTATCATTACACCACGGTTACAACTATCAAAATAAAAAATTCCTAAAAAGGAATTTGCTGAAGTACAGAGGTCTACTGCTTCCACGTTACACACACATCAGGTCGCTATCTGTCCCCAAAACATTATCACAGCTTCACCTGAGGAAAGACACAATGCAGATTACAAGCACTCAGAAGCAGCATTTGTGCAGTTACCTGCTGTGGCCGCAGGAAGTTGACGTTGATATTGGGATACCGGGTGGCAGGATCGATGCTGTAATGGCTGAAGTTTTTACTCACGTTCTCAGGGGTGGTCTGAGGCAGCAGCCTATAAATGCTTTCCCTTGGGAAAATAACACAAGGAAAAAAAAAAAAAGTCTGGGGTTTTGTTTTGGTTGGTTTGTTTGTTTTAGGTTTTGTGGTGGTTTTGGTTTTTGTTTGTTTTGGTTGGGTTTGTGTTTTGTTTTCTGTTTTCTTGTTTGTTTTTTTAAAGAGATGTATCACTACTACTACAGCTAAGTAAACTCTGATGAGATAAACATTTAAATTACAAATCTAACCACTTCAGACACTGCATAGCTAAGAGTCAGAATAAGCATATTAAAATCCGCAATTTAATAGAACTACAGAAATCAAAAGGAGGGAAGAAACAATGCACTAAGCATAACTGAAAGGGTTTCCCAGCACCATAAAGACATTGAGACACTGGAGGGGCTCAGGAAGAGGGCTACCAATGGGACTGGAGCACTTGCCCTCTGAGGAGAGGCCAAGGAAACTGGGTTTGTTCAGCATGTAGAAGAGAAAGCTCAGGGAAGACCTTACTGTTGTCTGCAAATGGTTAATGGAGGAGGGTGGGTGGAAGGGTGGGAGGGTGATGGAAGTTGGGCTCCAAACTGCAACATTATTATCCTCATTATTTTTTTTTAGATTCAAACAAACAGAATTTTATGTATGCATTATTCCACTGAGCTGCAGTTGCTTAAGTCTGAAACAGGCTGTACTAGCTGCTGCTTTTAGTTACTCCATCTTTTAATTACCTGAGTTCTGATCTCTACGAGATCACCTTGAGTCACCAAAACAACACTCAGCCAGAGATGATAAAAATATAAAGAACTCAATGCTTCAAAGAAACATAAGATGTTGTTTGGCTTATATGAAACAAAGTGGCCAGTTGAAAAAAGCAGGTCATAGCTTCCTTAAAAGAAAATACTAAAGAAGATTCACAATATAACAGGGGATGGAGAGAAGTTCTGTATCTGGTACTTTAAAGGCACCTACATCTTCATCTGGTTTGCTATTGCAGGGCTGGTGACAGTAAATTGGGCTTACTTTCCCCATGCAATGTCAATAAGCACCAAGAAAAGATTTCTTATCTAATCTTTTAAAACCAGGACCAAGAATAGACGCAACATTTCTTATTTCTATACATGTCAGTTTATCAGCTCCTTAGGAAACTTTTTCTTCAATTATACCTTTAAGAATCCTCTAAAAATGGGAGTCTGTACCTCCCATTCTGTCTATGTATCTGTACTAGAAGAAACTGCAATGAATCATGAGACATTGGAGGATTAGATTAGAACAGTAAGTATTAATTTTCTCTCTTACCTCTCTGCGAGAACTTCCAAAGGACTAGCTCCGAGCGACCAACTTCGTACCATCCAAGCAGAGTCCATTGCAGCCAAAAATCCCCTGGCTATTCCAGTTCCCATTGGCCAAAATGGCTAATACAGTTTACAAAAGGAAATAAAAAAAAAAGGCAGAGGAAGGAAAAGCATCTGTTAGGGAAAATTTTAAAGAAGTATCAAGTATGTACTCAGACAGTAACCTGCTGGGAAATTAGAGCTCAGTAATTAGCTTAAAGCTCCACTCCTCCTGGGTTAGAGGAAACCAGATGTATAGTGCATAGCTCATGAGCTCTCCCAAAGCCAATATCCCTCTATTTCCAACAACAATTCATAGCCTGGAGTGCCTTAACAGCTTCTCTTGAAGACTGCACTTTTTAACCAACTACAAAATGCTAATTATTAGCAGGCCTACAGTAGGTTCTGTAAAGTCAAGTCAGCCCAACAAGAAGCAGATGGAACAGACAACTTCAGAAAGAGCTCTGCACACATTTTCTTAAGCAAGATCATTACCACGCTAAATATTCTGTTTTCCCAACACTCCTACCCTTCCTTCAAACCTCTCACTTCATTCTATAATAAACAGCAGCTTTCCTTACAGTCACTCGCTTACAGGCAGCACGTATTTCAGTGATGGGCTCAAATGGCCTGTGCTTGCGCTTCCACTCAGTGTTTGCACGCAGAGGGGTTAAAACACAAACCTCTAAGAGACTGTCCCCCACCAGTGCCACGAGCAGCTGGTGGCCGTTCTGCTCCCGCACCAGGGCGGCGTTCTCGGACGCGTACATGCACGTGAAGTCAAACATGGCCACGTCTGGCTGCCCGTAGTGATTGATGGCAAAGTCCAGCGATGGCAGCTGCTGATTAGTGGAGAAGTCAGCTGCCTCCCTGGCATAGTTCAGCAGAGCCTCCTGGTCCACGTTTTCCCGTGAGAGCAATACCTCTGTATCAGCGTGATCCTGCCAGAACCAGAAAAGTGCAAAATAAATCCACAGGTTTATTTTAAGATTGGTACATAAGGTAGTTGGCATTAAAATTCTGACAAATCCACTGATACGGATCTGCCCTCTAATTTCTTTCATTCCTATCTGTGTTTATGTTTCCCAGAGAAAACCTATAAATTTATTATTGCAAATAGTAATCAGTCCTGCTTGTATTTCTAACTGTGAAAGGGATGAGAAACCTCTGAGCGCTTTTCATTCCCATAAAACGAGGGAAGCTCATCTAAGCTATCAAATGTTCTTTCACCATATTTTATCTTAGCATGAACAAAACTCCCAAATCTACAACAGGATACAAATTTGGAAAGGATAGGTTTTGTAACACTCATCTGATAGCTTAAAATACTTGAGAAGGGCATTAACTGCCCTTTAGAACACAATTGCATTTGTATTCTAAAATACAACTATATAATACCATTCTGTGGTAGAAGAAAAGCATGTTTCCCTTTTTTCACCCTTTCATATAAAAATTGTCACTAAAATTTTAGCTTATAGAGAATATAGAAGAAGTTAATACCCACATGCCGTATCACTCCTTTTTCCAGCAAGCTCTGTTTTTTGGCAGTCATGACAAAGTAGTGTGTATCATCCTTGTAGTAGACAATGTTCTCCAAGTCAATGCCTTGTGACAGAACAAAAGAAATGGTAGTGAAGGAGCAAGTTATGAGTTAAGTGCCACACTAGAGCTCTGTAAGAAGGAAGTAAACTGAAACTGCAAGGTTAGGAAGCCTCATAGAGAAAATGCTAAATAACTTTTTCACATGCTTTTGATGACTTCAAAAATCTGAATCTTCAACAAAATCACAAAGAGTATATTTCACCTGCATAAAGCTACCTCTTCTAATAAATCCACTTATCATAACTAACGTTTGCATTCAGATGTGGAGTGCAAAAAGCTGAACTCAGGATTCAGTCTCTCTCTTCCCATTTAGGGCTCAGGTTTCCTGAAAGCAGTAAGTTCTCCACTTCTGAACAAAAGTGACACACATCTGCTTTGCACAGCAGAACAGCTGTAAAAATAGGGAAGTCAGATCTCAGAGACAGCAGTGACTGACTTCTTTGCACAAGATGTTCACTTATTGATTAAACATGATATCTGAGTTACAAAGTTTTGTTAACAAAGACAAATCATTTTCACTGGAAATCTGTCAACTGCCGGCAAACCTGTGGCTTCTCGTAGATCTTGGAAGAACTTCTGGTTGAATATGAAGGCCACACCGCTGATCTCTTCTACTTTGGCTTCAGCTGTGGTGTTGCGATTGATAAAGTTTGCCGTGATAGCAATTGCGAGTTTACCGCGGAATTCTTTCCGGCGAAACCCTGGGGGAAGGATAAAGCAGCACTGAAACACACAGAACACCTTCAGAGAACGTTCACCTGCCACAGACAGGTGCCCCCATAAAATAAAAAGAGAGAAGGCATCTGATGAACTACAAACTCCTCCACAGATGAAGCAACAAATTGCTTCATCAGAAAAATAAATGCACTGTTTAGGGAAAAAGCTCCTCTGTCTGTCATCTTTTCTCAAAACTGCAATTTGCATAAAAATATTAAGACAGGATTCTTTACTACACAAAGTAATATTAAGCACCTCAGTTCTTACACCCAAAAGTAAGAGCTACAACACTAATCAACTAAAGAAAAAAATGTAAGAAAGGTTATCCAGATGAAAAAAACTAATTCCTTTGCCAGTGTACAGAAAGAGAAAAAAAGACAACCCGGGTGTTTTTGATACAAATTGATTTTTACATAAAGCTTTCATCTCCCTTTCACTAGTCAAGTGTTTTTCCAGATGCTGATGGGCATATTAAAGGACGTTTTTGTTCTAACAAATTTAAGAGTAAGTTCTATTTGAAAGCTAATTATGGAGTCAACATTACCTTCTAAGGTGTTCCTCCTGCCATCCCCTCCAATGATTACTTCAAACTCATACTCAGACACTGGATGGGTTTTGGGATGGACCAACGCACGCCAACCTATTCCTGTTGATAAACTCCAAGTTAATGGCAATATAAACAGTGATCATAACAGAACAAACATATAAAACCACTTCTTACTATCCATAATCCTGTCATCATATGGTCAGTCAAGAAACCCTGCAGGACAGCTGCATTGTTGACAGGGCTATTCCTGAGCTGTGCAGCCACTCCATGTGAACCAGAGGCAGACACAGCTCTGGTAAAACTCCCCTGACTATTTCCTTGAAGGGCCACTAAAACCTTATAGCTCCTTTACAACCTACGCAATTAATAAAAGGCTGAAAAACAAATAGGCCACCATCTCCTGTGGTGATCAGAGATGAGGGTTCCCAATGATACTAAAAGCAAAACAAGGATCACTCACTGATATAAACATCCTCAGTGAATGCAAAGAAAGGAGTTGTTTCAAAATGTTATTTCGTAAGTCTGATAGGCTTAAATATTTTAGAATTATGATCTACCATGTCTTGGTCTATTTACCACCATGTAGTACTTCCACTGACTGTTTTGTATATTAAGTAATTTGGATTTGTCACGACAGAAAAATAAATCCTACTAAAAATCCAAGCAAAAATGGATTAATTATTATTCTTATTAATGGAGCACAAGGAAAGGACTTAAGGTCATAAGCAGGGTTAAGGAGTAGGAGTCTGTGTATCCTACCACAACATTCCCATTCTCTACCACCCATTCCAATGCTACTTGCTTTCATTCTCCTGATCCTCTGGAGGGTAAACAAGCCCCCGAAATTCCACATTGACATGGATCTCTATTCCCAAGATCAAGGCCACCTTCAGAAGAATAAGCTGGAGCTGACGGATACCTGCAAAAAAGCAAACACTAAATAAATCAAAGAAAAAGAAAAGAGCACAAGATGCCTATGTGTGTCTGTGTGACATGACTAATAAACTGATTTAAAGGACAGCTGCTGTTTTCTTTTCCCCCACTGTGCTCCCAGCACTTCTCAGCACCAGTGTGGAATATATCACAACATGCCAGGAAACTGTACATAGTTGAAAACCCAATCCTTTTCAAAGAAGGAAAGAAAAGTAATAATTTCTTTGGATGTTTCAGTCCCCAAATCAGCTACAGGGGAAACAACCAAAACATGCTCTGCAGGAGAGAGAGGGAAGACAGCACAAGCAGGACTACACCTGTCACAGATGGCAACAAGCCATGTGATCAGCTTGGCTGTGATACGAACCTGCACCTTCCTCCCAACACCTTGAGGGCATATTAAGTTTCTCACCTCCTCTTTCCTCTTCATTTTACACATGTAGTGGGTATGAAAATGACAGTGTGCAAACTCTATTAATTTGAAGGAAGACACCTTACTGTCTTATTTCAGATACTGAAATGAAAAAATCCTCCACCTAAACACTAAGTTTCAGCTGTGCTGATGTACAAAAGAAGACAACGTGCAAAAATACTGAAAGAATAAAAGTGACAAGAAATTGGAAGAAAAAAAAGCAATCTGCGAAACTGAAGTTCTGCAGATCTTCCAGTTCTAGCATTCACTGCCAAATTAAAAAAAAAAAACAAAAGTGGAGAACACAGGCTGGTGGGCAAAAGCTGGCTCTGTCATGTACAGAGAAAATAACTTTGAGGAAGAAAAAAAAAAAAAAAAAAAATTTAAAAGAAAAATATTAATTCCTGCTCTACCAAAGCATTCAGCTTTCAAAGGAGACTGATTTCTCAGAATTTGAGAATCATCAAAATTATTCTGAATTTTAACATGTAAACCTCTATTTAATCAGAACTTATTCATAGGTTGGCAGTGTTCTTGAACGTATATTCATCATTTCCAAAAATTAACAAAGCCAAAACTGTTCCTCCTTTCTCCAGATCGACATTCACAAGAATGTTCAAAAGCATTCACTAATGTTTCCTTTTCACAAGTCCCTCACAATTTGCAAGGGAAACAGAGTAATGTGGCAGCTGCAGGAACGTATCAGAAAAGTAGAAAAATTATCCATCAGAAATGAAAAAAATGTTTAAACCTTCTGTGTGCTTTTCAACGTAGGAAGAAGACATGCCTTGGGAATGTATAAAGGATGATAGATACATATTTCCTGTGTGTTAATCTCATGACAACATATTTCTTTCACATCTAGGTCCAGCCCAAGATGCATGATGCAAAGGTAATGCTGAACTGTACCATAAGGACTTGAAAGCAGTGGTTGGTGTAGACTGAATTTTAACGACCCCATGCCCTCACCTACTCTTCCCCCGTGCAGAACAAGCTCTGCTGTGCCCAGCAGCTGCTGTACTCACTGATATGGTCTATGGAGCCCGCACAGAATTTGCCGTAAAACTTTTTGGCGCCGAGACCCCTCAGGTCGTGGATGGTGAATGGCCACAAGTGCAGCACGTTATTGCGGGAAAAGGCATCCCTCTTTTCTATGACCACCACCTTGGCTCCCAGGAATGACAGGTCGATGGCTGTACGAAGGCCACAGGGTCCAGCCCCAATTATCAGACACTGCAAAACAACCAGCACAGAGTAACTTCACCACCCTAGGAGGAAAGACATATTTTTACCACAGTTTCCAAGCATCCCACGGCTCTCAGGAGTAAGTGCTCTTTGTCTGCAACGTCAGCTGAAATTTCAGATCAGTCTTTTTATTGTTACCTGCCAAGTTCTGCCACTGATACGGTTAAAGCAGTAACCGCAGCCTAAAAATAAAGCATATTCCAGAGCAGCAAAAAGTCTTGGGAAGCAGGCAAATAAGCTGCCTGCGTGCAACCCTTGTTCTAAGGAGAGCTGCCAAGGTGTACTCTCCAAGCTACGTAAGTACTTGGAGAACAGCAATAATTCTGAAGGCTTCTCCCTCCTCCATTCCATAACTTTTTATTTTTGTCTTAAAAACAAGAAAAAAAAAGCAGCAATGACAAGTTTTGCTTTCATCTTCCAAAGCCTGAGCTGGCCTTTCTTAAGAATATCTTCAGAAGCACAGCAACAGCTACAGCAGATGAACACATGAGATGCTAATGCTAAACATCATCATTTAGAGTAACACAGACAGTAGGTAAGCCAGAGCACTAACTTATCCCTATGTTGGTGCTTCTACTACTGCAGCCAAAGTGCAAATACAAACTTTGTGTGACTGTGCAACTTTTATCAAAATATGTTTTTATCCAATCCAACCTTTGTCATATCAAAGGTCTTTCACCTTCTCGTATCTTTCTCCACTCCACTCACAAACACTATCAGACAATATTAAACAACTTGAGAATGAAAATACATGCAGTCTAGTGTTGACTTTCTACTTTCTGAGAAATGATAGAGCAAAATTTCTTTTAAGATTAAAAAAGCCAAGATAGTCAGCTGATAAATCTTACCCACAGAAACCGAGGTCCACAGAGAAAGCTGGTGTTGGTATGTGATCTCTCATAAATACAGTACACAGTCCATTTTGTCCTATCGTTATTGCACTTTGATTTCTACTGAGTACAAACCAGATCCACAGAATAAAGACCAGTCACAGAGGTGACTGCTGCTGCCATGTGATTATTTTCCAGATCCTGACATATCCTTATGGCTGGACAGAAAGGCTCCTTAAGAAATTCTTAAGTATGCCAAAGCCAGAAACCAACGTTCTGATAAACAGCCTATCCCAAAGCAAAACTCTGTGTTTGTTGGTCATCCCCACATGACCATTTTTACAGGCTGCCACATTTTCACCATGTATTCACTGGGCCATAAATTCTGCCATAATGTGAAACTGCAAATATAAAGCCTGAATGAGGAAAAAACAGTTACATCAAGTTACATCAGCGATGACACAACAACTGACATGCAAATTCAAAGTAAGACTGCTGTGTAAGATAAGAAGTCACATAAATCTGAGGGCAGAGATCCAAGTCTAGTGGAAAGGGAAGGGAATAATAACACCATTGCTTCTTTAGTAGCTTCAGTAATCTGGAGGCATCTGGGACAAAAGGCAAGCACAACCCCTGCACTAACAAATTCCTAAATAGACTTGTACATTGAACAGATGCCCATGTTGTAATTTGTTAAAAAGGATACTCAATTAAGACCTAGTATGTTTTTCCAATTCAATATTGTTTTATTTGTAGATAAGTAACTCCTGAACAGCACTTAGCCTATCTTTTTCTAAACTTCTAAGAAAATCAGTTGAGTGTATCATATTTACCCAGGTAATGATTGTGCTTTTTCTGACAACTACAAACTTCAAAGAGCCTGGATTCAATAAGCAACAAGAACACACTGAGTGGGGTGGCTTTTGTTCTTTGCTATTTTTCCTCATATAGAATAGTTACAATGGAGTACACAACAGCAAAAAATTGTACTAAAATGAGACTACTCAAAGTCAGGTCTACATAATCAAATTACAAACTAATTGCCTGCAATTTTGTCACAGAAACATTTTTTGTTGTTGTTATTCTTGATAACTGTCCCCCTAACAACCTCTAGGTTATGTTAAAGATTCTAGATGTTCTGAAAGTAAAATATACAATAATCAATTAAGTAACTCGTGGTCAAAGTTGCTTTTTTTTTTCTTTTACCATCACAAAAACATTAAATTGTTATAAAACATAACAAGTTTTAAGCACAATTAAATAGAGAAGAAAAGATTCTTTTCCACCTCTAATGCTTCTTCCAGTTTCAGATCTCTAGTAGACCCCCACCTTCTAATACTCTGTCAGACCACAGCAACTACATGAGATGCCAAGTACAGCCAAATATAGGCAGCTACTGTGGTTGCTTCTTCCCTTTTCCCTCAATGACTCCAAGCAATTGCTGCAACTCCTTGCACTGGAGCTGTCTCATCCCTCAGAAACACTTCTTGCTCAAGATCTTTCAGACAGATTATATTAAGTTTGCAGTAACAATGCCATGGTAATGGAACATTAAAGGCAAACTGAAACCCTGTATTCTCTGTATAACCAATGAAGAGAGAGCACCATTTGTAACTATTTACATTTCAACAACCCATCACGTCCAAGACTTGCTTTCATGTACTCTGCTTATCTGAATTCTGGTAAACCTGGATGCTGGTTATGTGCACAAACTGCCCAACTCCAGGCACAGCACCTCACCCCTAAGCAATTTTTAAATTAAGAGCTACACTACAGAGGATGAGGACATCAGAACTGGTCTATGTCCCAAGTGTACAACAGACAAACTTCCTAAAGAAATTACTGACTTCTGTTCTGATAACATGGGTAACACCCTAACCTCTATTTTAAATTCTACCATCTTCACATGCCCACTTAAATTTGTGTATCTTTTAACTAGTGGTGTGTAAATTACATTAAACATTAGGAATATAAAACTAAGTGAGTTAGGAAACATCAAATCAGGTATGATTCAGTTCTCAAAAGGCCTCTGCTTGGAACAGTTATGATTATCTCTTAGGAATTACATATCAACATTTAACAGCACATACTATTAGGATAGGAAACAAGCAATTAATAGAAACATATACAAAAAGTACAAGAAGAACACATCCGAGTTTTTTAAACCAAATTGCCCTTTTTCTCAGCGACTAATTTAACTACTCAAAATGATGTGAATCCCAAATCCTGTCCTCTGTGTTTCAGAATAGGGGCAAAGGGGCATGCCAGCTTTGGTTTATTAAAGACAGATGGCTACATAATTTCTTCAAAGCACATCCTTGTCAGATTTTTTTTAAGGCTCAGTACTCCTCTGCATCTTCAGATATTCCTTCAGAGTACTACCTGAAGGACTTCCTTAATTTCTCTTATTACTAACTTCCCATGGGGCTTCTGTTGTCTCTTGTATGATCCTTCCTCTAGAAATTGTCTTTGTATCACCTCACTCACAGATACTGGTTCAATCAGCTTGTCAGTGCTGTCGATTCACAGAACTTCTCCAACTCAAGAGTTGGCTACTTTTTGTCCAAGCTAAAATCTTTACCTTTCTGACATTTCCTTATGGCTGCCAAGTTGTCAATTCAAACCCCAACAGGACCAAATGAAGCTCTACTGTCCTTCTAAACTCAGCTCACCACTTCTCTATAAATGTCACATTCAATTTTCTGAATGCCTTTCATAGCTGGATGTCACCCTCCACTCACATCAATTTTTGTATGCCCTCACAATCAAGAACTATCCACCCAACCTTCCATTAAATATCTTCTTCATGCTACACCTCTGTTATTGAAGAACCCTTTTCCTCAGGGTTAACAAATAGTACTGCAGACTAAGATATATTCAGAACATAGATGGAAAAATCACTCTTATAGTCTATTATGGAAATAAGTTAAAAGACCTCTACATCTTCCACAGCTCCCTCAATCTCTTTATCATTAAGACATAAATCACCTGACCTCATTTGACAAACTTTTAGCAAGCTAATTCAGTTCTACCCATGATGTTTCATTCAAAAGAAGAGCAATTCCTGAATCCAATGAATGTACAGTACAGGCAATTATTCAGAAAAACAATTTGGAATTTTCTCTATAACAGCCCATAGTGCTTAAAAGGTTTATTCCTAAGTGTACACAAAATCCACTACATTTATCTTCCTGTAAATCCTTCCTTTCTTATGCTGCCTGAAAAATGTAAACCTTAACAGCAGTTGGACTTTTGGGGTGTTGAGGCTACCGCCCACTGTGACGGTGCCCAATTGTTCCATTTTCAGAGTTTACCAAGTGTTACTGCAGTAATTCATTATAAATGCCTCCCTTCATATAAAAATGGCCACTAAAAAGCAGAACAGAATAAGCAATTAAGGAAGTAACACAAATTTCTAATATCTAGTTGAGAATTACACTTCACGCCACAGATCTGAAATTACATACTCGAAACTAGATATATTTCCCCCTCTGTTTTCTACTGAGGAATTAGTCATTTACTCCTCCAATTAAAATATTTCCTTCTCTCAGAAGGTGAATATTCAAAAGAAGCAGCAGCATCTATTGTTCTCAATGAAGGACAGAATCTTGTTTAAATTTTATAGTGTTCAATATCATCTGCCTTTTTTAAAAAAGGAAGAATGCTTGATTATTTACAAAAACAACATATTCTATTCACATTTTGATCAAGGATATAAAGAACTGCTTTCAGTAACCACAAAACAAATAAATAAGATCATACTGCACAGTGCAGCCAGAGTACAGCACATAAATGCCAGCTCACAATTATTCAGGTTGAAAAAAAAGTAAAATGCTCTGTGTGTGTGTGTGTATGTAAAACAGGAATTCCTACAGTAAATACCACACATACCAACCTTTTAAAAGAAATTGGTATGAGTTTCAAAGGCATTTTTTTCTTCTTTGAATCTGGAATATAAGTGATCATTTTCTAAGTAACGGGAAACAGGATATTTTGCCCAATTGGTGGGAAAGTTTATTTTTCTTGAGAGAGTCACGAGATTTTTCAAATTAAAGCTGGAAATTTCCAAACACGCATATTTTGTACCTAGACTCCAACAGCACACGTCCCTGTTACTGTCCAGTAAAAAATGCAAAAGACAGTCTACCAAGATTAAAGGTTTACCAATTAAGATTTCCTAAGCCATCTATACTATTGATGCCACAAAAATGCACAACAGAGGAACTTGCAGGCTGCTTCTCCTGAATAACTGATAAATATTCAGGTGGGCAGTCAAATCCTGTGGTGGCAAACAGAACTTCTGATTGCTAATCAAATGCTAACACATTGTGGCTATATTATAAATACATATATGAGAACATTCCTGAGTCTTCCCCAGCATTAGAGTGACACCAGGCAAAGTTATTTTTACATTCAGACATTGTTATTTTGTGTTCCAGAGACAAACTGGGTAATAGTTGTTTTGACCACGGTGACTGTATCTCTTACCTTCGTGTTGGCGCATGCTTTCCCTTTCTTATAGTCCTTATGGCTGCCTCTTTTATCCAATTTGGCCCATAAGGCTTTGGCTTTCCAGTAATTGAGCTTGGATTTGAGTTTATGATAGAAGGAACGATAGTCCTTCGGCTTCAGTTCTAAGTAGTCACAGAGCTCTTGGAAAGCCTTGAGAGTCCCCTTGCAGGTGGAAGCCTGGACAAATCTGTCGAAGAGAACATGAGCCTGGTTCACCTTCTCGTTCTTACTCTCCTCCATGCTTCACACGTGGCAGCTGCCCTGGGGGGCAGCTGTTCTCTTCCAGTCTGCCAGACTTCCCAATGTTGCTCTGCTGAGCCACTTTCACCTCTGGCTTACAAGCATTATCAACCTAAAAGATAAAAAGAAGAAAATGTAACTCAGCTTGCTCTCTCATTTTTTCTCCAAAATTTTATCTAAGCCTGCTGAACTGAGAGCCTAGGTTCTCAGTAATTACTAGTGCATCAGTCCTAAGTAAGTCAACTGATTGATACCCTGAGGATTTCTGACCAAGCTCACTGAAGCAGAGCCTTCCAGAGCGCACTGAGCCTCACTGCAGACAGGGGCACATCTCAACTCTGTTAAATCACAAAATACTTTAACCTGAGCCAGTGCCTTGGAAGTTTCACCAAAACTCATTTCACACGAACAGCAGAGAAGTCAGAAGTAAACTGGCAGATGTTACATGATGTCTGGAAGAGGGCAGAGGTTGTGAAAACAAAAGATGCAGACCTACTGATGTCGCAGTTACTGTGTAACAGCACAGGAATGGTTAGGTGCTGGTCTTAGAGGCACTGCTACCACAAAGTACTTCAAGAGTTGGTACTGCATCAGTAAAATAAGCTTTGATTCTTTCCTTCTAAAAAGACATGCTCATGATAAATAGAGAAGAGGAAAGAGGATGGCATAGCACACCCTCTACAGCGTTCTTGCAAAGACAGGGTTTTGTGCAGCAATGGCTACTGTGATCCTAAAAAGAAGATAAACTTGCTAAGAGCAATAAATTGCTTAAGGAAAGACGTCAAGACCGAAAAAAGTAAGCTTGTCTGTCTTACATCAAACACTATAAACACTTCCCTTACCTAAGGCCTATGCATATATTTCTGTCAGTAAGTGAGCAGCATAAGAGTGAAACGTGGCTGGTGCATGATCCTTGTAAGAGTCTCATACTAACTCCTCTATTCCGTGGCTTTCGACTTCTTTTGATATGCAGGCCCATACAAAATTTTAGGTAGTAGCTGAGCTCTAGTTTAATCTGCTAAGGCAGATGACACATGCTCTCATGAGCTCTGCTACTCCTAGTTTACTTTCTGGGATCCCTCAGAAGCAGCCTGCAGACTTACAGAATTAATCGTTTGGCTCACAATTAGAGATTTTGTTTAAAGAACAGATATTTTCTTTTCTTCTCTCTCTTTCTTTTTTTATACAATAAACCTTTTTCTTCCTTTTATACATGATACTAAATACATACATAGACTAGATTACCCTTTTCTCTAAGAAAGAACAGTTCTGTTTGCCTTCAGACAGGAAGGCAACATATGCAGGAACTGTGGAAGTAAAAGCAATTCTGAGGTGCTTTTTGTCCTTTGTTTTTCTGCAAAGGGTATTAAGGCAAAAACAGAAATATGTGGACTCGAATAAAACTTTTTAATTTCTCACCAGCTCTTTTCCTGCTTCCAACAGACAGGAAGCCAAGTCAAACATTACAGCTCATGTCTCTTCCCCTCCCATATGACAGCTCTGCAGCAGTTTATTTGGGCACTCCTGCTTTTTAGCCTAACATGGTATTTATTGTTTATGTTCAGAAATAGCAAAGGAGACATGAAAAACCTTTACTTACAGGCAGAAAGCAATGTTTTTAAAAATAAAATTTCTTAGAGAAGTCACAGCACAGTAGGTTATACTGCAGCATGCGATTCTAACTTTATTAGGACAACTGTCTCAGGATACATGAAGCTATTTTCTAACTGGCTTATGGTGATGTAATGTACTGCTCACTAAGCTGGATGGAACTGCTTTCCTTATTTTTTATCTTAACTTCACTGTTATGAAGCTGGAAACATGTTCCAGGCTTGTGCCTCAGGGAAACCACTGCATTACTGCAGAGTCTAAGTCATAGAATCATAACATGGTTTGGGTTGGAAGGGACCTTAAAGATCACCTAGTTCCAACTCCCTTGCCATGGGCAGGGACATCTTCCAATAGATCAGGTTGCTCAGAACCTGGCCTTGAACACTGCCAGGGATGGGGCATCCACTGCTTCTCTGGGCAACCTGTTCCAGTGCCTCAGAACCCTCACAGGGAAGAATTTTTTCCTAATCCTAATGCCATCTAAGCCTGCCCTCTTACAGTTTGAAGCAATCCCTCTTGTCTTATCACTACATCCCCTTGTAAAAAGTCCCTCTCCAGCTCTTGTGACCCTGTTATGTACTGAAAGCCTGTGCCTCCTCTTCTGTTATCAAGAAGAATGTTATAAGGAACTCCAACAAAACACCTGTAACACTGAAGGAGTAGTTTCAGTGTGCCTGTGTAATATAATCATGATAAAATACTGACAGTCTAAAGTCACATGTCTCATTAGTCAGCACAACCTCCTAAGCTGAATGCTGTTCTCTTATGTTCCCCCCACCTCTTGCACCCCACTCTACCACCCAAACACTCATTTTACAGCAGTGCTTCGGATGATTGAGACTTCTTAAGGAAGAACAGTAGAAGTTACACGACCTAAATGAAGCAGTCATAATTTAGGTCTCTTAGTCTATAGTCCACTAGGTGATATATCCAGATGTAAGGACAGCATAGGAATCATTTGTTACTCTTCCTTCCCCTGTACCTTTCTACTAGAGGACTGAGGCAACATTGGTTCTGCACTGCTGAGGGGGATCCCAAAATTAAAACCGAAACTATTGTAATGCTAGGAACCTACTGCTTTGTGTTCAAGTTTGGCCAAGCCAGGAGACAAACCTGCAGAAAGCGGGTCATTTTAGACAGCACATCCCAAGTGGCACGTTAGCACAGCAGCTCTGCTGACATCCCGTTCCACACAGGCTGGGAAGTCAGTTATGCCCACGGGTCAAACACCAAGGCTTCAGTCACCACGGTAGAGTCACTCCCTAGAACTCTGCACTCCTGATGTAAACACCCAGAGGCCTTGGAACCCGCGAGCAACACGTCAGAGAACATGCAAATTATAGGAGGAAAGCAAGGGCAGGCAAGAATCATTTGCCAGGTTTCCAAAGTCTTCGTATGCCTTGCTGGCTGTTCTGCAAGTCTGCAGTATCCTGCATGTTTTGTCTCGAGGCAGCTGATTGCTGACTCAGAAGCTCTGTGAATTCCTTGGCTGCAGCATTGGGCGAGAAAGACAAAGCCCGGCCTGTGGAAAAAACGCGTGCAAGAACAGCGTTCACGTTGCTATTTACAATAATAGCATGATGTTGTCACTGACTCACGGCTGAAAGTACGCTCAGGATCTCCAGCACTCGCCCAGGACAAAACAAACCAATGAAAAACAGAGACGCAGGCAATGAATAATTCCAGGTGGTGGTTCCTTCCCACAGTCACCACGGATGCAGGAATATGAATATTTTACCAAACGCGTACACAGGAAAGAAAGCCCAGTGCCCTACTTCTGCCAAAAGATAAGAGATGAGAGAGATTTTGCAGATGCTCCACATAATGAATTTGGTTGTACAAACTGAAGTTCTGCAGCAAGGGTTGCAAATGCAGGGCTCGCATGTTCCAGTCAAATAAACACACCTATTTTAGGTGTCACCACCCCCCTCTACGTTTCTCCATCCTAATTTTATTAGAAGTGCTCATTCAAATAGTGACTTGAGCCTGGAAAAAATTAAAGTATTATGGGATTGTGTTTTTCAGCAATCTTCTCCTGTTCTTTTTCCCCCACCAGAAACTATTGAGTTAACTCAATCTACATGCACGGCTTGTTCTGTCTAGCCTAAAACAGGAGTGAATAAAACATTTGCCAAAGTAGCTGCCCAGCTGCACTTCAGAATGCTGAGTTTCTCTGAGCACAATGTAAATCCTTTCTTACATTTGGGTTATTTCACAGCCAGGCAAGCACCACAGATGCACCCTTGGCAGACACATCTCTGAGAAGTCAAATTAAGAAGCTGGAGCAATACCATGCAGAATCTGAAAGTCAGTTGGTCCATCGATCATAAAACTACTGAGAGGTCCAACAGCCCCAATTTCCATTGATTTCAGCCTTTTCCTAAAACTCCCAGTTCCCCAGCAACATTCCCTATGCCCTTATCTCCCTTTCATGGCCCCTCAGCTTCTGCCTAAGCAGGACTCAGTAACATGCTCTGGAGACTCGAGATTACTGCAGTACCCAGGAGGCCAGGACACACTTGCAACTTGGCTAGCAAAAGCCTAAGAACAGATTATTGTTAAGCTCATACTGCAGGCAGTTGGGACACCTATTTTTGTCTCTTCTCCTCCACCCAGCCTCCAGTTTTCTTGTAGGAAAGCAATTACCTTTGAGACTTTTATTCCTTGTCAAATCTGGATGAAATTGTTCAAAAGTTATTAAGGATGAACTGAAAAGCAGATGCACAAACAGCTCAATCCCGTAAGCCTTCCTTCTTTAGGAAACAACACAAAAAAAATCTATTCCAACAAATGAAAGAGCTCTGTTTTCATTTCCAAGATTTAATTTATTTTACTTTCAGCCAAAAGGAATGGACTTTGCTGCAATATGTTCCTGACTTTTTAAGTCGTCACAGGTATCAAAAAGTGCAGCTTTAGGGCAGTGGTAAGACTGTGGAACAGATGGCAAAAAGAGGACAATTTTGACAAGCAAAGCCAAAGCCAAAACTGGCAACTCTTTTCGCTCTATATTATGCAGACAGAGAATGGGAAAGCAGGAGGACAAAGGCGTGGTTGCCATTGTTTGCAGCTTCCCTTTTACACCAGATGGAAAAGGGGCATGTCAGCACTGTCCATAGTATGCTTTAAGATGGTATTTTGATCTGCTCCTATTCACAAAAATCAAGACTCAAGCAGATACACTGTCAAAAAGATGTTTGTGTTTTAACACATTTATCAAATGTAATTTGGTGGGCAGTGAGACTTTTGGGTCTCCACCCTTCCTGTCTACCCTCCCTCCCAAGCTAGGCCAGAAGTGAGAGAAAGAAAGAGCAAAAACAAATACTAACGTGGTTGCAAATACAAGAACTTGTTCTTAGCACATACACAAATAGTTCATAGAATTCTCATGTCATGAAAAACTCAACCAGTAATGATTTGAAAAGAAATGCAAATTATATCCAAGAACATGGAAACGTACAAATACAGAAGCAGTTACGGAAAATATTTTGGTTCCCAAATTCATATCAAGGTACAGAAGAAAAATGTGTACACTGCTTGTTACTAACCATTTCTTAATTGCCACAACATGACTACCAAAAGCATTTGACCTACAAAATACAACCTTTTATCTACATGAATTCAAAAAACATACTTTGCTGCTGCTCTGTCATACACAACTCTTTGATCACAGCAGTCCCTATGCTGAAAGAACACCAAAATAAAGAAAAAGTCCAAGAAGCAGATCCTCTCTCTTCTCTGGAAGGGAACAAAAAAAAAAGGAAATTATACCAAGGAAGAGGTAGTTACTCCCTTATAGTTTGATAAGGGAATAACAGAATGCAATCTGGAAAAGTGTCAAATTATAAGACAAGCTTCAAGAAGAATGAATAGTTTAAATGCCTGACACTGCCACATACTAGGTAGATCTCTCACAGCACAGATGTTGACACTGGCTGACCAGTGACCAGTGCAGTGATCCCTTCTCATCCAGCACCAACTCACCAGCTGTGTTTGGGAAGCTGGGGACATTCTTTATGCCTTTGAAATGACCTTCCCACCCTTCAAAACCCAAAACCCCACTCCTCATACCCAGCAATATGCAGTTCTTTTCCTCAGGAAGCCTAGGAAAAGAGAGCCTCTCTTAGTCTAGGAGAGCTTGATTTGACCTTAGCATAACGAAGATCAAGAGAGGATGTGGCATTGTCTATAAATATATGTGGCAAGGGAGGGAAAGCTAATGCATAGGTCAGCATCATCACAGGAACAGAGAGGTATAAACTTGGCCTGGAAATTAAAAGAAAGCTATTGATCATGAAAACCACTCAGGAAGAAACATCTGAGGTGATAACCGGGATGGGACATAAAGCATTATTAATCTCAGTTCCCACTGTGATAAGGCTAGGAAATTGCTCAGTTCTATCAGCCTCAGGTCCTTCTGTCTGCCTTTTGGTCTTCCAAATAAGTATTTTCAAGTTATTACATAATGTAATTCAGAAGTTACTGCAGAAATTGCACGCCCAGTTGGTGGTGTCAGCCAGGGAAGGGAAACGAACTTTCAGAATGACAATGACCTTAACAACATGCTTTAATTTTTGGTCAGCCAGGCAGTTGGGCCAGATGACCATTGTAGGGCTCTTCCAACTGAAATAATCTGTTCTATTCTAGAAAATAAACAGAGATGTTACAGAAATGAAAGGTCAAAAGCAAAAATTACTTATTAATTGTGGCCACTCCTAAATATTTGAAGATCCGAGTGTCAAAGGGTCTTCTAGTCTGACCCATGGAATAGGAAGTTTTTCATTACAGTTAGCCAGATCTTTCTGGGTCCATGGAGAAAATGAAAATTGTGAGAATTTCTGGGGTGTGTGTATGGGAAAGGACAGAGGAGTGGATAGAGTAGATACATGGATTTGAGTGATAGCTTTCCATGTAATCAGAAATAAGTTCTTTACATTTGTCAATCCTCAAAGTTGTGAAAACCAAGTCTTTTTAATAGCAGCATTTGCTTCTGTTGGTATCCATGTATTTGCCAGTAGTTTATGCTAAATTATTTACCAGTGAGCAGCTGGAGGAAGGTAGTTTCCAGATGTTGAAGGCCCCAGGATATTCTGTGCAGTTAACACTGTGCTCTGATGCACAGGAGCACCATATGGATTTCCAGGAAAGCAGCTACTGTCATGCTACTGTTCTGCCACCACTCCTGGTAATTCCCAGTTTGCAGAACTGTGCTCAGCTACCAGTCTGTTCTGGCTGACTGAGCCTGAAAGCAGCAACTGAATGAAGCA
>JAWWES010000041.1:68189885-68258482 GCA_035583135.1 Lophotriccus pileatus
CAGAACTAAATCATCTGCCAGTGGGAATGCTGGAATGCCCTAAGAGACAAATCCCAGCCTGTGAGCAGCACAGTAGCAGAGCAGTGCGTTGGGTCTGTGGAGCCACACTGGGCAGCTGTTCTCTGTGCTCACAGAGAGCTTTGCCTGTTAAGGAGCTGCTCGCAGAGGTCTTGCACAAAAGGGAACTGTAGGTCCCTTGGTGAGGGTTCTCAGACCTGCCTTAAGCAAAGTGGATGCTCGTGCCCCTTCACAGAGCAGCTTCCTCAGCCAGATAGCTCTGAGGTTCAGCTGAGAATATCTGTCTCAGACCCCCAGATATCCTTGCAGAGGAATGGCCTTTATCCAAAGGAGGATGGAATTAAAAAGACTAGACAGAGAAGTCCTCGAGGATGAAAGGCAAAGAGAGAAGCTTTTATGTGTCATTGCTGCTAGGAACAAATTCTGCTGAATGTCATCCTTGCGCTTAGGTTAGATTAAATCTCTGGCTAATTCGTACCAAGTCTTTTCATGTCCCCACCAGTGCAGCTGTATTTTAGCAGACCAGTGATGTCTGCCTCCGGAACTGATGACTGCCATCTTATTTCAGGAGCTGCTTGCCAAAGCCTCAGGGAGAGGAGAGTAAATCACAAACCCACCTCCACCTCTTTCCTGTAACTGATTTCCTAACAAGTTTTTGCTGGAGGCACTGAGCTTGGCGTGGTCTTTGCTGAGAGAGGCATCTCCTGTGGGTTCAGGGAATTGCTGTCTGGCCAATTGAAACTGCTTCAGTGTTTTTCTGAGAGTCAAATGTCCAGCCAAGCATGGAAGGTGCTGCCTGGTTACTATTTTTAACCTATGTAACAATATGTGCAATTGGTATTACGTGATATCCAGAGCTGAACGTTCAGTGTAATGAGTTTTGGTTCCACCATCCTCTACCTACAACCTGGATTACTTTTCAGAGCTTTGATATGATTTGTAGCATGAGAAAATATAACCTCCTTATTCTGTCTGTCAAAGTTAAGCCAAAATGCTGGAGAGGTTATTTGCTTACAATACATTCCTGTCTCCTGGTAAAAGCTTTTCTTGTACCTATGAGGAAAATGAGTGATGGGAAGCATTAGACACACCAGATTGTGTAACCGAGATAACTTTTCATTAAGCTGCTAGATTTGATCAGTTGTGATTTGACAATGTTAGTTTGTTTGTTGCTAAGGGTTGGATTTTGCTTTGCTTTTTTACTGGGATTGTGGAGCATGCCAGAGTGCAAAAGGTGGGTATTCTTATCTTGAAAAGAGAAAAGATTTACATGAGTAAATTTATTGAGGGTTAATACTAAACTGAGTTTAAGATCTTGTCAAATTAAGAATTCCAAAATGTAAGTACAGTATAAGAGAGTGCTTTGAGGAAAGGCTAGGATAGATTTTTTTTTTTTTCACTCTGAGAATTAAGTCACATCCACAGGAATGCAACCTGAGAGAGGTTATAGAGGAGATCTGTAAGACCTGTGGAATAGACCTCAATTAAATGATCTACAAAGTTATAGGATTATTTTACGCGTGTTTTCTTTCTGTGATCTAACAAATTTAGATTTAGCAGTGTCCGTGGAACACATTCAGTATCTTTTCTGTTACCTAGAAGCCCCAGAACTTAACAGTGTAACAAGTAAGTTCTACCATGAAAATGAGGCGTTAATTCCATAGTGAATCTGACAAAAAAAGATAATTCAAACCATGATGGAAACTAGTCTCCTTCTGATTTCTTTCAAATCCTGCTTTGTGCCCTGTTCAGACTCTGTTCAGGCAGTAGTGCTCTGGTTGAGGTGGGTAATTCTCTACCTCTGAAAAGTGAAATTAAATAATTCTATATTATGCTCTAACATAGTGACTAATGTGGGAGGACAGCAATGCCTGTGGATCACCAAGAAACAGCCTCATCTAACCTGGATTGAGCTCATTGTCGTTGCCATTTCTGATGTTAGATGGGTAGAGAGACTGCACAGCACACATTTTCATGCATGACTTTGAAGGAGAAAGGAAGGCTGTGGGGAGTGGTTTGAGTTACAGGAGCAGGGTACACCCATGAGTGGTCATAAACACACTGTGGGATTTTCTTTGGCAGTGGTGAGGCTCAAGGGAGTCATCCTGCTGGTGGAACTTGGGCCTGCTGGCCATGCACAGGATATCTGGGATGTAGAGTGGGGATAGATTAACAGGGACAAGGTGCTGGTCCTCATCTGCTCATGAGTTTTTGGGAGGCTGTTCCTGGTTGGCCTTTTGTTAAGGGAAATGATGTAGCAATTTTGGAGGTCTGGGTTTTAGGGCCAATTTTTCTACGTGTGTCTTTGAGCTCTGCATGTATATTTACCTGGTAATTATAATGGCTAAGGTTGCACCCATGGGTTGTAGCATGATCCCAAGCCCTTCCTGGACTTGTCCTAGAATAAAGTTTGGGATTTGTTTTGCTTTTGAAGTACAGCAGTCTCAAAATAAAAGTGGTTTGTGTGTTGGAGAGATCTTTATATCTCTTTTATTCAAATGTCTGTTGACTTAGCTTTCTTGACTCCCAAAAGAATCTTGCAAGATCTGTATTAGGAAAAGTATTTCAAAATTTTGAACTTCCCTGCTTTCTATATTCAGCCTTCCTCTACAGAAAAAGGTTTTATACATCCATTAAATAATCTGTTTGAACTGCTCTGTGCAGTGTACTAGATTTCTGATGCCAGGCCTAGTTGACTGTGTGTAAAGGGTGGAATTAGGAATGTTTTAATCCTGTTTTCTAACTCCCTTGTCCTCCACCACTTCCTTTGAGGAAGTGCCTGCCTCTTTTGGACACCCATAACAGCTGAGAGTTGGAAGCAGCACAAATAAAACTTGCTTTCCCATGTTCATTTTTAGGTGTCTTTAACTGGAATATTTGTTCTCTGGACTCTCTGAGAGTCCCGATTTGCCAAATCAGTGAGGAGTGAGCCTTGGAGTTTCATTCTACGCAGCCATCTGCTGTGATCAGAATAAACGCTCGCACAAACCACCAGTCTTCGAACTTGCTTCTGAGGTGCTAAGATGTTTCTCTTGATGACTCAAATGAAGGTGTCTTTGGTAAATTCAGCCTAGTCGGGACCCTGTGATTCTAAGTGACTAGTGATTTTTGACCTGGGTAAGGGAGAATTAGGTAACAAAAAGGAGAACTGAAGCTTGTAAGTAGAGACAAGTGCACATAGCAGAAAGCAAGCACATACTACATTAGGTGCTAGGCATCTTAATTTTTCAGATCTCCTGAACTGTTTCATAAGCTCATTAAAGAATAGTAATTTCTTTTCCTTCTGTCACTTTCAGGTCTAATGGTACTATCTGTGTCTTTGTTCCTGTTGATTATCTCTCCTGCTTTGTGATAACTTTTGTAATTATGATGGCAGTCGAGGTTTTGGTACCAGGTTCTGACAAATAAAAACCTTCACTTACGTAAATTTTTGCAAATGTGTTTGTGTGAGTTTCCTTTGAAAATTTCTTCTATGAGATTTTTTTTTGTTTTTTTTCTAAATACAAATACAGGCTCCATTTGTTTTCTCCCTTTACCATGGAATGGCTTGGGGTGATCAGTGTGCTGGCAGGATCTGGAGGCCTCAGAGGACTTGGCTCACTGGGCTGCAGAGGTCGTTACAGTGTGTTTGTAGCCTCCAGTCTTCGTTCTGCTCAGAATTTCTAACTGGGGCAGAACAGTGTTCTTGTTCTCTAATATACAGTAAAGCTTTGCTGAAAACTGATGTTTCCTGTGGAATATGTAATACGTTGGCTTGGGAAAATGAATGGATCCATCTTCTATGTGGTGTCAAAAGCTGGTATGTCTTGCTGTGCTAAGGTGACAGATTCGTTTTATCCCCATTTGAAGTTATGAAGTTTTGTTAAAGTGTCATTCCAGTCATTTCTTAGAGACTTTTTTTTATATAAGAGCCTTCCTTGGGTTATTAGATGGTGTTTGCAGAATTCTGGGGAAGCCCAGCTTGTAAAACTGGGTGGGAACTAACTTTAGGATGGATTTCTATGTTGATATATAACATCAGGAACAGCTTCAAAGCACTTCAAACGAGAGGATGTCATCCAACCCTCTTGCTCCATTGAATGGTGGAGTGAGAAGCCTTCACATGTTTCAGCTTGGCAGTGAAGTCACCTTGACTTATCTCAGAAGTGGAGTATGTGCGGCTCATCCGAAACAGCCCTGCTCTGACTGCCCACAGGTATGGGGGGTGGTCTTTGGGGAGATGCTTGTAGGCTGAGGGCTCCCTATACTGAAAGAGATGGATTTGTGGTTTGGGGACTTGTGTCTTGTCCAAAGGATTTGTGGGAGATGCATGACTTTCACCATCCAGGTAACAAGTGGAGCTTTTGCTGCCATATGTCGTCTGATTTGGGGAGGCCAGTAAAAGCAAGTGTTGCTCCTGTGTCTTGCTGCATTAATGGCCACTCCCCAAAAAGTCTGCTGTAAGAGTTTTGATTCTAGTGGGACGTAGTACTTTTTAACACTGGAATAAAAGTGTGTTCACTTGGAGAAATACATCTTCTTTTGCTGTTCATGTAGAGTACCATGTGGCTCTTCACAGCACAGTGACAGACGTCAATGTCCTCATTGGTCACAAAGATCACCATTTCTCCTTTCTTGTTCTTTTCCAAGTGAAATGATGTCACACTGTCTCATTCTTGTTTTTACAATACTGAATTTCACTTCATATGTATCCTACAAATTCTAGTTCTTTCTCCAGAATATCAGTGTAAAGGCAGAGTTGGTCTCAAAGGAGCAGCATCACACCTCTGACCCTTAAAGAGCACCAACAGGAACTTTTCTCTCCAAACTAGTTCCTTCATCTTTTAAGCACAATTTGGTGCTTTCTGTTCCCAAGTAAGATGCTCTGAAGTGCAGTACTCATCTCAAATACAAGCCTCACTCATTTTCCCAATTGAACAGCATCAGCAATAAGTAGCCTTTTACGTATATGTGATGCAAGTATGATGAATTCAGTAAATATATGATGCCAAATATAGACCTATTAATGCTTCACACTTCTCTGCATTCATTAGCAGAGAAGTGTCTCATGTTTATATCTGAGTTGCTTCTGAGTACAGCAGATTCTCTGCTTCCTTGCAGAGAATCAAAAAATCCTCCATGGGAAATGGATTGACCTCAAGCACTGGAGCAACAGAAGTAGGATGAGACAGTACAAGGGCTATCAGAAATCCATCTGATCCAGTTGAGAAAGAAACAAATATCATAGTTGAATGCAGCAGTACCTCCAGAAAATAGCAATATTAATGCCACTGGTCTGGAGACAGATAGAGCTTCATGTGGAAGCTTCCCTTGGGCTATTAGGCCAGTAAAACTAACAAAGAACTTGTGATCGCCCTTTCCCACCTCCCCTGCTTCTTAACCCATTTTAATCAACATAATAAAAAGAACACCTCTGGCAGTGGTAGAAAAAGGGTGTTGGGTTTTCAAATGAGGGAAATGAGGTTCTGTAGCACCTCCCAAAACAAAAAGCCCGAGGCAATTAAATACTCAGTTTATTAGGAGAATACAATTCTCGGACACTGAAAAGCAACAGACCACATCCAAAGATTTACCTCCAAACTAGTCCCGTGCTTTGCTATTACTGTACAGATGTAGACATGGTAATATATGCACAACTGATATGCCAAGTCAGAGTCACATGCTCTTAACTATGGTTACAAACATGAATGCAAAGCAAAACAGCTTCGTTGAGGATTCATAATGCTGCACAAAATTACCAGCTTTCAAGGCCTTTAGCTGCATAAAGATTAATTTCTGTGAAACCAGCTGATACTGTAGCCACTTCTGTAACCCTCCGTCCTCTTACTGACACATGGTGTGAGGGGTGGGAAGAAGCGCGAGGGAGGTGACCCAAGTCATTTGAAACTCCCTTTCCTTGGCAGGATGGATGAAATTTCGCTTCTTCCTCTGTTTTAAAGAATTACAGCCTTAAAAGCTGAAGGTGGCAACAGACTTCCAGAATTTTGCCTGTGTTCATAGGGCTGACACAAACAGTGCTGATAACAGAATGGTTGTTTGGAAAGGCAGGAAAGAGATACATGTAATTTCCAGGAAACTGTGTTTTTGGTAGTGCACCAGGGTACAGAAGAAGCATCATAAAAATTGCTGGTACACTATTGCATGTTGTTTACTTTGGAAAATGAAATTTGAATGTTATATTCCCCCAAAGGCATAGCTATGCTATGAGAAGAAACACTTCAGGCAATTTATGCCCCATCTGTGTCTCCACAGCTAATAAAGGCATGTAAGATAACTACAAGCTATATGAGTATAATCAGTTCACCAAATTACATAAGGTAATTTAAGAGATAAGTACTCTGTAGTGCTCTGGGAACATATTATACTGCCCAGGAGTCCATTATCCCAAAAGAAGAAAAAAATATTTTTTTTCTTTGAATTGCTCTTAAAAATATCTAAAATACCCCAACATTGTGGTTGACTCAGGATTGCTCTAATCTGAGATTGAACAAGCTTGGCTTTCCCTTTTCCACATGTGCTATCCAACAGTGACTTCACTTTCATTAGTCCCCTGCCTAACTCCTCAGATCTGGCAGTAATACAGCCATTAAGCAGATCAGCAGGGTCTCCAGTTTAACAGAAAGACCAGTACTTAGACATGTCTGTGACTTCAGTCCAAAGTCACTGGCACATGTCTAAGCAGCCATAGATTAAGACATGGTAGTATCTTAGAGAAAAGAGAACAAAGCAGCAAGTTCACAGTATCCAGCTGTAATGAAATGTCCTTGACAATCATAATACAGTATTGTTGACTGGCTACAAGGGGCATTCTCTTCTCTAGTTTGGGTTGATACCTGTTCAAGGGCTTCCAAGTGCCCCTCTGCCCATCATAATTGTTAGTTTTGGAGACAACAGCCTGCCAGTGTTTTGCATCACGGGTCTCAGAATTCACCTCTGTATAGAGTGCAGGAGTAACCTTAAGGTTACTCAACATTTAAGTACTTCAGTAACTCCTAAGACACACTGGAGAGAACACCAGTTGTACCCACACACTTCTGGATGGACTCAGAGCACTTACTGTCTCTGTATGTCTGGATCTAAGCATTAGACTCCCATGTTCCTCCTCTCCAGGGGACATGGCAGTTCACTCCTAGCACAGAGATATTTTATTATTTATGCCACATGCTATATTAACATGAGTTTATGTAAGCAAATGTATAGCTAGGCAACACGTAATCAAAACAGCCAACAAGATGGGTACCTTGCTATTAAATGCTGCTTTCCCTGGAAGAATTGAAAACAGCGTAGGAAACCTGTGAGAGAAGGTTACAAGACTGCAACAGCCGGCTGCAGCAAGGCTGCTGTGGATGCAAAACACCTGCAAACAAACAATCCATTACCAAAGGTGGGTTTGATTTCCACCTGAACAACTAAACATCACACACACAGCCTGTGCCCACATCTATTTCAGTCCTGCCTCGGATCAGCCTAAAAAATGTTGGGTGTCATCTCCACAGACACACCCACTGCAAGGACAAATGGCCACCTGAAGTGAAGATCAGCTTTCCTTTCACAGAAAGGCAAAGATGATCTGTGACTGGAGTGTCCACGCTTCACTCCCTCAGCCACCTTTTCTACAGACAGGATGTAGGATAGAGAAGCTTCCAGCCCACTCCTTTTCTGGCTTCCTTCACTGAACACAAGTAGTTAAAATCCATTCATGGAAAAACAGCACGTGCATACAAACAAAAACTAGTCTGTCCCATCTAGGCTACACTCAACAACATGAGTTAGTACTAAGGTGAGCCTGGCAGGATTAAATTGGAGGGCTGCCATTACATTAGCTTTCATCAGATCAGTATTTGGGTGCAGAAGAACTAAGACATATCTGGGGAAAGATATCCATGTTTCCTTTTCTCAGTTAGGAAACTTTATTTGGCTGTGGATTAGGGAAGTGCACCAATCTACCCTGTTTAAAACTCTAATTTGAGGAGTGGGCCAAACTAAGAAATCGTGAGTCACAATATCACAGAATAATTATGGCTGGAAAAGACCTCTGGAGATTGCTTAGTTTGATCCTACTGCTCAAAGCAGAGTCAGCTAGAACAGGTTACTCAGGACTGCACCCAGTCAGGTTTTGAGTATCTCCAAGGATGGAGTCACAAGGGATGCTTTAAACCTAACACATCTCTTGCAACAGATAGACATGCATATTTAACTTCCAGGCAGATTAATTTTTTTGTAACCAAGCAATACTAGAGAGGATAGATAATCAAGACCCAGCACACATCACCCTAAAAGGTAAAGTCAAGAGAGTCAAAAGCAGCAAGTCACTTTTTCCCCTATATTCATGAAACTCAAGGTCCTCAGATTTTCTCCTTATCCTGAAACAAACTGAAGTGTTTATTCCCAGGTCTCATGGAACATTTAACAAAAGAAAGCTTAGCCCATGCAGATAACACATTAAACTTCTCTAGTAGATGGCACTGTAGCTGTGAATCCCATTTTACATTCTACTTTCTAAACAAAGGCAATACCTAAGCCCAAGGGTTCAAATGATCTTCCTCATCTCCTTGAAAATAGTTCTTACTGGTCAAGTTTGGTGACATCTGAATTTGCAGTAAATAAGTACTGGTAGAATCATAAAAATAACACCAAAGAAAACCTCAAGAAGTCATTGAGTGTCACATTGGTCCAGATACTGACCCAGAACACGCAAGTTTCTTACAAGGTGCCTTACGAAAGTACCACCTAACAACATCAAACAGGATAGTCACACCTAATAGCAAGAATTAAAAATCCATGTTACATTTTCCAAGCACAGAGTGCAACTTCTGCCAGTGGGGCCACAAAGGAATAGCTTTTCAGCTGGCAACTGAACCACAATGTTTTAAATAGGTAGTTCAAAGCCAGAGATTATTCTCTTATCCTGTATTGTCACTATCTACAAGGCTGTGAGGAAAGGTAACGCTGATGTACACAGAAGAATCAAAAATTTACCACTTGAATTTTAAGTTCTCTCCCTTTGTCTTCACGAAACCACATTGTGGATGACTTGCAATTTGCCAACATGATTTAAAACAGATATCCGTAGAATCTAAAGACCCCTGGTTCAGTTTTGGTGCGATCAAGAGGTTTTAGTTCAAGAACTCAATAAAATTAAGATTTACCTCTGGGATGACAAGCTGTTTCTAGCGTCAGTTTATGGTAGTTACTTACAAGTACTTGGAAAAACAAGTGACTTTTTAAGAAAAACAAGTCAGTTATGGGGGAACACAGGTTAGGAGACCAGCAGAGTAGGCTGAACCTACAAAGATTTAGAAAAAGGCCTTCTTTAGTGGAAATCTACAACACACATAGATGTGAGACTGAAGAACCTCCAGCAGGTCAGCCTTCTTATGCCCAGGGTCGGTCTTCCTTTCCTCATCCCCTAATAGGAGGGTCTGGAGACAGGATTTGAAAAGATTATCTGGTCAAAGCTGGGAGTATGTTCCTGCCAGCATCTAAAAGTGAAGTTAATCATCTCAGCACCTATAAAGGGGTAAGGCCTGGGAAAGACTAAGGGAGGCTGCTTTCATTAACTGGCCTGAAAATAATCGCAAGCCCTGCAAATCCAACACTGAAGTTCTCCAGTCAAAGGTTTAGACTAAAAAGAACTTTTGTTAACCGGAAAAAATAAAGTATATGCGTATTTAGAAAACAACTATCGCCACTCAAATCCTCTGGCAACCAGGGAAAGTAGCACTAAGCCTTTTACAGGGAAAAAACCTTCAGTCTAGACTTAAAAAGGGCTTAGTCTAGACATGAATACCACAAGCCCTGAAAATGTGAAACCTTCTCTACCATCCTCAGTGCACAGGATCAGTGCCTCCCTTCTCACAGCACACAGACCAGGTAGGGTGCAAGGCTAAAATTCAGCTACCACACTACCATACACTGTTACAGTGCAAAATTCTTCATAAACTTAGGAATTTATGCTGAAACTTGGCAGAAAATATCCAAAACAACAACTTCTAGGCAATACTTGAATCAAGTCCTTAGCCTAAAAAGGTCAACTAGTTATTGCAGAAGTCTTCACTGAATTTCTTCTGCTTTTGATCCCTATATTTTCATCCTTCCCTTTGCATAAAAAGGGAAGTCAGAGACCCTATTTTTTAAAACCAAGCTTGTTTTCATTTAAAGAGAGAAATCTGCACAAGGGCAAATTTTGAAATTACTGAGTATTTCAGATTTAATGTGAGGTTTTTTCTTTAGTGATCTGGCTCCTCAAGTAGTAAATAAAAAGCACATTCCAAGGAGACATAATAGGGCTCTGCAAATTACTACACTCTCCTGCTCCTACAGTCCTTAAAATTCAATTCTTCAAGGCCCATTTCAAACACCAACCCTTGAATAGGGCATTTAGGTTTTGGCAGGAGTAGAAGTGCCTAATATTAAAACTTGCTTCCTTAACATTACTAAGTTCAAATAAATTAATTACTTAAATGCTTCCTTGAGCTCTCTAGTTCACTCTTTAATGAAAGAAAAGGGAGTGTAGGTTTGTTTAGACTATATTAAAAGCATTAAAAAATTAATTGAAAGAGTTAAACATTTCTTGGCATACCCAGTAATAGTTCACAGATCATGGTGATATGATGTTTTGAGATAATGCAACCAAAGCAGTTTTAGTTGCTTTGAGGTTTGAATCTGCCACAAACAGAATGAGCAGGAAAAGCCACAGTTGATGGTTTTGTCTTTTGGGGTTTTTCTCCTCTTTTTCTTTAGATGCAGTGAAGAGATCCTTCAAGAAGGGTCTCCTTGCAGTACTATCCTTCAAATTGCCAAGAACAATACCGGGAACAGTTTCTAGGACAGGGACAGAGAAATCTTCCCAAATCTGTTGCTTGCTTTGTAAGCTTAAGGAGCTCTTCTGAGACTATTTCAGTCACCAATAATTGCTCTGAAATGGCACTAGAGATTCCAGAGGGAAAGATCTGTTATCCATCACCAGCAAGTCAGCTACGCTGAACTCTGTAAATACATCTCAGAAGAACTAAACGTTGTGCTTTTCCTGCATTTATAGTGCTGTGAGGACAAAGAATACAGTCTACTAAGCTTTATCTTTTTTCCTTCTTGATCTGTTTTCATTCTATATTGCAAAATTTATTCAGATCACTATAGTGTACATTTCTTAAAATTGAGCATTTTAAAATGCAATCTCAACCAAACATGATAAAGAGAAGATTCAATACCTGTGTCCAAAACAGAAGTTCTAACAGCCATTTCTGCCTTCAAAAAGGCCAAAGATAACATTCTTGTTCATCAAAACCAGTTCCTGAATTTGACAACTTTCTCTTCCAGTCCTGTGGTTTCACTGGGTTTATTAAACCATATCAGACAGTATTATTAAGTTCTTAATGAGAATGCAGAAAGGAACAACAGCACTTCTGTGGTCACAAACCCAGCCACACAACCTTCCTGTTAATGCATAATTAGAGGCTGTAACAGCAGACACAGCCAGGATCTCCATGCACATGGGTCCATCTTCACTTTATTTATTTAGAATATCTATTCACGCTACCACTAAAAGGTATTTGATTCCCTTTCCCCTGATTTTGGAAATGAGTTGTGCCATGCTGTCACCTCCCTGGCCTAACAAACATGAGCAGCCTCTTTGGTCAGGTCAGAGAGATTTGATCTGACTCCTCACATGGCACAATTATCACAAGAGAAATGAAGAGGAAAAGAAACACCACCTTTGTGTGAGATGGGATTGATCCCTTAGGCAACTGTGAGATTTTTAGCTGTTCTATGCAAATCATGAAGTTATAGATATTGTTATACCTTAGGGCAGAGGCTGTAATAAATGTCATCATCTCACCCTCAGTTTTCCAAGTCAGTGAAAGGTTGAGGAGGGAGGAAAAAAAAAACCCAACTGAACATCAACAAGGTCTAGGCAGAGAAAAATATTTGTCAGTATTTTAAAAAATTCTGCAGTTCCAATCATCTTAGTACCACTAAGTTTAACTAGGAGTTGCACAAGCAAGGCCAAGAACACCCAGGCTGCTTACTGTCAAAGAAAGAACAAAAATTACTTGTCTGGATCTACCACTAAGTTTAGGTCCTCAGGATGCTTTAAGGAAACGCCTTTTTAAAAATGCAGACATATTTCATCTTGGTTATCCCTTTAAGAAAGGCTCCAATTGCTCTTTTAATATCCCCATATTTAACTTCGGTTTAAAAAAACCTGTAGATTTACCGCTGCCTTTTTCTTGCACTCACGGGAGCTGCATACTAAGCAGAATTTTCTTCCAGGATCTTAATCTGACTTTTTAAGGCTAAAGCTAACTAGCTCCCAAAAAAACCTGGAGGAACATCAATCAGGGCAGTCCAAAGGGCTGCCATCAGGAACTGTGACAAAGCAGTAAAGAAAAGCTCATACCCTCCTCGGGAGTGCTGTGGAATAGAGTCAAACTCAATGTTTGCTCTATTATCAACTTGGCACACTCAAGGGAAGTTGTGGAAGTCTGTTGTTCAAGTAACTTAAAATTAGACTATTTAAAAAAATAACAGGAGGAATAAGCCTTAGCTGTCTAGATTATGTTGCCTATAATTTTGCAAGAAAATTATACAAATATCCAGAGATTTATTTTTGTGCAAGGGTAATAAGCTCGTGGGATGTAAATTACCATAATGTTTGATGTTTAAAGAGAGAACATTTGAAATGCAGTATTTGTCACACTCTTTACAAATGTTCTCAGAGCTCTTGGTTGGGTGCCTGACAAAATATATTTATCTCACTGAGTTCACAGGTCAGCACCTGAGACTTCTCATGAGCGTCTAAAGACATTCCCCCCTCAAGCCCTCCTCCACAGAGCTCTGGAACATGAAAAAACTATCATCTTTATCCTGTTTCTTTTGGAATCCTGACATAGGGAACATACAGAATCTGTGCCAAGTGATGGATATGTTTCCATGCAGGAATTTCAGATGGAGAGGAAGAGGTAAATACAGGGGAAAAAAGAAAAAAAAAAAAGGATCAAGCATAGAAAGGAGGCAATTTCACTGCCCACCTGTAGTGACAAAAAATACATTGGGTGTATTGTAACTTTCAGAAGATCAAGCTTTAGGTTCTGGATCCTGCTCTATTTAAAGTGTTCTCATCTCATTATCTAAGAATTCAGAGCAACACTTCAGAAGCTTCCATACTTTATTTACATAGAGAGTTACTCTCAACAAAAGAAAAAAGGTGTGAGCTACCAATACGGCTCTGAATCAAAAATACAGTCAAAAATCTAATTTCCAGAAATTACTTTTATTCATCTTATAAATCTATCTGACTTACTATCTTCAGCTAGCAAGCTGCACAAAGAGCACAGCTCCAGAGCATGCTGGTTCTCATAGAATATGTTTTGTTCAGGAAAATGTAAACAATCTGTGAAGTTCTGTCTTTCGTGGTGTGAAGTCGTACCACAAAGCAGCTAAAGATATCACAGTTATTATATGTTTTCAAGGAAGCAGCTAATTAAACCTTGCCTAAGCAGGCAAAAAGCAACGACAGTTTGAACAACTACCATTTCTACAGTAATTTTTCATCTTTCTTCCCAGAGCCAAAATACACAGTCCTCCAGAATTTCTAAAGCATTATAACTCAGCTGAACAACTCTGCTTAGATCTTTTTTTTTTTTCAAATCATCAGGGATTTTCATGTGGCATCATGAAATCTGAGTTATACAGGTAACAAGTGAACCCAAAATCCAGAAGGGAAAAGGTTTAGAGAAACAGGAAGACAAATTTACTTGCAAACAATCCTGAGACCAGGAAAGCACATAGTATCCTCACTATAAAATCTATTTACTCTTCAGAACAGCAAGATGAGAGGTTACTGAAAAAAAAGTGCTGGACAAGATAAAGCAACAACTATTTTCAATTGGTGTCATTTCGTTTGTGTTCAATCTCAAGTTTTTAACACCCACCTTTTTTTAATCCCCACTTTTTGACTGCTTGCCATCATTTTAAGGGAGAGCTACAACAGCCTCCACACAAAGCCCTCATTATGAGGAGGTCTATTCAATTGCAACACAAAATTTGGCCATTTCCAAGCAATTCTTGAATTCTCAACTGAGGCTGCTATCACTTACGTGGTGCAGCAAAGCAAGCTGCTCCAGCATTTTTGCTCCCTTACTTCACTGTTCCAATAGAACAAGAGCACATATCCTGCTGGCCAACCTCCTGCTTTTCAATTCTGCACTCCAGGGAAATCGATGCATTTCAATTATGCGCACTTACGTCACCACCCACCACCGAGGCAGGACAAGCAGAGTTCAGCTCATCCATTAAACTATGCCCTCCTTGGCAGCAAGTGAAAGAGGTGCAGGTGGAAAGGAGGAATCTCATCTGTGTTTTTAAGGGCAAGGGTGGATCAGGTAATATTATAATAGCAGTGTCTACGAGACTCTAAGCTGAAATTCTTCGAGCACCCACAGGCTCTTTAGCAAAAAACTGAACACTACCAATTTTGCTTCCCCCCATCATACACACACAGGGGTGGTGGGCAGACAGAACCCTGGTGATGTGGCAGCTGGTTTTCTCTTCTCTCCCTAAAGTAGATGATTTCATGACAGGGTATACTTTGATTTCAGTCAAAGGAAACATCCAGAACTGTCATAAACTTTTTAAAAGAAGGATTTCTGACCACAATGTGGCAAGACTGGAATAGAAAAGGAAAAGACGAAAAAGCAGTTTGTTTTGAGACCTATTTTAAGTTCACATCTCCAGGCAGATGCTTTCAGCATTGCTATTCTCAGTAAGAAGCTTCAGGGTCAGTTACTTTCATTTGTTGTTTCTTCCCTAAGGAACAACTAGGTTTGCATGAACAGAGCTGTCTCGCTTGGCTTCGACCATGCGTGTGGGGGGAGGTGGAAAAAGACTGAGTGGGCCGGAGAAGACAACAAGAAAATTGCAGTGCAAATGCTGTGTTTACAAATGCTGCACCACACTAAGACAATTTCCTCAGCTGCTCAAGCAAATCATTAAACCAAACCCCAAACAATGGCAGTGGAAGTAGGAAGAAGCAGCACCATCTCATCCTTCACTCCGAGGGTAGGCAGAAGGGCAAGGATGTTCCGTGCAAAGCTCCTAAGAGGACAAGAGAGGAAGTCTTTAGTTTTCCCCAGGAATTAAGCGCTTGGCTTCTGGCTGCAGGGAAGTCAGCCACAAATCTCACCACAGCTGAACAGCACCTCCAAGGAACAGTATATACAAGTGTCAGAGCTAGACAGGACTCTGAAACAGCCACAGCAAAAAAGTAGTAATTTCGTGCACAGAAAAAGGTAAGTGAAGTCAAAAGGAACTCAAGGACTGCCTATTCTGACCATGAAAGAACAGCTTTACTGGGGCCCAGCCTACCCAGCGGCGTTACCATTATGGGTTTCTATTTTTATCTGGACAGTGAAAATGTAGATGATGTAGTCAGAAGCTTCTCACCACTTCACTGACTATTTTCTCTTATTTGAAGCTCACCAAGTGATGTATAAACACTCCATTTATCATCTGTACAAGCACGAGTGTTCAATGCCCTGTATGCCTACTTCATTTCTTTGGATTATCATTGACACCTGCTTAATTCTTTGGCTCCAAGTTTATTTGCAAGTACCTTTTATGGTCGTTTTGCAAAAGCCATGCCCTAAGAGCCTGACAGATTGCCAGCTCACTTCATTAAAAAGCCTCCCGTGGCAACAGCTTTCTTCCACTGCTGACCAGGGCTGTGTTTGAACTGATGACCCTAAACTGAAGTGCTCCACATGTTGACTGTTGGCTATGCCAAGTCACCCTGTAACCCGCGAATACGGGAAATGCCTGAAATGGAACCTTCTTTAACTGTGGCAGCTGTTATTCCCCTAGAAAAACAAAAGAGCTAGTAAATATTCTTTTACAGTCATCTTTAAGCCTCTAGAAATTACTCTTCTTCCTTTGCCTTGACACGCCTTTCCTCCTCTTGAATATTCAGAATTTTACATTACCCCAGCAGATTTTAGAATACATTCTTTAATCCCTTTGTTGATTGATAACTACACTTAAGATTTTATCTTCATGATCTTGAGATTACTAACATGGTCAAACTCTGCTCTTCAAACAGCTTGTAAAGTGAGGATTGAACAATAAGGGGTGGGAGAAATGAATTTAGCATCAGACAGAGAGAACAATTCTGTCTCCTAGGGTTGGGCAAGCCTTGGAAAAGACTACAGAATTTCTTGCCATCATACTGCAGATCACCTGCCAAATAGTAACAAAAAACCCCACAGAACATTTAAAAAAACCCCAAAAAACAACCAAACCAAAAAACCAAAAGCCCAGCAACTAAGAAGACCACAAAAAAATAGCACTTTGAGATCCAGTTACCGCCACCCTGAAATGCAAAGGAACAGGCAACCCCACAGAGCTGATAGCCTCCACCCGTGCTACAGCAACAGAGCCTGCCAACCAGCCATTTATCATGACTCCACAGCCACGTGAACTGCAAAACACTCCTTGTCAGACTTTTGTCAACTGTCACAGCTCAGGTTAATACCAAACCCCGGTCTGTTACAGACACAACCTGTTACAAGTTTCACTACATGGAGAATGTGACCAAAAAGGTGATGCTTCAACACCTCGTCAACTTATTAGTTTTGTTAGGTCTAATATTAGAATATTAGAAGTCTACTAATGGTAACTGTTTTTATTAGCCTTTAAATAGTTTTTCCATGGCAGCATCTCTGATTCCTCTCTCACAATCTTCAAGCACAATGGTAAACAGCTGCCTCACTGTTTTCTGAAGATGGCATGGGGAGAAAGACTAAGGACAACTAAAAAAAAACAAAACAAAACAAAAAAACAAACCACAACTCCAAAATCCAAAAGGTTCTGTCAGATTCTTAAGAGCACCTGAGCATCAGACAGTCTGCGCACTCTGCAGTTCTGCAGGCAGAGCTTTTTGCCACAGTATCTGGTCACACCTGAGCTCTACAAGTGCACAAGGTAAAGGCAGCTCTTTCCCTGGGAGAGTCAGGCACAGCAGGAGCTGCATCCACAACAGGGTTCCCAGAGGTTACCACAAGCAAGATTCCTCTTCTGCTGATGCACCTTAGACACTCTGAGATGATGAGCCCTGGGTGTTATAAAAAGGGGAAGCTACAATTACCTGCATTCTCCTGTATTGAAGCTCTTCAGATGAATCGTGTTGCACAAGCATCTTTTTAACCTCTCTGCTGAGAGGCCTCTCCAAGCACTGCTCACACACAGACCTGCTCTCTCCAAAGCTGCTGTGCGACTAACATGGAATTCCTTCTTTCCACAGCTGATGTGTTACTAACCTTGACAGAGCAAAACAAAATGAGGGGAAACACGCAAGCCTTTCAAGTCTAATTTCTGAAGCCATTTAGACACTGAATACGAAACTGTTTGATCAGCATACAGCAACAAGACAGGAATGGCTTGGTCCTGAAAAGATTCTGAAGGGAAAAGGAAAACACAGCACAAAGATGTGTTTCACTACTGTTGCCTCAAGGACCTAAAGATAACTAGCACATGAATATGTCTCAATTTGTAATACCTTACATGCCCTCTTGACCAGTTCCTGACCCGGAAAAAAATGGCCTAAAGGGCCAGACAGGAAAACACATGAATATTTATGCTCTTTAAGAACAATAATAAATGTGTTGAAATATGCAAAATATAAACAGTTTACTAAGGGTCGGTTTTGAGAGTTCCATTGTCCAGTCAAAATTCTGTTTACAAACTATTACACAAATCCATCTTAAAAAAACCTGGTGACCTCCTGGTTAAAATAAGCGAAGTATTAGTCCTTGAAATCTCACACAAGCAGTAATTATTTTTAGACTAAAGGATACTAAGTGAAGGTTATGAGGAGAACAATGTCATTTGCAAATAAGCTCTCTGAAGCAGGAAACATCTCAATTAGGGCTTGCTGCTGTTCAAAACAACTTATCTGGCATTTCTTGCCAAAGGCATGTTTTACATACACAAAGATGCTGGTTTCTAGAAACAACATATATCTGTCCCTCTTGAGCACCTGTGACAGAGGCTGAGACCAGAATAAGATACAACAACAGAAGACAGACCCTTCTCCTACTCAGTTTGAAGTTCAGAGCACTTTGGGTGCTTCAAAAAGAGAAAGGGAAAGGAAGGTACACAAAGTGAGAGGAAGCAAAAGGAGGGATGGCTTCTTTTCCACAACAGGCAGGTACAGACACAATTTAATTCATGTAACCCAACCATGGAGATCACATGAGCTCATCAAATACGTCCCTCAGCACAGACTGGTGGGGCAGAAGGAAGGTGGAATCACGTGGTAACGCTGGACATACCTATTCCTCTCCCATCACACAGCCTACCAGCTGATCAGTGCCCTGCTTCTCACCGATGGCCATACAAGTTAGGAGCTGTTAGTTATCTTGAATGATCAACTCCTGACATCAGATGACACTCAGATGTAAGGATGATGACTAGCCCTGTTGAATTATGGAAAGTTTGAGAATCAAAGATGTAAAAACTGTTCTCTCCCAGCCTCCAAATTAGATTTCAGCAGTGGAAAAGAGACTGGCCTGCATACTCCACATTTTTGCACCAGCAAGGAAGGACAGGTTAGTACAAGTGCATCTTGAAAATATCCTGTCAGAACCTTCCCTGTCAGGTCATATTTCTGGGCTTGTTCTCTTATCCTTCACAAAAGCTATTCCACATAACTACGTTCATCTCACTGAAACAACTTTTTGGGAGTATGAATATCCAAAGTACGTTTTAGAGGTAGGTGGATTTCCACACACACTCTCTTGTATGTTTATTTTGCAGATTATGAAACACAAGTCTTTGGGTGCTTCATATTCAAAGGCAGATATTTGTTTATTTAAAGTTCCAGCCCTTTTTCTTATTCTTATTGTTCCGCACATATACTCCTTACCCTGACTACTTAGAGAATTAAATATCAAATGCAGCAGCATTTCCAAGATTCAAGATCTTGCCAAATCCAAGTTCTTAATGTTTTATCCCACACTTCGTCCCTCAAATAAGCTTTTACACAAGTTACAACCAGCTGCATTATTCTTTTAAACAACTATTAATAATAAAGCAATATTTGATGCTGTCTCTTGAGAAAGGCATCATACTTGCAGCCATTGTTCATTTGAGATAAATCCAACTTCTTCTGGAGCTGAGGTTGGTACATGGTGACCATGAAACTCCTGATGGGAGGAACTAAAAGGGAAAGGCAGCAGCTCTACCACATAAGTTTGAGAAGCAACTTAAATCTCTTCCCATCCTTCACAAGTACTTGTACATATGGCCCAGCATTTTCTTCAGTTCAGTATCTCCACAGAGTAGTAATCAAGTTCTAGACTAACTACATTAGAGCTGGAAGCAGACTTTTTCATCTTTCATATACTCTCAAACAATCCAAATGTTAACTGATTTTAGTCTGTTTCTCTCCATTCTAGAACAGTCTGGAATCATGACTACATTGAAACCAAGACCAAATTTCTGAACCACTCAGAAGTTTCAAAGCTAATACTCTAAGCTAGAAAAGATTCGGATTTTTAAAATTAATTTCTTCAACAAGGCTTGTGATGACGTAAATATCTTTGTGCCAGCCGTGGCTACCAAGCTCTGCAACACGGAAAGAATGTTGGCAAATGTCAGACTAATGCTGTCAGAAAAAATCATGGAATGGTTTGGGTGAGAAGGAACCTTAAAGGTCATCTAGTTCCAATGCCCTGCCATGGGCAGGGACACCTTTCACTAGACCAGGTTGCTCAAAACTCCATCCAGCCTGGCCCTGAACACTGCCAGGGATGGGGAATCGACACCTTCTCTGGGCAACCTCTTCCAGTGCCTCACCACCCCCACAGTAAAGAATTTTTTCCTGATATGTAATCTAAACCCAAAGTAGACAGGAAAGAAAAATATGTGTAGCCACTCCTCTACATCCTCTCATCATCCCCTGCATCAGCCTGAGCCCAACTCCAACTGGGAAGGAGAAAAAGACTGTGATCAGCAGACCTACCCAAGTTGTTCTAGAATAAGAGATGTGTTGGTATGCAGCTGCCATGTGCCCAGCCTATCTCTTCTGATGATGCTATAAATAGGCTGCTTTGGACAGCACAGCTCCCCCCTCCCCAGCTCTTCTTGGGGCTTGGAACCAGATGATCTTTAATGTTGTTTCCAATCCAAACCATTCTGTGACTCTATGAACCAGTGCAACTCCAAAATATTGATCTCCATTAAGAAGCATCATAAGCACTTCAAAACCACCACTCAGTGAATAACGAGCAAACCTGCTGCTCTCCTACACAACAAGCACACTGTGCCCTGAACTTGAAAGAATCCTTATGGCAGTGTTCCTGAATCCAGAAGGAAGGCTTTACAGCAAGCACTAAACTAACATGCAACTAGGGCTGCTTTAAAGAGGCTACTTTACCTGCTAAAGTGATAGAAATAACACTGATAACATCTTAGAAGGATGAAGCCCCAGCTTATCTTAACAGCACAAGTGCCAGGGTGTAAAAACAGCACAAGTGGCACTATAGCCTTCCCCATATTTCTACCTAAGACAAGGGGAAATGAGGGAGGCAATAATTCTAACTCTGCCTGAACTTAAGAACAGAATGAATCTCTCTTTGGGGCCTTACAATCTTACTACATACAATCTTCAAAGAACTCTTAGCTAAACAGTCAACCAGAGGAGCGATGTGCCCAAAAGTTGCCTTGGCAATGAGTAGATAAGGCAAGCATACATAAGCATGAAGCAAACCTGCTTCATTATGTAGAGTCACTTAGGTGGTTTTATATCAGGAAGATCACATAATTCACAGCTAGCAGGCCAGTTCCAAGGGGAGACTTAAACTTCCATCCTATAAATCACCATCAAGATATTTGTATAACTGTGGATTAACAGGCTCTTCTTACACATGATTATACTTTCAGTTAACATTTGGTGAATGAACTCTACTGCTAATATTTCTTTAAGGCCCAACTGCTTATGTTATGTGTCTGCTAAATCTATTTGTCCAGTCTCATCAAGAGAGACCGACTTCAGAGAGAACCATCTCTAGGTTTACTGTGTAAGTGAACAGAAGTCAAACAGTCTCTGAGTAAAGTGCAAAACCATAAGAGTTGGTAGTGCTAACTCCCACACAAACAGAATGTCCTTCAAAAAGGAACTTCACTGCAGAGTTCCCGGTCTCTATCGCACATCATCTTTCCTTTGAAGAGTTAACAAATTATTCCAACTAATCGAGACTTATCAATAAAATATTTCATTTCACACAAAGCCACAAAAAATGAAGGTTGCTGGAGCAAAGTCCAAGCCCTTGATCAGACAAAGAATATTATCTTAAGATTCGAAGTGTGACCACTAGCATCAGTGCTGAAAAAACTAGGGGAGACAGATCATCAGCACACTGACTGTCAGAGGCAAGAGTTAAAAGCAAGATTCTAAAGTTGTCTCTATCCTCAAAAATGGAAGGAACCCTGGAACCTCTGTGACCAGGTGGTATGATTCAGGACCACTGAGCTTAATGCACAAGGGTTAGAACTATCGCAGCTCAAACAACCTACAATGGAACTTTTCTCCTTCCTTCCTTGTTCTTCAAAAACCTTATTCCCTGTCTCCTGAACTGTGGAGAGGATGGGACTGTCAGTTCACTGGCAGCAATTTCCAGGACACCATCCCAACAACAGTCAGAGGAAACAGTGCAGTGAGACGAAATAGGCTGTCCAACTGAATTAGTAGAGGTACTGCAAAACAGTTCATCCAATTCTGCAGAAAGCTCCTCACTTTTACACTATCAAAAGTCCACCAGGTAGTTGAAAGTCCTCTCCTCATGGATTGATTGATTGCTGCCTTTCCACTAAGTGTTATCAGCAATATATTTCACTAAGTGCTTCTAACAAAGATTTTTTTCCCCACAGAGTGGTGGGAGACTTAAGAGCACACAGGTGCAAGAGGGCAACAAAACTAGTTCCCAACCTTCTGCAGAAGACCTATTCAGCATGTACTCTGCAGTGACAAGAAAGTTTCTCCTTCACAGCTCACAGCAAGATACCCAAAGTAACAGGGAAAAAAACAAGACAGGAGTGTAACTGTGTAGTTGGCCTTTCCGGTTATGGCCTTCAAAGTCTAAATGACATTCAAGTTGATTAATTTATCACATACTTAAAAAAAACAAGAGGCCATCTAATGCAAGACCTTTCCTAATTCACAGTCTTGTTCTAAAGAGAGGGTGGTGAAAACACTCTAAAGACTAAGAATTTAATCCAGGCTCCAGCTATATTTTTCTAGAAATCGAGAAGTTTCTCAATTCCAAGTTCCTTTCCAATAAACCACTTTGTCCAGAGTCCCAGGTTTTTAAGGATTCAAGTGTCTCATATGGTTGAATTAAACTTGAAGCTTATTCTTGGATTTATCAATTTATTCCTTGGAAGTAATAAATAATGATTAAAAAAAAAAAACCACAACTCCTTTATGTGTCAAATTACTTTAATCCCATTGGCAAAGCTACTAAATGACATAACAGATGGCTGTATGATACAAACGTATTCAAATTATAAAAACTGATACCTTGGTTTTATGGCACTTTACTCTTTAGCACTCTAACAATAGTTTTTTACTCAGTTTATCTAAAATGCACATCTCATCTCTAACCATTCATTTTGAACAGGCCTATAACACTCTATCAGATGAGCTCCTTTCAGAGGAGCTACTGTATCTACACATCTAAATCCCACAGAGTTTTACCATTATTTGAATACTGTTTTCTTTAGGGCCTCTAGGAAGCTCTACTAGAAGCATGATGTGCTGCAAGGAGAGAGCTGTTGCTGACTGAACTGTTCCTAACTCTAGAAAGGATTCCTCAGAGACTGGGACCACACCTAGGGGTGCAGAACATGACAACCCCACTCTTTAGGATGACACCAGTCCTCCTGACTGATATAAGAACACTTCCACTCACAGGTATCCACACTGCCAGAAACCTTCACAGTAAAATAACAAAGTCATATGCAAGGAGACATGACACAAAACCCAAACTAAAGAACACTCTCAGCCAAGTCCTCCTGTTCTGCACCTGCGCCAACCTTCCTTCCTTTTTCCTATGCATGCCAATCCAGACTTTCACACTAGCAGTATAAATTCACTTGAACATTTAAATGCTGCCCTACTCAAGGGGACAACACATGCTCAAGCACGTCCTGTGCATGCACAGCTCTCCCCAGTCAGTCTGTAGCACTTCAACACGGGGACACAGAGCTGGCTCTCCAAGAGCACTATCAGTCCTGTAACAAAGTCCAGGGCAAGCTGACAGCAGCTGGTGATAGAGCCAAGCCCTCTCCTAAAAACATCAACTCTATAGTTATCTTCCTCGCACAGAGTGCTTTGTGCTCCTCCAAACATGGAGCTTTCCTGACAGAAGAGGCTAAGAGAGCAAGAGGCAGAGCAGCTGTTTTGGTTTATGGGCCGTGGTCCAGTAAAGCAGATAGCCCTGGCACATCAGATAACACTGCAAACATGAGCATTCCTTGGGAACAGAATGGGAAAAGGTTTGTAATCTGCACAGTCAGTGAGATGGTGCATTTCTACACCTCACTGCAAACGACAAAAAGCGATTGCGCCCTCCCCATATAGAGGGATAACTGCAGAGAATTAGGTACTCAGAGGTTTTCTTTAGGATTCACTTATTCCATCTCTATAACACTCAAAGCCATGCTTTTAATGTATGCTTCAGACTCATCTCTCCTATTTGCAGCAAACAAGTTTTATTTAGGCAGGACTTATGTTGCACATTACTGCTGAAAGCAGTACTTAAACCCAGTTTTTAAATAAGAGACTAGAATAGAACAACTGTGCCAGAACTGGGCTAATGTCAACAGGCCTGTCTTCAGCCAAGGGGCACAGTAACCCCACGAAGTCAAATGTGACTATTTGTTGCCTCTGCTTCTGTTTCATAGGAGAAAAACAGCACTTCATAAGTGCAGGTTTGTGAGATGAAGAACTCTCCCCAGCTGTAAAGTCTGAACTCCCTAAGCAGAAAAGAACATAATGCTTCTGCAAACCAGACTGCATTCATGCCCTAATACCTATAAAATTTCTTCAAATCCAGGGTGTTCTCTTGTCCTAGTAATGTTTATAGTCTTTTCAGCACAAGAGAAAACCAGCCATGCAACAGAAAATCTGAACATGACACACTGTCAAGCTGACAACAATAAAACTGGAATTTCTCTTGCTCTGTTAGCATAGCACACACTGGAGTTGAAACCTGTAAGTAGCAGAGCATTTTCAAGGAAATGGTATAGTCAGGGTAAGGACATTTCTTCCACATGCTCAAGTGAATCTCCACTGCTTAACCATAACAAAAATACTGAGCATAAGCTTGGAAGAGAGTGAAGTAATTAGAGTTCCAACTGTAACTGTTGCTGCAATTACACAAAGACATGAAAAACAACTCAAAAATTTTCCTAATGCGAACTGCAAGCACTGGATAGTGCTGCTTTAGACTATGCAACAATAGTAGGAAATGGAAGTATTTTGCCTTTTTCAGTCAAAACATACAGAACACGAACACACTATGAACATTAACCATCTTCCAAGCAGCCACTCTTCCACAGACAGGCAGAGGAAATTTTCAACTCTGATAAAACCTCCAAAGCCAAAGCTGTTTCACTAAGAACCCAGCGGAGCCCTTTCCTCTCACAGTCCAGATCTGACCTGCTGCTTCCCCCTGGCACCTACTGGAAAAGCACAAAGTAAATGATTCACTTTCTCTCTGATAACCACACCACAGAAGGGAAGCTGTCTAGCATTTAAATGATTACACTGGGGCTTTTCCTTCCCATTAACTAACCTTATGTATTCTCTCTGTATCTTCAACTCTGACACATCACTGGGATCAGAGACTTGGATTTCATGATCATGAATCAAAACATTCCTTATTTTGTTGTGGAATGTACTTAATTCACAGCTCACTGTGGGTACCAAAAGAAAAGAGGCACAAAGCTGACATCTGCCTTGGATCCCAAAATACCCTCAATAGATCACCTGAATCCAGGTTTGTAAGGAAGGCCACTTGGAAAGATACAACTACCAGTCTAGTATAATAAAACTTATCTTAAAGAAAGAAGGTACTTTTTGCCCAAAGATTCTGGTTGCACCATTGCCTGGGCTTAGAGATGACTTATTCCCATGTCAGAAAGCTCTAGGGATTAGGACAGCAAAGGACCAAGACTCCAGCAAACAGGGATACAGCAGATTCCTGCTACAACTACAGCAGAGCAGAAGAGGATTGGGAAAAGATGCCTTTCACTTGTCTTTAACCAGAGATCTGGAACACATATGGGGGCTGAAGACATAGCTCAATCCCAGAACAAATGCCTCATAGACCTCCAATCAGGACATGTAGTTCCAGCTTGGATGCGTGAACTCTGCTCGAACCGCCAGGGAAGGACGGGATTTAAGTCTTCAGGACAGAAGTTACAACAGCACAGTTTACAGCAGCCAAGACACACAACTTGATTATTATTACTTTTACTACTGATGTTTACCAACGAAACAGCTCAAATTTTGCCTTCATATTCAGCAAGTCAGCCATTCAAAAAAACCATTGTCAGAAATCTGAGAAGGTATCTCAGATGAGGCTGTGAAAGAACTAGGCAGATGAGGGAAAGGAGCAAGTCATTTGCTCATTTAAGTGTTTTAAAAAGTCAGAATTGAGCCAAAAAAAGCAACCATGCACACTTTCTTCAACTGGCAAACACACAGTCTCACATTTGTCCCTTATGCTCTTAAGTTAAAGAAGAAAACACAGTGATTAGTCTAGGGGTTGTTTTGATTTCTTTTCATGCCTCATCACCAGTGTCAATACCAGTCTCAGAATCGTTCACTGATTATCCTTATACAAAACCACAAGTGAGCACTTCTACCTATATAGAAGAACCTCCCGCTCTCAACTGGAAAGTGTTAAAATCAGTTGTACAGATCTGAAGTCTCTCAAAAGTCCAATAAAAATACAAGTCAGGTTTGCTGTAATGAATAATCTGGCATAAGAAAACAGAAGCCACATATAGCTGCTCTGCTTACTTCCCCCTTCTCAAGGCAGTAGTACTGATTTCAAATTTTTCGTGTTAACTCTGTTATTTCATCTCTATTAACATGCAAAGCAGGAGCAGGAAGAGCTTCATGCGTGTCCATACATTAGCCCTGGCAAACTTGAGCTCTCTCTCTTTTTGATCAGTTAACTTGAAGCACACAGAGAAAGGTCTGCGAGACACAACCTGACAACTTGGGAAATTCATTTCCATAAATTAATTTAGAAGCAAATAACTCATTGTGACCAGGAAAACAAAAAAGGCACACAGGAACAAACAGGGAAGAAAGCATCTGCAGTTATATTGGCCGATATTAAAAAAGCACACCCGAGGGCATAGTGATTTCGAGGGAGGAAATCCACCCAGTGGGAAACATCCGAACTAGATGTAGCACACACTGTCTCATACCAGAAGCAATGCCACATATTCCAATATGAACAACTGGTTCACTCATCGAGTTGCAAAAGGGTGAGTGTGTGCATATTGATCCTCAAGTATCAACTCCAATTCAGTTCAAGTCTGACATTCCTGGACTGCCTATTAATCCATTAGTTTCCACTGTATGAAATGCTTTGTGCATTGGTTTTCCCTGCCTCTATTTTTTTTTCACCTATTGTAGCAGAGTACACCTTAAGAAACCAGCAGTTATGACTGCTGCCAGAACCAGAATGATACCAAAAATTGTTGTGCTGTGTATTACAGCACCACTCCCAGGACTGGCCAAGTTATATAAAGTCAGGGCACCAATTAGTTTACACATCAGTAAGTGGAACGTTTGGAGAGAAGAATCCAAGTTTAGTCCATACTCAAGACCTCTGTTTATTACATTGGCAAAGCCACTAAGCAGTAATAAACCCGGGAACATTTATTTCTTGGTTTTCTGAAAAAGAGCACTTAATGTTACAAAATTACAAAAAGGGCTGGCTAATTAATAGCATGGGGCTGCCCTGAGAAATATAAGTCTTCAGAGGTACAGAGTTATAAGCAGGAACAATAGAAACATTTGGAGAAAACAAACAACATACACGCTAAAACAACAGTTTAAGAAAAAGATACTGTGACTGCTAAAAGCAGAAACAGGCTAACTCCACTAATCAGTCCTCTGAAAAGATCAAACACCTTTTAAAAACAAGAGTACCAAGAAAGAGACAGTAACAGAGCAGAACACTATTCCTATTTCTCAAATTATCTAGACTATGCAGTAAAATCATAGAATTTATCCACGTTCTTTTCTGAGAATCAGCACTCTTTCAATATTTAAACCAGAATAATAATCCCATCAATGGAAATATTTCAAAATCCAATACTGAGATTCCTGATACAACATGATATTGTTGAAGAAGTGGATCATGGGGGCCATCAGGTATGACAGAAATTTCAGAAACCCCACAGGTGTAAAGGAAAGGCTTCAATAACGTTGCAGGCAGGCCAATAAAACACACTATTAATTTCCGAAACATTCTTCTAACTAAGCCCCAAATTTGAGCAGATTAGAATTTATAATGTATCTATAAATCACCAATTTCTTAAAAACAAGCCAGCACAGAGGGAAGGGGCATCTTTGTCACAGAATGGGCTCAATGTACACATCCTTGGAAATAACTCCCAATATGCAGTCCAATGAAACTGCCAACATCACCACCAGCCACACGAACTTAAAATTGCAGAGTATATTAAAAAAGGGTTGTGAGGTTCACTCTAACGCCATTTACCTCCCTGCAGCATTACTGCTCAGGGATATAAACAGTGGTCACACAACAGTGGTTTCCATTCAGAAAGTCACCAAAGACAAGGAACACCATTAATATTTTCAGCAGGTGGTAGCTATGCTTAAAAATCCCCTAGGGTTCACAACTCTCAAGGGAAAAGAGGATAGAAAATTTTATTTTGCCTTTTAGTACCCTTCCACAAGCACACATGTGTAGATACGGTATGTGCCAAGTGGCACAGTTACAAGCTATCACAATTTTCCCAGGCCTGCATCTATTCACACCCACACTGGTATCTTGCAAGTCCATACCCATATGCATATGTAAAAACAGATGTAAGACTTCATTAGTACATGCATAAATATTCATCAGTTGCTATTCATGCCCACAGACATGTATATCACATCTGCAAGACGGCCAAAAGTTCCCTCTTCCTGTTCCTGGGATCACCATATTAAGAGACCTGGATTCTTATCCTGGCTGTGTCTAAGCTCATGAAGGTCAAGTACAGAACCATAATGCTGCATTTCATTCATCTCTCTTCAAAACCTGAGGAGACATGGCCAGAAAGGCCGTGTAAAATGGCCAGAATACCTAGAGACGAAAGAACTCTAGTGTAATGTTAGATCAATAGTATTTTCACCAGTTTAAAAGGTAACACTGCTTTCCTAGATAAGGACAGGCTGTAATGTTGCAAATGCCTATCTCACCTAGAGAGCAAAGTACAGGACAAAGACAGAAAAGCAACTCTCAACATCACACTCCTGAATACTCCACCCTGGTTCGTATGCAAGTTCTGTGGAACAGGAAAGGAAGCTGGGTCCTTTTTTTTCCAGTTGTACCAGGCTTTGTAGAGCTGGGTAACGTTCAGATCCATCAGGGTTAGAACCTCTGATTTTTCTCCAGCATTTATTTTAAGACTGCAGTGGCTATGCCTGGTTTACGCTCCTCCTTCACAGAGCAGGCAGGGCATCTTATTTCAAGTCTCTCTGCAGAGACATAAGAAACTCCATTCCTGAGAGTGGCTGCTCATCTTTGAGCAGTGAGACAAGTCACCTCCTGTCATTCTCCCAGTACAGCAAGGATTTAAGACAGTTCCATCCAACTGCTCCACAAACAAGTCCTGACACACAGTCTGCTCCTACTTCTTTTTACATGAAATCACCATCTCAAGGCCATGCTACATAAAAGGTGCCCTCCCGAATCAGTGCCAAGCCCTCTGAAGCAATCACAAAGAGGAACTGCACGGTGGGAAACATCTCAGCTTAACACAAATAGGTACTTAAGATATTCACCTGGAAACTGAGTTTACAAAAAAAAAAAAAAAACCCAAACAAAACCAAACCAAAACCAGAACCAACAATCAAACAAACCACAAAACCACCACAGCTTTTTAGTGTTCCAACATTTCACCAAGCTGCTTCTAATTGCCAATTAACAGGAAAATGCAGTCATGTCTTCAGCTATTGAAAGCTTCAATTTTTTTCATATATTCTGTAGTAATTAAGAAGGAACATGTAGCATTTATTTTGCTAGTACAAATATTACAAGGTCAGGTACAGGAAGAGGCAAAATCTGTTGTAAAAACAGTTGATATAGGCAGAAGTGCCCATGGTCACAAGTGCCCAAGCACACCTGAAGAAGCTGGCAGAGCTAAGAGGGAAAGCAGACAGCAGCTAACAGAACTACTACAGTAAGTACTGCTCCTTCTGCTTCTCAGCTGGGGCCCTGGAGACATAGAACATGGTCAGAATACAAGCCTACGAACCAAAATTCTACAGCAGAAATGAATAATGGTTGAATAGAAATGGTGAATTTATGGCACCTCATCTAACCACTAGCTGTATTTTCTCTTCTTTATTAATTTGTGTCTGTTGCTTCTTTCTTTTGCAGAAGCTGCAGTCTTTTAACACTTGTTTTGGAAAAGTTCCTCCCTTTTCTCCACAGGTACCCAGTGTGTCTCAAGTACAAGACCATTAAGCAACAGCCTTTCTTTGTCATTCACTGTGCTTCTTCCACCAAGTAGCGCTGGCAGTAGCCCCATCTTCACCACTAATCATCCCCCCCTTGACTATAATGCCATCATGATAGTTATGGGATCCCACAGTAAACCCAACCGGTTTCACCATCTTTTATTCCAACGAGGCTATTTTTAAACCAGATCGGTTTTCTGATAAGAATCTATTCAGACTTGGACAACTGTGCTGTAAGATGAGGACACAGAACCCCAGGATTGATAAAACAAGCAACTGGAGGCAAGGGCACTGCCCAAGATGCTCCTAAAAATCCTGCCTTTGTAACTGTGTTTCCTTTTGTACTTAGTTTTAATGACTGCCTCTGTTGTTTCACATCTGAAGAACCTGAAGGCCTTAAAGCCTGTCTATTTACTGAAAAGGAAAGCACTTCACAGAACAATGTAGTCATAGGAAAGCTGTATCTAAAGTCTGTTTAGAAAACAACGAACAATTGTCTTGATTTAGTATTTTTAGATCTGTAACTTCACTACTATCAATATTTAAACCAAGGGTAGAAACCAACTCTCATAGCAAGGATTATATTCACTTTATCCCACTGGCTCTGCAGTAACAGAGTTTAGCTGAGAGAAGTCCTGGTTTTAATAATGCTGCCCTATCAGAAAAAGCAGGGGAAAACGTTCTTTTAAGGGAAAAGCAGAAATCAAACAAGAAAGGAATTTTGTTTGTTTGTTTCTAGAGTTGCATTTTTATTTAAGAAAACACAATGGAAAGCATAAAAATCTCAGAAGAATGAAGCAGACAACTGTGCCCTAAGGGGAAGGGAAGGAACACAGATGCTGCTCCAACAGCAGGCAAGAATTATCAGACTGTAGATCACTAAGTGGTGCAGAACCAAAGCCCCCCCAGACCAAAAGTATATATTTATGGCTATACATGGGCTTTCTGATCCACAGTTGCTGTGCTACAGTACACCTGCTAAGCCTCTATTTCATCCTGTCTGTGGGATTTTCTCAAGTCAATCTAACACGCACAGAAGACATTCAGCACATCTTTCAGGAGTCTGGGGATAGCAGTTTTTACAAGATCACATGCAAAGGGGACAAGCAGCAGCTATTACACTTCCATTGAAAAATCAAAATGAGTCTCTCAACAGATTCAGGACATATAAACTGCTTCTCCCCTCACAAAAGGGCCTCCTAGAAAATATTTCCCTAAATACCAGTCACAAATGGATTTTTTCACTGGAGCACACACTCAAGGTCACTCAAACCCCCAAATCCTACTTTTTCCTTCATCTGGTTTCTCAGATCATCTCAGATACAGAACCCTTAAAAGCTTCTTTTCCCTTCACAGCATCATGTCCAAGCACTAGCAAAGCCTGCTGTGTTTTGCAGACTCCAGCATTAACTAGTGCTTCGTCCTACATTTACCCAAATTCTCCGGAACAGCGTGGCTATTTAATGGATTTCCCCACCGGTCTTGGACAAACACATGCCATGCACCAGATGTCCACTCACCCAGAAGATCCCAGCCTGCCACCAAGGGGAAGAAAAAAAATAAAAAAGAAAATCAAAAAAAAAAGTGGGCAACGGCTCTTAATTCTCCCGTGCTCGGCTGAACAGCGTTCTCCCTCCTCCTGCGTGCTGCATTCTGTACAGCCACTGCAGTGCTCAGAGCAAGCCGGCTCGCAGGAGCAGCTGGAAAACAGCCGTGGATCTTCTAAGATGAACGTAGATGTCCATCCGAGACCGAGGGTGGTTCTTGCACAGCAAACCTATCACCTACAGCCCCCTAACCAGAGGGTGGGTCACAGTGACAAGTGGCCATTGGAAGGTGATAACTAGGGCAAGAGAGAAGAATAAAGCCAGAAAAAATTTCCCGCGTGTGTGTAGGAAGGGAAAAGAATAAGTGGAGCAAATAATGAGTGAAAGAATGGAGTCAGTATGCAAAGAAAATTATTTACTGAACAGACTACTCGTGCTGCTGACCTCAGTTCATTCCTCTCCAAGTTTTAACTCCTTACAGTCAGGGCTTTGTCTGGGAGAGAAGGTCACAGCTCATCTCCACCACTACCCCTCATAACCATTGTAGGATGTAACAACCAAGATCCTGCAGGTGAGGACTCACTAGCAATGCTCTGCTGCTCCCTTTCAGAGCTCTAGGTAAAGTTCTCACAAATTAGAACATGCATACCAAAAACCTGGTCAGTTCATAATATTTTCCCTCTATACCTCTCAAGAAAAGCCCCTCTGAACCCAGAGCTGAAAAGGGTGGCTAAGGTTCATGTCACCATCATTTTTAAGACCATCACACAAAGAATTTTTCTGCAGTACCTGATTATTATCAGATTCTAAAAAGTTGATGCCTGCCTAACATTCTTTTCCACAACAAGGACTGTTGTATGCACGTTTATCTCACACCCATGACCTTGCTCTTGCCACCTTAAGATTTTGCTGTCAGAACTGCAACTCCATAGACACTGCACACATTTAACTGTGGCATGAACTCCAGTCTGTCACAGCAATTTGTATTTTGCACAGCAGGAGCTATCCCATGAAAGGAGAAAACTAATATCTTTTGCATTTCTACCTGGTGGAAACAGGAAAATACAGTTCTTTTACAACTGAAAAAAATACATATATTAAGTCATTACTGCATTTGAGAACAGGCTCACAGAATCTACTTGCTCTCAGATTCCCTGATTCTTACTAAGGATATAATCTCCCTAGTAGAGCCTGCACAAAGAAGAAAGGAGCAAACCCCAGTTAAATCGTGCAATATGCGCTCTAAGGACCTAGCATTTAAAGAAACTTCTCTAAATACCAAGCAAAGCACCTGACTTCGAAGACAGGCTGAAGGTTGCTCCCATTCTTAGGTCATGTCAGAGGACTCCATTCAGTCAAGGCAGCAATTAACACTGAGCATTTGCAATTGCCATTGTAGCAAATGAAGCACAATTCTAGTAAACAAGCCAACTTAGCTTAAGCTAAGACAGCTGTTGGAAGAACCAAGCTCAGCTACCCACTCTTGTGAATCATTTCCTGAATTGCCATAATTAGCATAGCATTGTAAGGCAATTCATCCTCAAATCCAACAGAAGAAGTTAACACTCATCTTAATTTACTATGTTAATCTCAGAGCACTTTATTCCCAGTCAATTACAGAGTCTTTTCTTCAAGACTCACCTCTGTTGCAATAGCAACAGGAAAAGGAAGAATTAAGACCAGTGTGCAGCAGGCACTGGCCTGCTGGGCCAAGTCTGACCTGTGCATCTTGAACTTACTTGGCCATTTCGTCCTTTCCGCTTTTTTCACTACACTCTCAGCTTTGTTGTACTTCATGTTTCTGAAATTCTTTGCTTTCTTAAAAGTCTAGAACCAAAGCATTCTGCTCAACAGCTGAATGCACCAGCAGATGCTGACTGTAAGAAAGCATCATGCCTGTAAGTTATCATCACTATTTTCATGAATGTCACCATTTTCCAGTACCATCAAAAAGGTCTTGACTGCCTGGGATGTTTTCCTGTACAGTGGTTGATCCCTATGGGTTTATGAAAACTGTTATCTTCTCTCACACTGGAGATCCAGACTTCTGATATTATAAACCTTGAGCTCATTGAGAGTTTGATGAAGCATAAAATAAGCATAGTTTAACAGTCAAATGAACAACAAAGGGCCTTTTGTGATAACTAAAGAGTACAGGAACGGAGCAGCAAGGGAATGAGGACTTGGAAAAAGACAACCCCTTATGTCTAGAGGTGACATTCTGCAAAGTGATTAATCATTTGATTTATCAGTGACATGATATGATTTTAAATGAATACAATAACTCTAAGTGTAATTGTTGTCCTGACACAATGCATCTGAAGACTTTAGATCAAGAAAGATTATATGAAGTAGAAACGTTACAATGCTGAAGGACTACAATGTGATACAGAAATCTGACCTCTTGAAAAACATTTTCTTTGAAATTTTTTGGCAGACAGTAAACAGTAAAGTCCCCAGGTTTTTGGCACAAGGAAGACTTACAAAATGCTTCTCCTAAAAAAGTAAAGTTATTTTTCTCATATAATAGTACTTCACTGCTCCACGGGAGCTACAGTTCCAAGGTGATTGTCTCAAAATGCAGCCCGTCTTAAGACAGAAGAGTTTATGACAGGTGAAAACAAGTAATTTTTTTATGACAGACAATGAAAGACAGTGCACAGCAGCCCCTGAAATTAAACATTTGGTTTTGGCATTATTTCAGTTTGGGAATATACACAATTTAAACTAGAGTAGAGGAATTTTGAGGAAGAGAAGTACAAAGTCAACAAGTTGTCTCCTAAAACAGTTTCAGTTAGCCTTAGAGAGTAGCAAATACATATGTACTTGTTCAATCTGTCCTTTCAGAGGATCACTAAACATTTTAATTCCTTCTACCCTAACACTGCAGCATTTTAGGAGATTGTTGCTTCAGTAACTATTTAAAAATAAACTCTCCAGAGAGCACATAGCACTAAAAACAAGCCTCTCCAGACTGATGAGACATCTCGACAATGGTCCAGAAAAGGGCACATTAGCAGAAGAATTCTCCTAAGGAGGAAGCAAACATCTCAAGTGACAGTCTGCAAGCAATTTAGCTGGTTTAGATCACAGCTGATACTATACCATTTCTAAATTAGCATTAACCAATTCCTCTCCAAGAAAATAACACAGCAAACTGGACAGCTAATCCAGCCCACCAGATATGCCCTGGACACATTCTGCTTTCCTCCTGGCTCCCTCTGATAGCAACAGGCTTATGGCAATTTCATTGTTTCTCCTCCGTGCACCAAAGAAGTTTAAGGAAGTAAAGAGCCAGGAGGGGAATAAAAAAGAAAATGCCTGTGGGGAACATGAAAAAGAATGAGGACAGTGGATTAAAGGAAGGAAAACATGCAGGAGGAGGAAACCAGAAGCAACACAGAATAACAAACCTGAACTTTAAGGTGCACTTTAGGCACCCAAAAAGCCAGTTTTCCAGTGGCACCATCCCCTGAGATGCAAGAATAAAATACCAGAAACATAATCCACCATTGCTGCGATGCCAGACTCCCTCCCAGTGCTACTGAAGTTCAGTCTAACCATAGCCAGAAGAAGGTGGGAAGGCACTTGGTAGGAAGGTGGGAGAAGTACAGCCCAAACCCAAATAAGCAGACCTGGAAGAGGTGAGAGAGGGCTACACACTCTATATACAGCACACCTCTCAAATATCTCCCTCCTATTCCAGAGTGAACATGGATCACACAAGTCCTCCCTCCCCTCGTGCACCACACCGTGAACACACTCACGACCCCAGTGTATGAAGGATTTTATCAGCAGACTGCGGGACTGGCTCAACGTACAAGCTGGACACCCGAAATACCTTATCCCTCTTCTGATTGTGTTAAGTCCCATTACTGTCTGGGTAGGAGCTGAGACTATGGAAATTGGAACAGGTGTGGTAGAGGTGCAGAGAGGTGTCTGAGGGACAGTTCAGAAGCAAGTCTACTCAGTGTCATGAAGCCTGACCACACTGAGTAGAGCTCGAGATAAGGGAAGATGTGCAAGGGCATTTGTCCTGTAGGCAAACTGGTTATTCCAAGACACAGGTTCCCAGATGACACAAATACGTATGTCATAGATATATACCTCATCATAAGCCCACAGAGTTTTTATTTTGCAGCTTTTTAAGTACCCCACTGAATGACTTGATGGTTGATTCACATCCTGAAATGAATTCACTGTCAAATAATATTCTATTCAATACTCTGAGCTTAGAGCTTCCCACTCTTTGCTATTCTAAACATCAATAGGAAAATCATACCTGCTTTCTTCCACTCCCATCTGCTTTATTTAAGAAAAATAGTAACTCAGAGCAGGGACTTATTATGTTTTAATGTACTATTTGGCACAGCAGAGCCCTGGCACAAGTAATACAACAAGCATTGTACATAATGCAAAAGAAACAAGAAAACTATAAGGTGCAACGATGGGCTCAGCTGTAGCACATCTGCCTTTTCTCTGTAAGGGAACACAGAACACCGTCACTGGAGAATTATTAGAGGAGACCTGCTACTGATGCTGTCATCTTCCAGATAACCCCTCCATTTTCACATGTACAAATTCCTATCTTACTGAAGTACTGGAATCAGACCAGGTATCACTGACACCCAACCTCCTCCTGTATTTCCTGGATGTGTAAGCCATCCTACTCTCCCTGGAAAGTCCATAGTACGTTTAGATTCTGTTTATAATCAGCAAGAAAAGCAATGTGAGATCTGGAAGAAACTTGAAGAACCAGGTGGAAGGCACTGGCCTTCCCAGACTCACCAAGGAAACCCTACACAAAGGGTAACTCCAAACCAGCCTTCCTTTACAATCCTTTACAAGAGGCACAGCTCTAGAGAATTCTGAATGGGAGCCTTGCCTAATTAGTGAAGCATAGTGAATCATCAAAAGCATGCCATGCTCCTCAAAACTGTTCACCCTTCCTGACATAGTCTAATATGGTTTTGTCTTTCCCAATCTGAGCACAACTCTGTTTATACCAGATGGAGTACCATATACCATGTACACAGACTGCTATTAAAGAAATTACTGTCTCACACACTCAAAAAGACTAGTGAAACATGGTTAGATTTGACTGTTTAAAGCATGACTCCTAGGCAAAGACCTGCCTCATTCCTGTGCACATCACCGCAGAACAAAGGAGATAAGGAAGTCTACTGTCCTCCCCTTCATTCCTTCAATCACCTAACCATGGTGTTGCAAGTGTTGGAGGACATTCATCACGAGATCCAGAGTAATCCATGACATAGGTATCACTGGATTGCTATCAGTTGGGTTGGCACTCTTTACAGTTCAATTTGGTTTCTGCTTGCTCTTAGATTCTTTAATGAAACCTGGGAAAAAATGTAAGCAAGTGTTGTGGTGTAGTACCTCACGAAAATGGAGCAGAGTTTATAATGTCCTTTTCACAGGACCCTACACGAGAATCCCTTGTAAGTTTACACAACACATTCAGAAACACAAAGAGAAGGACAAGAAGGGCCTCCCAACCATCCCGTGAAACCAAGGTGGTTCCATCAAGGCCATAAAGAGACAGAAATGTTAGGTAGGACTCAGTGGCCACAAGCACTTTCACTTGCTTGGCAGAAATAACAGGATATGATCCCACAAAAATGCTGCTGTTCTGCCTGCATTTTAACTTCCAGTGGGATCTCTCCCTAGAGACTGGGGGTAAAGAGATCTTAGTAATTTGAAGGGATGTCACTATAAAAGTTATGCTATCCATTGTCACTGTAGTTCAAGAGTTACTTAGAAGAGTAGAGGATTATACCCTGAGACTTCCTGAGACATGTCACCCAAAGTTCATTCCAAAGAATCTTTTAGCCCTGACAAGAAAGGATATAATTCAGAAAAGTTTGAAAGGAAGAGATTATTAGAAGCCTTCAATGCACTGCCATGTCTTCTTCCCTCAACCACATCAGCTCCCAGCAAGACTTGCCTCACTTCAAAGCACTGCATTTTCAGAGGAGTTATTTCCAAACAGCAGGACAGAAAGCAGTAATACAGAACAATTTTCCTGCTGGCCAAAGAGGAAGTTGATTCAGTAAGTGGGCTATTTCCCAGATTTTAATTAGGCTGTACAACTGGAATCCTAATGCAGGCAAACACAGCAAAAGACCCATAACATAAGACAAATATTCCTGGACTGATATTGGAAACAGTCAACACAGAAAACTGAAAACTGCAAGATTTTGCCTTAATCCTACCACAATGTCTGAGATCATCAGACTAAACCAGGACTCCAAAATACAATATGCTACATGGGAGCAGAACAAGAAAACACATCTCTTGCGCAGAGAGACTCCAGCTCAAGGGGTGAAATGATTGCTGGACGGGTGGATCAAAAGAAAGAAGGGAACATAGCAAAAAGGTAAAACCACTCCAGATAGATAAGCAGACGCCTATTCACGCCACTGCCACATCATTGTTCTGGTTCAGTCAGCTCATGGCAGCAAAGAGTGTTAACAACTTCTCTGAAGGCAGAAGACCAGGCAGCTTCAAAGATGTTTATGGGACTCTTCTTCATGGCAGCTGAAAAGCATCCATCTATCTTGCTCATCTCAAGATGAATGAGACTCCAGTAATGCCTAAAAGTTAGCAGCTTTAACAGGCAGGACTACATGTTAAGTTCTCCACAGCATGCCAGTCTAGATGACAGTCAGAAAGGGCCAGGAAAATCAGCTTATGTCTGTAGTTGTAGGGCCCCACATAGTCAAGATTTTCAGTAAAAATGGTCATTGTTTTGAACAGTTGAGCGTCAAGAAGAAATCCAGACAAAGCAAGGGCAGCCTAGACTGGTTTTAACCATGTGGCTAGACACAAGAGATCATATCTCAAAGACACTGTAGAGAAAGAATGAAAAAAGGTTAACATGTAACAAGGATAAAGATCTGGGAAGAAGGCAGAGATGGCAGGCTGAGAGGGACAGGAATGTAAGATAAAGGTTTTCCCCAGAATTTCCATGGCTTTCTTCAGTGCCCCTCCTCAAAAAATGAAATGCAGTGTCTCATTTTGTCTATTGCCAAACCAACAGGTTCAGAACAGTTCATCTCTATTGGAGCAATCAAGTTTCTGTTCTCAGCAAGGAGCTATGATGCTACTGCCCACTTTAGCAGAATAGTTATGAACTCTCCTTAGGAAGCGTGGGATTAAATACATTTTCTAAAATTTCCTCTTTCCCAAAACCCAAATAATTCTATTGCTAATTTACTTCTGTCTAGAAAGAACAAGAATCTGCATTTCCTTTCCTAGTCTTACTGAATACTTTTGAATGGAGGAAATTTCAGTACCTAAAAAAGACCAAACAACCCCTCCAACAAAAACAACACACAAACAAACAAAACTCAAACAAACAAACAAACAAAAATCCTTCCGTTTTCTCTTGCCACCAAGTCAAGTAACTGCTGCTTGATTAAACTTCCAAAGAGAGGCTGCCCACACAGGTGAACAACCTTCCATTCCCTAAATTGTTTCCCATATCTGGGCACTCCATTTCTATCACAAACCCCTCCATACATAAGAGTATCACAGTGCCTTTTCAAACCAAGGTACCACACAGGCAGAATGAGAAGAGCCATGTCAATTTATCTTTTAAACAAAATCAAATACTATTAGAGCCCTATCAGGTTATCAACTACATATTCAAACTACCCCAACTTTAAGAGGAATCTACAGGGACAGACAAAAAATAATTCCTTGAAATAGAATTCACTGTGTGTTTCAAACACTCAGCTGAAAAACAAATGTTTTCATACCATTCACAAACACCATCTACGTGCAGATCTCATTCCTTGGTGTGCTCCTGGGGTTCTCCTAGAAGGACTTTTCCCTTTCTCCCTCTCCCTTGTGCAATTACAGCATGAGATATCATTCATCTGGGGGAGGGAGGAGGAGAAAAAGGAAGGAAAGGGTGGTGATTTGATGTTCCTATGCTAGCTTACCTCTTGGTCTGTCTCCACGGTTTTGGATTCCCCTCCCAGTAAATAAACAGTGCCTCCCTCTTGTATCTTATCACATCACTTCCAAATAGCAGCATGAGCACCAGCATTATTGCTACTTTATTTCCACAATCAAATTACGAACAGCATCTCTGTAGCTGACATCTGTTACATCCTGATAGTTTGAGGGTCAATCAGGCCAGTTCTAGACTCCGGTGCTGCTGCGAGACCCAAGGAAAGCCCTAAGAGTAAGCTCAACTTCCCAGTGGAGCTCATTTAAAATCCCCTTTCCTGTATTGACCAGTGGGAACTTCCCCCTTCTACCCTTCCTAGAGGAAAGGTGAGGTTATCATTAGGATCTGCTACAGTGAAAGCACTCGCCCAGGAAACCTCGCTGGGATCACATTTGCGCTAGGAATCGCTCAGCAGTACTAGAAAACCCTCACAGTACCCAGAAAAAGCTCGAGTTCACATCCACATATTAACAACAGGCACAGTGTAAGAGCAGCCCCAATGGCAGGTGTTTGCTCTGCTCGTGTGACTGTACCTGTGCAAGGACCCTTCACACACCCCGACCCACAGCTACTCTGATGGAAGGTTTTCGTGTAGCTCCAGCTTCAGCCATAAGTGAAGGCATTTTTCCACTCCAGCTTGCTGAGATGTAGATCAACTGGCAGAGAAAAGATTCCTAAAACATCAGGCTGCAACACCAAAGAAAGTCCATGCACAAGCTCCGCTGTTGCTCTCACAGACAATTTCCTGTGACACGGTGGAAGTTTTCTGTCTCTGCCAAGGGCAGAGAGCAGCAGCACGGGCTGTCCTCCCTTTACCTGGAATACCCTGAATACTACTGTGATGACACTGGTAAGACAGCCCTTGTGTTCGTAAAGGAGAAAAAAAAACCCTAATCCATTCATGGATTAGTTAAGCGACTGAGAAGTCATTTTTAAATCCCGCAGGAAGAGAGGAACACATCCAACTAAGGACCAATTCCACCTCAGCTTTCTCCAAAAGCAACGTGTCATCAGCTCAGCATTGCCATGTGTACAACAGTAATTCAAGTTCTTTCATGGAAAAGTAACAGTGCTGTAGCCTTTATCAAGAGACCTGCACCTGCAAAATAATGGAGATTTCTCATGTGAGGCATGTTTGCAAGACATTTGAAACCCAGAGAGGTAAGAAAGCTTAGAATAAAATGTCATCCTGACCTCAACCAGCTGTGTTTAGGCTCAGTCCACAAATATACAATCACACACTATTTAAAGACCATTTCTTAACACATAAGATAGTCTGGAAGAGGATTTGTATTCAGATTTACTGAATATTTAAATTCAGATATACGTCATTCATAATCAGCATAACTTATTTCTTCTGCACAAATACTTAAAAAAAATAACTGGCAAAAGAGAACTATTTATGGTTGTCTTGTAACATTAGAGGGGAGTTTTCTGTCCATTAATGTAATAACTACAGGATTTCCAGTGTCACCAATTAGCTATAAGGTGTGCCATACAGTTGTAATTTAGGATATGAATAAATACAACTCCAGCATATCTAGTTAATCCATCTACTTGCACACAAGTACTTTAGCAAGCTAAATACAAACATACTTGTTTCCTTAACTGCAGTGAGACTTTTGCAGCTGCAAATGAATGTTCAGTGGATGAATGTCTCCGTAGTTTAAAGGGACACTGCCAAATTCAATCTAGTTTCAGTTTTGTGCAAGTAAGGTTTCACAGACTCTCAGACCAGGAGAAATATTCCCATGACTGAAGAAGTCAATTCCCATGCAGTGAGTTATTTTTACCAAACACATCCCTGCAGCACAACGAACCCAAACACAAGTGCTGAAAACGTGGCAGTGAGAAATAAGTAGAATAAGCACGCTCTCTAAGAGAAATACAGAAGGAGATATTAGTGTAACTATTGGGAAAAGCAGTCTATTTCAAGCAAGCTCTCAGCTACACACAGAAAATCTTGTTTATTGGGTTCTTTCAAGCTGGGTTAACTTGTAGCTTTCCCTTCAAAGTTTGTAACTAAAATATACCTTAATGGTTACAGTTTCTGTATATCCAGCCTGTCCAGTGAGGGGCCATTTATTTGCCCAGTTATGCCCTCCACACTAGCACAAAGTGCATTTGAAGTGCAGAACAACCAAGTGCACCAATTTCATGTCTAACCCTCAAAGAAGTTTTCCACAGAATTTTTTCCTTTTGTTAACCTTTCAAAGCAGTACAACAAGATGAACAAAGAAAGCAGCAATTTTTGTCACGTCAGACTTGACAGTAACTTTTGTCGAGATGAAGGAATCCTTTCCAACTGCTCCCGAGCACTAACCTCAAATGGATGACTGCATGAGGTAAGCGAGGACTTCTTCGGAATATAGAATTAAGTCATTGCAGTGAATGGATAAGCAGGTTATTATTATATGAGAAGGCAGCCTACGTTTAGAAGCAGCTAAGTATTAAACACCCTTAAACACGTCTTAGGACAACATCCTGCAGAGATTAAGCCCGTACCATAACACAATAACTAAACTAAAGGAACAGACACTCAGGCATTACAATCCCTTGCACTGCACTTATCTGAGATAACAATAAAAAGGCTAAAGGCGAGACAAGCAGCAGCCTGTGCGAGCCGCGGGCGGTGTATGCGGTGCCTCACGTAGGGGTGCCATAAGCCCTCTGACGACGGAAGCACCAGCGGCACTTTATGACCCCGCGGCTGCCGTGCCGCGGGTCACCGGCGCTCCGGGCCATGAGGCCGAGCGGCACCGGCGGCCGTCCGGGAGCACGGGCAGCCCCCGCAGCGCCGCTCCTGCTCCTCCTCCCGCGGCACACGGCGATGAGCCGCGCCGTGCCTCTGCCCGAGCCGCGCAAACGGGTCACGCCGCCGGCCCGGATCGCCGCGGGGGTCGCGTCCCGCAGCGCTGCCCCGAGCCCGCCGCCCCGTGCCCGCCGCGGCCGCTGCCGCCGCTCCCCGTGCTCCGCCGCGCCGGGGCCGCTCCCCCGGGCGGTGCCGAGGCGCGAAGCGGATCCCCTCCCGCCCCACTCTGCCTGCCCGCAGCCCCGCCGGGGGGCACTTGCCTTGGCCTCATGCTGCTGCTCCTGCCGCCGCTGCCGCTGGTGCCGCCGCCCGGGGCTGGAGCGCGGCGGGACCGGCCCGTCCCTGCCCGCCGCGGGAGGGGCGGCTGCGGCGGCGCGCGCGCACCTTGGCAGCTCGCGCGTCCGCGACCCCGCCCATCCCGGAGCGCGCCGGCAAAGCCCCCACCCCTGCCCTCCCCGCCCGTCCCTCGGAGGGGCGCACAGGGGAAAACAGGGGGAGGGCGGCGGGAAGCGGCACCTCCAGCCGCTGGGTACCCGGCGAAGACGCGCGGAGAAGAGCGCCGACAACGGGAAGGCAAAAAATGGTGGTGGCCAATGCGGGTTGTTCCCCCCACACCACGCGGTTCTCCCTTCCTCCCCTCACAGCCCCTCCACGGTCCCGCTGCTCCCCCCCGCCCCCCGCGGCAGTGGTTCGCTCCCAGCGCTCGAATCGCAACAGGCCGGGCGGGGATTGGCGGAGATGAAAAAAGGGGGCGTGGCGAGACGCCGACCGTTTAACACACACACACACACACACACGAGCTGGGGGGGCGGGGTCGTGCCCTGTGGGAGAGCGCGGGGTGGGCGGGACGCGTGAGGGGGGCGGCGATGGAGCCGGGAGACGGCACCCCAGGAACCCGCGGGGGAAAAGCGGCAAATCAGACCTAAAAAACGGCCGGGGAGGCGCTTGTAAAACCGTCACGAGAAAGGGCGAAATACATTTTTGGGGCCGGAGCTGGCTGGGGAGAAGCTCGGAGTGGTGCTCGTAGGAGCCCAACCTGTTGGGATCCTGATGTGCTCGGGAAAAGGCTCCTTGCCCCCGCGTTTGGCGAGAGGTGAATGCTGCTCTGCTCCCATTGTCCTTGTCTCCTGCTAATCGAGTCAGTTTGGGAGACCCAAATATTGGCTAATCCCTCGGGTGACACTGAGGTGACAGTGCTGGCACGGGCTGCTCAGGGCAACGACAGAGCCCTGGGCTCCAAGAGAGTGCAGAGAGGAGCACAGAAATGTTTAGAGTGTGCATGTAGGATCACACACCTATGGTCCTACACACATCTCCCTTTTCATTTGCTCTCAGAAGCCCCTGGTTCCCCACTTATCCAGCAGGTAGGAGGAGCACAGTCACGGCTGCCCAAAGGTATACGCATACGTTTGTATGCTGTTCAGATATAAACATGTCCTTCCAACCTGCGCACCTCAGCGTGTACAAGAAGTGCACACTCAGCTGAGAGTGCCCTTGAGCCCTTCAGGCGAGGGAACCAATCAGTGTGAACCAGAATGGAGCGGGAATGCAAACCAACACAGCACTGTCCATGATTCAGGGATTAGGAATCAAGCACTAACCCAGGAAAATAGCAACAGAAATAAGTACACCAGTTTTCCCTCAAATAGGCTTCTTCGGGAGAGATAATTCAAACACTTGCCACATCCAGAACCACACAATCCCAAAGTTGCAGGTACCAAAGCCACAGTCTCACAATCCTGCCTGAAAAAAAGTTCTGGTCTCCGTAGTCTATTAGGTATTTTGGCGTGAAAAGCAGTCAGGTATACATTATACAACACCAAACAGATACACCAAACAGACATCATTCATAAGAGATGGATAAAAAGAGATCATGATACGGCTGAGCAAATTCTTACTACAATGTGGTATGACAAATATCAGCCAGAAGTGCACAATTCCCAATTCACTGTCTATATCCATGTCTGAGAACAGATGGAGGAAAGCCTTTAGCTGATCTAAACTTGGCTCAACCCACCCTGTTTACTGATGGAGTTTCCATGAGCATAGAAATTAGAGCTACTGGTTGCAATCACTGGAGAGCCTCAGCCTGCTGATTCAGCTTACATGCTGGAAAATCTGACAAGGGTACCTGTCCTTACCTGAGCAGATGCACAAAGTCATGCCCATACAAGAACCAAAGGGTAGCAAGAGTCAGGGGATTTCCCCCCTTGGAAATCAGTGAAGGTCACTGACAGAGCAGCTCTTTGCAGCTGAGGCAGCTGAGCTTCTACCTGTTCATAACCAATATACCCAATTGTCCTCCTCGGCAAAGCTGCAGGTTGGGGATGTGTTAGATTACTGAAAACTGAAAGCAGACTGAGGAGTAGGTTTACACAAAGTGATTTGGGAGACGATTTAAAATGCTCTCACAGTGTGTGCGGTGATTACTGGCTGAGCACTCCGAACAGTCAGGAGGAGGGCTGGCAGTTCAACAGTAACCTTTGTAAAGTGCTAATAAGGACCCAAACAATTCCCATTAGGGAACTGGAGAGCCATCTGCACTCTAGCAGGAGGCTGCCTATGACATCCACAGCAAGACTTGTACGTCTTGGCTCGATATTTTGGAATCCAGCACCAGAGAGGCTTAGTCATATGACAGGGTTATTTGCATCATTATGCTGTTGGATTCCCAGAGAAGTTTTCACAATGCACTGTAAGAGGAAGGGTTTAAACAAGTAGAACTGAAGGAAAAACAAAGCACTATACTGCGTCTGCATGCCCCTTTTCACTGCATGCACGTGCTCAGAGTGGCAGGAGGGTGGCAGGCAGTACTGTACAGAACTTTAGGCTCATAAAGCACACTCACAAAAACTGCAACATCGGTACAAAATTGACTATTTCGCAAAATAAAAGCAAGTTAAGGCAGCTGAAATCCTGCATCACAGCCTGGTAGAAGCTTGATGTTCCAGACTGGTGATGTGCAAGGGAAGTCCAAGACTGTGTTTTCCCTTAGGGCTTCGCAGAACTGCTGGTTTGCACTGGGCTGGGTAAGTCACCTCGCCCCAACCAAGCAGTGATTGACTCCCTGTGAATTCGTGCCTGCAAGCTCTGTAATAACTGGGTGTTGGCACTCCAGAAGTGACCACTAGTAAGCACAGCAGCTGTTGAGAAAGCAATCCCAAACCAGCCCAGGGAAAATATTGTGGTTCAAGATTGAGCTCTTTAAAGGAGGTGAGCTGCTACTGCTCAAAATAAAGTCAGATTATAACACATTGTTATAAAGTCACATTATAACACTCTTGAAAAGTCTATATGGCAAAATAAGACCTGCCTTTTTTATGCATTCTGTTTCTAGGAGAAATTACTGAAGGTTCATAAGAGCCAGGTGTTGCTCCCAGGAGTATAGCAAGGGAGGGAAATTACAGAAGAAAATTGAAGAAAGTTTTTGGTATCTCTATGATATCAAAGCTATTTTCACAGTAAAAATAGCCAGAGAATATTAAATTCTACACTGACAACCTTCCAAGGCTCAGGACTTGCCAGGTGCATGACCGCTCCTGTGGGAATTTGTAATCTCTGTAAAAAACAAGAACAGCAAATTCGACTAGAAGCATACTGTCCCAGAGCAGAGTCCCCACATCTGGAATTAGCAAGGAAAAATGCAGCAACTGGATTTTCCAGTGAGAAGGAGATCACCAAACTACAGCACTGGAAGGGATACTGAGAAGTCATCTAATTCCACCCCTGAGAAAGCATTTCTGCCCCATCTGTTTCACCCCTTAAAGACCTCCCCAGTGCTGCAGACACCAGGGTCTATCCAGGCAAGATGTTCTTTTCTCACAATTCACTCCTTTTGCCTTTAGAAAAAGTTTTCCCTAATGATTAACCTGGACTTTTTCTATCATAATTTACATCTAGTTCTCATCCTACCCAATAGAAATAAAACATTTGTTCCTCTTACTCCTGCAACAGCCTTTTAGATGCATGAAGATTTCTCTTGTCACTCCTTACTACATTCCCCAGACCTAAAACTCCATTTCTTCTTGCCTGTCCGCCTGGTTTAGACCGTGAGACTGTTGATTCCTGGTGTTCCTCTTTGGTGGCTCTCACTGTAGTCCATGTCTTTCCTGAATTTCTCTGTGCAGGAACAGCATGCAGCATGTTCCCAGCTGAGGCCTCACCAGTATGATGCAGAATGGAAGGAGCACTTGAGTGTTCTGCAACCATCCCTCCTGTTTACACATCTTACACATTTACAGTGCCAGAGGGTTTTTTTGTTTTTACTTTCTACATCCATATTTGTAAAAGTCAAGGCCACAACGTGAAGCCAGAGCACCACTGAAGCACCTCCGCTGACAGGAACTCTCACTTCCTGTATGCAAATGTTTCTGTTAAAAGCCACTGTATTTAAATTACCACCTGTTGGAAGCAGTTTGATTGGGGATCTCCTTGATGAGTTACAGTCTTGTTTTTCTCATGGTCACATTTACTTGGACAGTTAGAGCCATATTTTTTTTTAAGGAAAAGTAATCTCTATACAAATCAGCAGCTGAGCACTTCCAAAATATGAACTGTTTCCTGAAGAAACTGAAGGACTAGTGTAGTCTAGAGAGGTCTTAAAATCTGCTGTCTTTGCAACTGTTAGCAGGAAGAATTGTCCAGTTCTGGAGGAAACACAGCACTGACTTCCTAAGCAATAACACAGGTATTCTACCTGTGTTTGAAATGCAAGGCAGAAGTTACCAACCACCCAGCATTCTCCTGTTGCAAGTGATTATTCACTGCATAAGCATTTAAATAGCTGTAATATTTATGAAATGATGCTATCCAACCCCCTTCCACCACTCCTGAACACATATGCACACGCTAATCCAGACTGATGTTGTGTGCTAGGGTGAGAGCTGAGTTCCAAATAAATTGCTGTTGATGTTTTGTTACAAGAATACAAATACAAATCTAATTCACTTGAAAAAAACCTACCAATTGGCTGACTGAGAAAAAGTAGAAACTTCTCCAGATACAAACATCTGCAGTTAAACAGGGAAATAAAAAGATGGCCCCATCAAAAACAGGAAATTTTGATCATGTAGAAATATGTTTCTAACCCTCCACACTGAAAAAATAAGCTTTCAAATAGGAACCAATATGGAAAGTTTGTACATGCAAATCTGCTGAGTGTTCAGTATAGACTTCAGTACTTGGAAACATTCTAGGCTCTGGGTCTGTGCATACACACCATAGACAATTTCACTTGTTCTCAGATTTTTCCAAGCAGTAAATTACAAAATAGCAGCTGGATTTGCTGCTATGACTCAGGACTGTGGGCATACGACAAGCTGATGGGAAACACACAACTTGCACTTCACTATACCGCAAAGTTTTAAGTACAAGTAACCCAGAACAAAGGCTACACAAGGGCAGAAAACTCCCTCCCAAAACTGTACATTATGCTAAGGGCTGGGAAGAGTAGCCCAGTTGAGTTTCACTTCATGCTTCCTTTAGGAAGAACAGCTCAAGTGTGTAAAGAGGTGCAAGATCAGCCAAAGCAGTAAAACAAGTGCTTGCCAATGAAGAAAATATAGATATGCAAGAAGATGATACCCAGATGAAGTACTACTAGACTGTTGCCATACTATGAAATTAATACATTAACCAAAAAATCAGAAATACAGCATTTCCTTGTACTCGCCAAAATGAACGGATTTAAATATATCATGGTGAAATGTAAGGAAAAGTCCTGCAAGGTCGTCATTGAGACACTTCATTGGTTCTTCATCTAATTTGGGCCGTAAAATTCCACACAAGAGCTACCTGTAAAGCTGAGACTGGTTTACTCCATGTAGCATGCATTAATGTCTAAAAGGCATGTTTACTGTTTGGAGTTTGGATTAATGGACAGCCTGAGCTGTGTTTCCTATACTTGTTTTTAAAGCAACAGCTTTTTACTCCTTCAACCAAATGTACAGAGCAGCTCCCTTGTGGTGTTGTCTAGAAATAACTGACAGCCCCAAATCTCAAACAGATATGGGACAACTTTAACCATGCTTAGGTTCTCTTTAGCAAAAGGCTCTGTTGTCCTGGTTGAGAACCTTATTGCTTTTCTAGTACTACTGGAATTGTCCTTTGGCAACAAAAAAGACTCTACCTATGTTCCATCCAAATTCATCACTGTTTAGAGAAGTATTAATAAAAAGGGAAAAGTAAATCAATGAAGTCACTTTATTGATCCTGAGAACGTGAAACTACTATTAATAAAACATGTTGATGTTGTTTTACGGATAGGTCAAAGTCCTGCTAAGGGTGTGTTTGTCATTCTAATTTATGTGCAGCTTCATCAACAAAGTATTTGGTATTGCAGAATTGTATTTATTCATCTCCTGTTTTCCTCCCCCACTGCCAGAACATCTGCTAAACGTTTCTGAATCTAAGCTTGTTGGGATAGGGCCCATTACTTTTACATATTTATGAACTGTGTGGTACACTGGCACTCATTCAGCACAGACCGCTTCCCAAGGCTCATGTGCGAATGACATCAACCAGTGTGGGTTTATGTGCAGGAGATCCACATGTGCAGGGGTCACAGAGGGGGCTGGAAATCCAGCTACATCCAGAAGTATTTAAGCTCCACTGCTGCCGAGGAACAGAGCTATCTACTAATATATGAATGATGCAGGAATGCAGAGGAGGAAGAACAGGTATTTACAGTGTCCCCAGGAATTGTAATGAAGAGTAATGGGCTAAAATTGAATGAAAAGAAGTTGTATTTGACCCCAGAAACATACAGAAATATCATCAAAATATTTTTCAGTTCGGTCAAACAGTGTAACCAAACAAAAGCTACTATGCTTGCGTTATTTATAAGAGGCGGGACAAAGCAGAACACAGGACTGGTTCTGGGGATGGAAAAATGAACAAATAATTAATTTCTGATTTCTGTTTTGTTTTTTTTTTTTTTTCCTATAGTAGTCCAGCCTCTCATGCCAACACTCACACAGGCACAGCTTTATACTATTTACACACTGAGGGGAGTGTGTTGGGCCGTTATTGTGCAGGGCACTCACACACGTGACTCCCATTACACAAACAGAAGCCGTGTTCATAAACTGCCCTTCTGTGCCTGCGCTGAGTGGACCTGTCCCTATTTGCCTTCCCAGCTGGTTTGCAAACAACGCCTTTCCAAAGTCGAGGTTGTAGGATTTTCAAATCTTGTGAGAAAGAACGTACCCCGTCTCTTCTCAACTGTGAGAGCTCCGAGGATCATTTGTCTGCCTAAATCCATGCCAGCAAGAGCACAAGCACAATCACAGCCTAATAGTCTTAATGAGATTACAGCCAGAGATGCCCCAGTGCTGCTGTCTGGCCAAGGAACAGAACAAGCACCAAATTCATCTGGAGGAAAAAAAAAAATCTCCTCGGCTTTCATGTGACCAGGCTGAAGGTTGATCAAGATTTCAGATCTACGGTGTACAAGATACCTTTGTTTATTTTTTTCCTCGTATTTCCTTTTTTTTTTTTTTTGTAATGCATTATTTTTTTACAAAGCAGCATATTCTTTTCACAAATCTCTAGGTTTCATTAACATTTTTCAGGACAGAATTAAAAACTGATGATCATACTGCTCTGTAACATGATTACATTTATAGATGCCTATTGTTAGCCATGCTAGATTGATCTCACCCATGGCTACTGTCTGTGTGCTTGACTATGACATCCATGTGGTACAGTGGAGCGTGGCTGATCTTTGCCAGTATAATAATTCTTTTTATCAGCAGTTTATCTGGTGCACCTGTTTGTCTCACTGGAATGAAATTGCTTGTAACTCTATCCTACATAGGGCAATCTTTCTGCACCTGTTCAAGCATTTGATTTACTTACTGCTTAAATTCTTAATCTCGGCAAAACCAAATAAGTTAGCTTGTATAACAAAGGCTGAAATGGTGAATGAAATGAAAAGCTGATATGGTACTATATTAGCTGGCTAAAGCACAAAACCTGGTGTTACGGTACAGGTTGTGCAGTGCTTCCTGCAAACTGCAGATCCTGCCCTGCAGATCTCATGGAGCTTGCCGTGTTAAACCTGCTGCTGACTGGTGAGGCTGCAGCTCCTGCAGGAATTCACGCCTAGGACAAAAAGCCAGCAGTGCATTCATGGATTTTGCGTGAAGCCTAGAGCCAGCACAAAAGAAAATCCCTCTCCTTAGACACGAGAACCCCCGGAATTCGATAGCTAATGACAAACAATAAATAACATTTGCAGCAGAAGGTACGAGAGGCCGGCTGGGCCAGTACTCACAGAACGAGGCTGCGTAAGTGACCTTCTTCCCACATGAGTCAACTCCTCCCCGACAGGTGCTCATAGTTCTCCCGCCTCTGCAAGGGCTGCCATCTGAATTAGAGCCCCCTCACCACTCCTCGTGCCCTGCCCCCACACGGGTTTCTCCTTGGAGAGCTCGTACTAACAGTCTTCTCTTTCTCTAGGCTCACAAGGTAAAGCCAAAATTTAAAAGAAATGGGATCTCAGATGCAAATCGCCTTCTGTAAGTCTTTCCCAGAGCATCTCGCAGGGTCTCGGGGATGATGGGTCTGGCTGCCAGTTCGTCACTGTTGCCACAGTAACGGAGCAGTGGTCCCCCGTGGCTTGCTAAGGGAGCGGCAATGGGAGCACCGAGTGTGTGTATTGCCTCCTTTGAGAATTTCTCTGACCTGGGTAATCCACAGATTTCTTTTTAAAAGGCTGTTTTATACAGAAGGTGTTTCCCCTCACACCCCACATACATACACTCCCCCCCGCCCCCCGCTCCTCTGCCTTAGTTACTCCACTCACAGAGCTCTACAGCATCTTTAAACCTTGTTTGCTTAGTAAAGGAAAGCTGGCATAACCCCGGGAGATCCGCTGCCTTCCTCTGGGAAATACGATGTCTTGTGAAAACAGGAGAAAAGAGACCTTGTTCTGGTAAACATGTGAGCAAGAGCACACGCTCAGCAGTGTTTGAAGAAGTGCTAGGATAGAGCTATATAATCTTGTCTCTGTGAGCAGGTGAATGAGCAGTTGAGACGGCAAAAGGGTATTTTTCTGCCAAGTGTTTCTCTGCCAACACAACCAAGCACAAGTGTGTCTGTGAGGCCCTATTACAGCGACGGGGAAGCTCGGGGCCAGCAGAATTCCTTTGTTCCTGTCCCCTCAACTGAAAAGTCTTGGCGTTATCCTTTCCGAGCCTTAATATTGCTGTTTTCCATTTGGTTTTGTTATAACATTGACATAAACATTATCAGTAATGGTAGGCAGGATAGTCCACAGCAGCAGAGACCTACAGACCCTGGGCTGTAGTCAGAGAAGCAGCCAGGACTGCAGAAGCAGGCGTTATTTGCTGGACAATGAACAATTCAGCCTTGTTTTGGAAAGCAACTCCTTGGATAGTTAAATAATACCACTTGTTTATGAGACAGACTATTTATCTCATCTTCTTTAGAAAATGTTGCTAATGGTTCTTTGTTGCTTTCCTTATTATTCTCTCTTAAAGCCAAGTGCTTCTTTTAAGGTAATGGATTTCCTCTCTCAGGATGCCAGTAACAAACACAGCTCCGTGTGCATGTAGGTGGTGTGGACAAAAACAAACACACAAGTAAAACCCACACATCTGCTTTCTTAACTAAATTTCCTGCCCTCAATTCCAACTCAGTTCGTTTGAGCTCTCTGTGACAGTGGCTCATCCCAACTTGTTAGCCAGGGACAGGCCTCCAGATGTCAAAATCCAAACATCATGACAAGGGCTTAAGTACCTTTTTGCCCCATATAATCTGAATCAGCAGAGATGGGACTAGTGCAGAACATCAGGATCAGCCAGAAGGGTTAAAAAGACTTGAATTAGATTTTAAAAACGTGAGTGGGCTAAAAAGAACCTCAAGCTTTAAAAGCAATAACAGTTCTAATCTTTTTACTTGTCTTTGCCTTCAGACTGAGTTTTCTAGCTTTTCTCCAACACACTATGAGGATTAGAAATTAATTTGGTTTAGAAAAAAACTTCCATTTCTCCTTCATTTACAGGATTCTGAAACGTGGGACTTGGAGAACATCACCAAATACAGTGATGTACAATGACAGTGCCACTAGGCTTGGCAGTGCAGAATATCTCTGCGAAGTAGGAAAATCCATCTAGGCCCAGCCTCAGGAAGTCTGGAGCCCACACATTAAAAATGCTGGATTTAACAGCACCACCCCCACATACATAGAGACACACCCACACACACCCTCCCTCTTTGCATGGTGGCTCAGTGTAGTGGCTTGTTCAAAATTAGTTATGAGTCCACCCAGAGTTATGAGCATCCGGTTCCACACAGATGTGAGGTTACTAAACCATATGAAGGCATGTTATAAAAGTTCCAGTTATCACAGGCATTTTGTGGCTGCTTCTTCAGTAATCTTAAATGAGAATGAAGTAAGATCAGAAACTGAGCCGCACACTTAGTTTTACCCAGGGAAAATGTTGGTTGGTACATATAATTAAATATATCTGTTTTGCTGACACTCCCTCCCCCGCCCCATCCCTCAGATACTTTTACGCTTGGCTTAGTGGAAAAGACTTGGTGCCTCTGGGTGTGATTGCATGAAGCCATTCAAAATGAAGCTGTCCCCTGAAGAAGGCAATCCGGAGAAGGAATAGTGCTGGGCTAGCAGAGGGTATGAAAGCAGCAGAGGAATGAAGGGGAGAGGAGGTGGCTGGGTTTGGCCTGTGGCGCTGAGAAGCCTTTTCCATTTCCAGCTTTATCTTCCCGGAGCCAGAGCTATTTAATGGGATCACAAGGGCTGCTGTACCATTACTTACAGAAGAGGGTATAAAAATGACAGCAGCTAATAAGCACCAATTTCTCATCAGTCGCCTCATCAGGCTAATTTCACAAATAGAACATTTCAGAGGCTAACGGGCTGGAAATGACATTCCATCTGCTGGATCCAGACCAGTACAGAGAGACCACATCCCTGTGCCTGGACACTTCAGTCCCAGCCACAAACAAAAGCAGGTCTACCCGAAATGTATGTCCACAGGAGGACACAGACTTCATAAAATGAGCTGGAATGCTGAAGACACAGCACAGTCATTCTTCCTAATGATTAGGAGACAACAGGAGCGGAAACATTGAATGTTCCTTTGTCCATAAATGTCCAGACCACATTCCTGGTTCTGAAGTTCCGTCACAGAAAGGAAGGCTTTGTCTGGAGCTCCCAACTGAGAACAGCAAGAAAGCCTTAAAAAAAAAAAACCAAACTAAACCAAACTTGGTGGACCAGGGTGAAAAACACTTTGAGGCCTTAGTTCAGAGGAGGCATTCATGCTTCCAAGGGAAGAGGCTGGCTGATGTGAAGGGCAGAAACTGGACAGAGATGTGTGTGGTCTGAGAGCAGGATAAAGACAGGGAGTGAGTGTGTGTTTATGTGTGTAGGAAGGGAGCAGACTGTTGGTAGTGGGAGTGCAGTCCATGCACGTGAATTATAGATATCAAAGCTGAAAAACAAATTGTTGGCCTCTCCACTTTTCCTGCTTGTAATCGCTGAAGATTTGAAAACTTGAATCTTCCACTCGTTGCACCAAAGGAACTAATGCAGTATATCTGCTCTAGTATCATCAATCACTAATTAGCTAATTCTGACCAAAAAAAAAAAAAAAAAGTGATAAGATGGGCTCTTTCAAATATTGAGGTTCATTTTGCTCTTAGTATCACTAGCCAGGTTTTTTAAACATACATTTAAATTTCTTTTCACTCAGATCTGTATCTAGGCTTGCTTGGAAGCGCCTGTGCTTTCTATTTTTAAAATGTGGGCCCACATTTAATCAGTTTTTGCTTGAAATTTTCTGGTGCACTGCTGGTAAAATTAACTCACAACCAGTTTTCAAGGCTATTGTAATGTTATCACCGCACCAGAATACATTCTGTGCTAAATGATTTGGATATGCTAGGCTTTTTTCACAGTATTTCCACACCTGATTTTCATGGAGATCCTTGTTCCTACTTGTCTATACTCCTATTAACTGCTGCTATGGTCATGCATGTTATTGATGGGTTTCTGGAAAGCTCAGCAACTCAGCAATTTTATAACAGCATTATAAATAATTCAATCAACTGCTCTTCCCCACATCTACTTCTCATTTATTAATGGACTTTCTAGGCAGTATTTTCTCATCTCTCATCACCATCCTATATATATATATATACTTGGGGGAGGAATGTAATTAGTTTTGTGGTCCTTCTGCCAAAACTTCCACTGACTTCAGTCAGAGATTTGCCTGAAGAATGCCTGATTATAGCCTGTAGGAGTTGGTCTATTTCTGTACAGCAGGAACAGGCTGAAGTGAGTGCACACAGGTGGGCAATGGAGTCCCACGGGCGTTTGAACCCACGGGCGTTTTATGAGAAGCATGAAAACATGGGCTTATGTGTACAAAAAGGTGAAGGACATGGGAAGAACCAGGAAAAGTGAACGAGGACTCTGTTATACAAGAGCAGAGGAAACTGAAGATTTTACATGATTAATTCATGTTAAACTCTGTGTGGTTGTTTGGAGGTTTCTTTTGTTCTGTTTTGTTTTCAAATAACAGAAGAGTGGATTTTCTATTTCTCCCCTTTTCTGTCATCAGACAGCTGTGCAAATATTTTAGCATGTGATTGTGGAAGCACAACACTGAAAACCCCTGAATTGTGCCAAGAGAAAAGTACAGGAAAACAAAAGGCAAACGCCTGGGGTAGATCAAGCTGCCAGGATCTTCTGTCCCCAGGGGAACCAGACAGAGGAAAAGGGAGAGAAAAGAGGAGAACTCTGATAGCTTTCACTGCTTACACTGACAGTGTCCCAGGTCAGCAGGAAACACAGACTTCTGTAGTCTTTTTGAAGGAGGGTAGTAAAGGTATCAGAGCAATTAGCAGTCATAGAATCAGGTCAGGTCTTTCTTGAAGGTTGCTGGCTTTATCTGCAGCACCAACTGTTTGTATTGTACCTGCCCTAAGATACTGAGTTCTCAGGTTGCAGGTAAATTGAAAACCCAACTTAAACAGTGCAATAAGTCACCCTTTGAATTTAGGAAATCAGACCTACGTCTGTGGTTATACTGGCCTGACATGAAACAGGTCTGTTTCCAGCAGCTTAAGGGGCTCATCAGCAAAGCAGTGATTCAGGCCAGCTGACTGAAAAAGCGTCTCTTCACAAGTTCCCTCAGGAGTTTCTGCAACACAAGTGTGGGCAGTGGGTGATAACACAAACCTAAATATGCCACAGCCAGGAATCAAGCTGCACTGATTCTTTGCCAAAGAATCCTGTTTTGTTATTGTAGGAGGATGAATTAATCCATAAAGAAATTAGCTATCACTTGCAACATTCTCAGTGGCTTTTGTCACACTCATTCAGTGATTCCTGTACATCAAATGACAGCACATCTTCATCCCTCCCTCCTGCTTAAGTTAAAACAACAGGTCATGCTGTAATAGTACCCTATCTCCCAGCCCATCCTACTGGTGAGAAGTCAAAAGATCAAGATTTCCCCCTGAAGCTGGTCATCATTCACACCCTGAAACACAAAGCGGGGGATATTTCTCCTTTTTTTAGGCCCATAAAACTGCCAAAGTTACTCAAACAAACAAGAAACTCTTGGCTGTACTGCATGTAATCTCCCATCCCATGGAACTAAGCAGGTGGTTATTAAAACTGTAATAACACCCACACTGTGAGCACATTTAAACCCTAAAGGAAGAAATTCTTCCTTCCATCAAAGACAGCAAAATCATTTAATGATTTCAGGAAGCCTTCATACTCCAAACTTCCTCTAACCATTTTCATTCCACTTTCATTTAATTACCTGAATGATTAATTAAGGTTTATCAGCTAATGTTTTCATAGCACTTTGAGTAAGTGAAACACTGTACAAATCCTTGGCATGAATTGTTTATTAGGCTACTATTTGTGTCCCATTCCTTTTCATATTCACTTTCACAGGCAGTGGCCAAACCTACCATGGCTATTACTTCTAGCCCAAGTTATGCAGTCAGCACCGCCATCTTTCCGTGACTGTTTTGAGAACATGCACCTCTTGTGGCACTGTCACATGTGATTTCATGGATGAGCCAAGACCTTCCACCCTGCTCTCTGCTTAACAGCATTTTTACCTTGACACCAGGCCCAGGCTCCAGCCCTGCAGCACCTTGACCCCGCCTGTGTCTGCGCAGTGCTGAGGACAGAGGGTCCCCTCACTCACCATGACAGCACAAACTGAGGGTGGCTACAGCTCCTCCCTACAGGAGACCAGTTTTACAACCAAGTCCTGGAAATACCCGCAATTCTGTCTTTCCTTTGGGAAGCCTAACCGGGGCTGTCCTGATGCCAGAGTGGCTGAGCAGAGATTACAGCAGAGTCGTGGTAAACGTGGCCTCCACGGACAAAGTGGAGGCTTGTCTGTGACAGAAACCCCACCCAGCTTCTCCACAGTCTTGTACGACTCTGAGCAGGCCACACAGTTACAGTTAGGTGTACAAGTGGTGAATTTGGGTTTCTCAAGTTGCAGTGTTTTGAGAGACCAGAGACATGACTTTAAAAACCAGGACCTACCCCTGCAATTGAAACCAGCGGGCTCTGTAGTTATTGTCTCTTCAGATCCTGTGAGGTTGATTTACAAAATACTGGGTTTGCTTTGTTTTTCTTTAACTGTCAGCCATAGAAATTCTGCTTTATAATTGAGTATCAAGTCAAGTTCTTTCCTCCTTACTCATAAGTAACATTCAACAGGCCAAACCAGGCCACAGGGATGCCAAAAATATAACCGTTTGGAACTTGGTAAACAATTTTGTTGATACTGCTGAAAAACGGAGCAGAATCATTTTCTCTTGGCACACTGGCTCTTTGGAGGTAATGACAGCCCATGTCTTTGAGTCACTGAACTCATCAGCCCCAACTGTGTGTGCCAGGCTGAGCTGGTGAATCTCATGATCCTTCTCTCATGTTCCAGTTTGCTTTAACTCCTTCTGGAGTCTCTGAAACAAAAGACTCTCTCACGCTCAAAGACAATGAAGCAGGAATGGACAAGTCCAGAAACAAAGTCCCTGCGCTGTTCCTTTTTTTTTTCTTGCCTAAGCAGAAAGGTCCATGCAGAGAGGGGAAAGAAGAGGAAACCCCCCTGATCATTCTGTCCTCTTAATCCTCTTTCCTTCTGTATCCCAACATTGTACACAGATATGAGCATGAGTCTGGGGAGACTGTGAATCCCTGCTTTCTTCTAACCTTTATTGTCTTGATCCTTATTAACCCTGGAAGAGGACTGCTAACAGCAGCAGTTGCCAGACAGGCCATGGAAAGCACCTGTTCCAAGTTCTCCAGGTAAGTCCCACAGTGACGTCCAGGAGTTTGCCCAGCACAACTGCCAGTTACAGTCCCCAGTTCTGAGAAATGATGGAATTTGTAGTAAGGCAGCACTGGAGGAGAAAAGAGCCAGGGAACAAAATGGAGGAAGGAGAGCAAAGGGAAACAAATGGACAGCATAGAAAAGAAACATACAGAAAACAAATCAGAGCTGCTTGATTTGGTGTAACTCATTCGTATTTGACGCCTCTGAATCCCAGAAGAGCTAGATCCAGAACCAAAAAGGCAGCAAGCTTGCCCTGAATCTGCATGCACATACAGGCATGGAGATGTCACACAGGCAGTACAGAGAGTGAGAATGAAAGGGTTGAAGTCTATGTGCTACTGGTTGTACGTGCATGTCCCATTGTATGCAGTACCAACAGCTCTGAGAGTAGAAAAGCACAAGTCAGGCCTTGCATTATAAAACAATAGACTTAAAAACCTTAAGATTTTGAGCTTTAAATAAATAAATAATATTTAAACACAAACAAACAAAATCTAAAAAACCCCACCAAAACCCAGAATGGTGAGCCCCTTTTTACTAAATTCGCAAAAATTACAGAAATAGGTGAGGATGAACAGAAGTGGTTGCTGCAGTTTGTCTGCCACCCATTGGTACCTGTGCTGGAGAACACACACAAAGCTGCGTTGTGTTCTCTGCTGCTGCACAGGCAGCTTTGCCCCAAAAATTGTCCTGACTGACGGCTCTCCCTGATGGATGCAAACAGTGAAGGACAAACTTAGAACAAACTGCAGCAAAAGGCTGGTGAGCTGCTGCCTGAGTGACTAATACAGAATGTAGGGAACAGCCTGGTGGAGAAGACTGGGCAAAAGGAAGGAGGAGTACATAGTTTATATTTGGACTATATTTTGACAATATTGACTTTTTTCCACCAAATCATGAAGAAAAACAATATATGGGTCTTGCTTCTCTTTGGCTACAGTCACTCTGCCAGAGTGGAATTGGTTTCAGTGGCTCATTACCCCACTCTCCTGCTGTTTCAAAGAGATCAATGTATCATTTAATAGGCAGAGGCTTTTCAGCTCTGCAAGGTTTTATCTGCTGATGGCTATCATGATATTTATAGACATATCCATCAGCATAACAGCAGGAAGCAATTCTCTAGGGGTCAAATTGGGTGGATTCCCCCTATTTAAAGTCCATTATGGATGCAGCTTTCTGTATAGGATTAACCACTTAACTCACTGAATCCCGAACATCATCAGCTATTGTTCACAAGAACTGATGATCTCCACGGCTTAGTTGTGGGATGGTTGACTTGTTTTCAGCCTCAATTATCTTTTCAAATAATAAGGTCCTTTGTTAACCTCTGACTTGCTGAGCAATGTGTAGGCAGCCTATTAAGTACTCCACAGTCCTCTTTTAACCCTATGATTCAAGCAGCTCTGGAGATTTAGTCCCGTGATTGTCCTATTTCTGACCAGTCTGAATCTTCGGCTGTCACATGAATAGCAAGACCAGAGAACCAGCTTTGATCACAGCAAGCTTAGGAAAATAAACCACTGTGGCTTGGAAAATCTAGGCAGAAATTACATGCTTATTATACAAAGTGTTTTAATGCTTTCAGCCTAACTTTTGGTGATGATTTACAGGGTATGCTTACCTGCTGAGTCTATTTGGACAGTCAGCTCCTTTGGAGATTTAGCATGCAGTGATTCTATCTCCTAAAATTATCCTACTATCTTTCTAGTATTTAATTTCTTCTTGTGAACACACCTTTTGGAATGAGACAGTCTTGCAAAGGGAGCTCAGAATAGACATACTGTTCCATGCAGCTCACAATGCATTGGGAAGGTTAACTGCTGCTTAATTTGACACAGAAAGAGGGATGCACAGGCCTGGCATGGACAAATGTTCCTGAATACAAATCTGAGCTATTTAAGGTTTTGTTTCCAGTCTCCAGAGCTATCATCACTCCGTGCATCCACTCTCCCTTTCAAATTCACCATGACCTCCTCGTGCCCTTATTTCACTTAACCTTGCTCTGTTTACAGTGACCTCCACCCTCATGACTTGGTTGTATTCCAGCCAGCCTCTCATCTCCCCCTGTCTACCACCCTTCTAGTACTTGCTCACTAATACATTTCATGAGAAACATAAGAGCAGCTGCTGTCTATCCCTCAATGCAAAAATTAAGTTCCCGGTCTCTGGAAGAATCCACCCCATTTTCCATTCTTGAAGGTCTGGCCAGAGTTCATACATGAATCTCACTTCCATTACTTTTGCTCTTGAGTAATTTTATTTTGCTAGTGTGTAGTGCAGTGCACTCTTGCTCCTTTGCTTTACACTTGTCCATTTCTTTTCATTCAGATATATCAGAACACTCCATAAATACAACTGAAATTACAAAACTAATAAGCCTTGTGTCAGGTAGGAAAGACAAAGACAATTATCTTCTCTGTTTCATGAAAAGAGATGTTGATGTTCAGAGATCAAAAAAAAAAAAAGAAAAAAAACCTCAATAAACTTTACATCCAAGATTACTTAGGGTAATTTTAATTCTGGAAACGTCCCTATCCAGGAAACTTAATTTTCAGCTAAATCAAGATACTTGTGCAAGTCCATTAATTAGTTACAATGGCTACATTATATAGTTCTTAATCATCTTAGAAACACCTGGAGCAGCTTAAGAAGCCCTTGTCAGGCTCCCCTCACCAGTGGCCAGAGACCTTAAATACCCTGACCAACCTTACTGGGAACTCATCCTGCACCTCCTGCCCAGGGATCCTAGGGAGGGAGGCTCCATTTAAGCCCTACCCTAAGCACCCAAGCCGGAGTTACATCACAGCTCTGCAAACCTGCATCCTTGCCTCCATCTCCAGGGTGCATGTCTGAATCCCGTGACCTGCTGCTACTGACTGGACCGTGGGGATGGACCCTGAACCTAATTCCTCACCTCACCTTGCCTGGCACGGCTGATGAAGCCTGTTAGCAGCACGTGGCACTACCCACCCTGCTCGGGTCCCCTGGGTGTGACTGTGCCCCAGCCGGGGAGGGCACTGTCTGTCCTGGGCTCGCTCACCCTTGGCCTGTGACTTGTCCCCTGCTCTCTCTGCTCCCCAGCACCCTCATTCCCACTGCCAGGAAGCCCCCTCTGTGCAAACCCTTCCCGGTGGCATTTTAAAAGCAGCCGCTGCCTTCGCAGTGCAGGGGCTGCCAAGCACCAACAAACACCAGCCGTGGTGTTACGGCTCTCCAGAGGAGCCAGTGTTGATCCAGGGTAAGTTACTCTGTGAGGGCAGTGCTGAATTCCCCTGGCTACCTCTACTGAAGGGTGATGGCAGTGGGAGGCAGGAGAGTTACAGCCTAAAGTTCACTCCGATAAAAGAAAAATATTTTAAATGCAACTTGGCCATCTATGGTAGAGTTCCAAAACATATTAATTACAGTTTACTGGCTTTTCTGTGATGTTGCAAGCAAGTTCTTTCAGGCTGTCTACACTGAGTCATTTTTTGGAAATAAACTTTTTGGATCTAACTCTACATGAGAAATTATTTTGCATTTGGTAATACAGACTGGGTTTTCAGCTTCCTCCACGAACAGGCATCTGGAACGAAAATGTGTCTAGAAAATTTTGGCCTGCCCGTTGAGTCTGCCTGGGATCAGGCTGCTCTCAAGGCTGAAAACCTCACTGAGAGACAAGGGTTAGATTCCTCCCAGGCTGCCCTTCCCCCAGTGCCAAGAAGTAAACACGTATGTCTAAGGCTATATAAACTAATTAGACACCTAATCCTACCTTTGTCTGCATCTGGTATTGCCAAGAAAGATGAGAAGGAGCAGCAAGTATGGGAGGTAAAGAGAGAAAAAGAACATCAGCTCGTTGGGGAAATGAGGGCCAATACACTGCTTGACACATTAATCTTACACATACTGTAAGCATACCTCTCAAACCAGTAAGACCCTAAAATGGCACACAGATCTTCAACAGGAGAGAAGAAATTCTCCCAAAAGAAAGGTGTTGCACATTCTTTGACTACACAAAAAAGTTCACATGCAAATTAATAATAATAATAATTAAATAAAAGCACAATAGCCTGCTAATTACTGTGTCAAGTTCTAGAGCAAAACAGCAAGTGGGGGAGTCCTGCCCCACCAAACTCCACCTGCCAGAGGGGCATGTGGGGGGCGCTCACCATTCTACGACTTCCAATTCAAGATGTGGAAGACAGAAGAAGCATCCCCTGTTTGTAGAGAGAGTTAACATAGACCACAGTAAATGTGCATTCAAAATGAGGGACAGATGATTGACAGACACTGGAAAAAGAAGTACTGAGATGTTAGGAAGTGCAAAACAAGAAAAAACATTTTCTCCAACTGCCTTGTTTGCCCTTCCAGGATTCACACTATCAAGCCCTTCTCCCAACCGTGAGAGCACAAGGTTTGCTTTTAAAACAAGGAAAGGTGGAGACTAAGGGTGACAGTTGATTTTGGCAAGTTGGGCCCTGAGAAGAGGTATTAACTATTAGAGGGGTTGTGACTCTAAAGCAGCGAGCAAAGAGACGCCGTGCTAGGCAAACAGGATGTAATTGAGCTACAGTGATGATAGGCTTTAGTATTTTCTCATAGATAATAGCTTGCTGCAGAAAAGAAGATGCCTTAGGCTTGTAACCAAATTGGTCACCTTACAACTATGAAATGCCCCACCCAGCACTAATTATGACTATTATAACAGTAACAATGAAATCAAAAGTAACTGCTGCTATTCTTTGACAGCTGCCTTGACAAGGCTGTTATTTTATTTGATTACGGAGCAAAGAAAGAGACTTAATCAACTTAAAATTGCCCTTTGTTTCGGAAAGATTTTGTCATTATCTGAGTAAAAGTCAAGTTTCTGCAAGTCACGAACACAACTCTGTGATTCCAGTTTCCCGGTTTCCAGTGTTTACACCTTACACCGTCTTTGTGCATCTGTGATGAAGGTTAAAACAGAGATTTGCTCGTAATTTTATGGTATGTGATACCACCCTAGTTGGACTGTGATTACTCCTGTAGTTGTCTTTTCTGTCTGGTCATCTATTGATTATATAGGTTTACATATGGCCAAAATAAGAGACCACTGCTTTTAAATACAGCTACTAGAAACATCAGCAGGTGGGCTCAAAATCAGGTGAGTTGCCTCTTACTACTTCTATTTTTGAAACAAAAAATAGGTTTGATGCTCTGCTACCATGCTCAGCGAGATAAGAAAGTGGAGCATCACCATCTGTTCAAGGCACAGCCTCAAAGCCTTCACCTTCACCCAACCCAGGGCTCGGAGGACCGCCTGCCAGGAGCTAGGGAAGCCCTGGATCTGGGCTAATTGAAGGGATCTGCAGCCAGCTAGCTTAATATTTAATAGGGATTTACTGCTGATGGAAATTACAAACAAATTACAGATTCCAGCACGTCATGGTCTCACCAGACCCAAACAAAAGAAGTGGTAAGGACAGAGTGCTGCATGCTGGGACCTGAGGTCTCCATGGACCTCATCACCTTATTAAAGTGTTACTGGTAAGCTACAGTGTACTATAGAGCTCCACATCTTTCCTAGAAACTATCCTTTCCTCAGTTGTGTTTATAATGCCTTTTAAAATTTCCAGCTCTTCTCTTTGTATTTATATGGGTGTAGGAGGGTTTCTTTCTCTTCAAATCAAATCTTAGGGCCTCACCATTTCTAGCTCAAAGTCTCCCTAATGCTGCTAATCTCCTATTAACAGCCTACTGACACAGAAGAGACCACAGAAAAAGACTGATTGCCAGCCCTCTGGCCCTGTGACCGTGTGCCAGTCAGATCTGGATTAATAGCTGAGGCGATTTACCTCAGGAGGCCTTGTTACAGGTGCTTGGAACTCTAAACTCTTCTCGAACTGCCTGGCAGGGGAGGGAGGAGGGAAACGAGCAAATCCACAGATGATGCAGACACAAACAAGGCCCCTCTGAAACTCACTTTTTCTGTACAAAATCAGGATGGCCACAGGAAAAACCCTCCACGATTTCAGATAAAAGGCAATGAGCTGGGCATTGACACCCCACCCAGGACACAAAATCCACTGTGATACTCCTCCACACTACCTTTCACTGACAGCAAGTTTCCTTGACTTTAGCTCTTCTGGTTACTAGAAATTGTTATCCAGGAGCACAGGCAAGCACGCTGCTTTCCTCCAGTTTTCGTGTGGTAGTACAGATTGCCCTGCTATGTAAGCTGATTCACTTATAAGAGGGACTCTTTCAGCTTTAAAAACAGTTCAAGCTGCTCACATTTAAGGAAAGATGGAAAAACAGCATCATTCTTATTTGGTGATGAGTATCCATGTGACAGTTTGGTTCATCAGCCCAAGCAGTCTCAGGCTCCTCTCCAGGGCTGGACTGCACCTCCTACATCTGCAGCACCGTGCTGTGCCGACTCTGCTGCTCCATGACCCTACATAGTAGGAGGAGGGTGCTGGGATGATGGATCAGGCTGACCAGCTGCGCTTGACGTCACCCAGCACAAGAGTGTCCACACACTGCATCTGAGCTGCACAAGGAATAACCCTGACTGCCAGGGAGAGAAACAGAGGCAGGAGCTGACGCTGCCTGTGACCAGGTCATCCTCCAAGGTTTCATATGTGCCTGAGAATGGAGCTCGAGCATCTCTCATCTCCACTAAGATGATTATATTTCAGAATGATTTCATTTTGCTTGTTAACAAATTGCCAGTAAAATAGGTAATTGTTCCTGGCCTGAAGTTAAACAATCCTGTTACTGAGTTACTGTTATTTGCAGGTCAGAGAGCTGCAAGAGGTTTGGCCTTCAAGGCACCACACTGTCCCCTCTAGGAAAAGGGGTGAAGTACAAAAACATTCTGCCATACCTTACAGAGAAATTAATTTAGCCTATAATTATTGTTATTATAGGGCTGCTTGTCCACCTTGGCTTCTTAAACAACCACACACTGCAAAGCACACAGAGCTGCTGTTCAAAGCAACTCCTCCCTCTCCCTGACCCTTCCTGGCCTCTGAAATAACTGTATCACTCTTGCAACTTGCTATCTTTCCATAGGTCTTTATTAATAAGGGGCATCTGCAGGGAAACAGGATCTGACTCACTCGGCAGCACAGCTGCTCTTGCTGCTCACTCTCCCACCTGAAACAACAGTCCTGTTCCAAAAGTCGCCTCCATGACTACAGCACCTAAATCCAACATCACCAGAGCAATGCAGTGCTGCCCTTCTAAGGGACAGAACATTCTTGGCTGTTCCCCATGAAAGAAACTCTTGAACAGTGGCTTTGCATATCTCAAACTTACCTTGGTTTTGTGCTGTCTCACTCCTTTTCTGAGTCTCAGTGAGGAGTATCCAGCCAGTGTGAGGCTTTTTCAAAATTGATTCCTTATCCATATTTGGGAATTTGTGCTGGGCACTAGCTGGTACAAGGCATATTCTTCCCACAGTGCACTTTGGGACTTGTAGTTCCCAAAAAGGAATGTTGTTTTCCAATTGCAAACACCAAGCAATGGAAACAAAAGTCTGAAATGCCTTTAACTCTGTCTTTGCTTAGCTGCTGGGCCCTTCCTTTCGCAGAGTGTGTCCTGTGGTTTCACCTTAACCAGCCTGAATCCTTCAGGAACCTCTTACACAGTTAATGGCAGTGTGCAAAGCCTTTGGACCCACCGTGTAAAAGCTGCTACTGCACAGTGCTCCTGCTGCTGCCGTGAGGGGCATGGCCCTGCCTCACAGAAATAGCTACTCAGAAAAAGAGTGAAGATCGAGTTTTTAATCATACTCTCCACAGTTTCTTCCCTGCTGCCAACACTGAAATAGAAACTCCTTCAAAAATGTGTTTCACTCTTTAATATGTTTTGCATTATCTTGTTTAATTTTTTAAATTAAATAATGATAGTAGAGGGACAGGATTACAAGATAAATCAATCCTACCTCTCCTTCAGAGATTAATTTTTGAAGAGCGTTTTGCACTGACTGCCATAATTACCTTGTAACCAAGACACCCTGTTGTTTTTAAATAACAACTGAAGAAGAATGTGAATCGCTGTCTGCTGTGCACTGATGGAGACACTGTTATTATGCCTGAACTCCATCAACAGCGTAATGTGCTTAAAACTGCGGACACGAACTGCCTGAGATGTCCTCCGAGGAAGAGGCGGCCAGGAGAGGAGGGTATCCATCTCCCGCCCCGGCGGTGCTGCTGGAGCTGTGGGGAGCGCTTTCCCCATAGCACCGCTCCAAATCCCGGTGCCTGGCCAGGAGGAGGAAAGCGGCAGCTCGGCTGGGACACACTCGGGACTGTGCCGACGCCCGGCGGCCACGGGGAGAACGGCGGCGTCGGGAACCGCCGGCTCGGCCTTTTCCCTCGGCAGCCACAGGAGGGAGGAACCGAAGGAGAGGCGTTTTTTTGGCAGGGAAAGGCACCGACCCCGGTGCCGGCACAGCCGCGCTCCAGCTGCGGCCGCAGCCTCTCGGAGCGCCCGCCGAGACCCCGCTTTCCACCGCTAATCCCCGCGGAGCGGCACAGTCACGGAATGGATCGGGCTGGAAGGGACCACTGTGGGTCATCTGGTCCCACCTCCCTGCTCAAGCAGGGTCATCCCAGAGCACATGGCACAGGATTGTGTCCAGACGGTTCTCGCGTATCTCCAGTGAGGGAGACTCCACAATCTCTGGGCAATCAGTTCGGTCACCTGCACGGATAAGAAATTCTTCCTCCTGTTAAGGTGGAACTTCCTGTGCATCAGTTTCTGCCCATTGACTCGTGTCCTATTGCTTGGCACCACCGAGCAGAGCCTGGCTCCATCTTCCTGGTACCCCACTTTTAGATATTTATACACACATATATATATATATATATATATATTATTGATGTCCCCTTTCAGCCGCCTCTTCTCAAGGCTAAACAGGCCCAGCTCCCCTAGCCTTTCCTCGTAAAGAGAGACGCTCCAGTCCCCCGCCCACCCTCGTTGCGCTCCCCGCAGCCGCCGGTCCCCGCCGCGGTGACTACACGTCCCGCCGGCCCGCGGGGCCGGGAGAAGGTGCCCGGCGGGGCGGCCCTTCCGCTGCCGGGAGGCGGCGGGGCCGGGAATCCCGCTCGTTGTTCCGGTGGCAGCCCGGGCGGAGCGGAGCCGGGCCCCGGCGGGGGCGGTGGCGGTGGCGGCGCTGGAGCCGGAGCCGGAGCCGGAGCCGTGCGGGGAGGGCAGTGCCCGCAGCCCTCCCGCCATGCGGGCCGAGCCGCCCGCCTGGAGCCCCGCGCCGGCACAGGCACAGGCACAGGCACAGGCACAGGCACAGGCGGCCGCGCTGCTGGAGGAGGCGGCGGATCTGCTGGTGCTGCACCGGGACTTCGCCGCCGCCGTGGAGAAGTGTGAGGCGGGCTGCGACAGCCTGGCAGCCGGCCCCGGGCCCGGGCACGGCCCCGAGAGGTGCGAGTGCGGGTGCCGGGCGTGCGGAGGGGACAGGGTGGCGCTGGGAAAGCGGCCTGGCTGGCCGTGCCTGAGCTCTTTGGGGATTTCCTATTTTTTTCGTAATAGAGGGTTTCTGGGGTTTAATTTTATTTTCAAATAAAAAATAATAACTTTTAAAAATAAAGTTAAACTTTTTTTTCCCTCTTTTTTATTTTTTTTTTCCGGGGATTAGGAGTCTCTTAGATTCGGATATAAATGGTATATGTATGAATGGCAATAGCACCGATCGTCTTTGCTGTGGCCCTGCACATCCTAATTATCTAAATTAAGGGAGAACGGGCTTGTCTCTGAAAAGCAACTTGCTAGGCATGTAAAACCCGGCCTGGCTTTGGCTGCTATTTAATAAGGGCCTGTCGATATTAACATGCTTCATGTGGAGGGATCTGTCCGTGTTTGAGGGATGCAAGGTGTCCTCAGGAGCCTCCCCTTCATCCTCCCAGAGATACAGGCTCAGTGCCTCTTCTCGAGGTCAAATATTCCTCTTTATCGGGGGCAAGGACTGGAAAAGAAGGGGAAGCAGCTACCAGAGAACTGTGGAGTCCCTGGGTTGGGCTGCAGCTCACTGGAAGGGATGCAAGGGGAAATGTGGTTGTAAGAAGTGCTTATTTAGGTGTCTCTTCATTACCAGTTCTGCAGAAGTGAAATGCTCCCTTTGTGTTGTGGGGATTCAGGCGCTGGCTGAGATGAACCGGTGGAGGGAAGTTCTGTCTTGGGTCCTACAGTATTACCATGTCCCTGAACATCTGCCTCCAAAAGTTCTGGAGCTGTGGTGAGTTTCTGTCTGTTGCTGTCAGATATACACAGGGCTTGTGTTAGGTTTAACAGCAGGCCAGGCTTGAGTATTACGTGATATTCCCACTTTGCGTGGTGTGAGGAGGAAGATGAGATTTGGGACAGGAGTGTTCTTGACCTGTGTGTCCTGAAGCATGCCTGCAAGGTTGGTTTGTGGTGGTAGAGTACAAAAGGGTCAATGCTGACAGAGTAACATCAGTGGCTGTGTTGTCAGTGTTATGTGTTGCAGAAATCTCTCTGTGATTCAAGTGTAGACCCTGATTTGTATCCTCATGACAGCTGCTTGGGAGTAACTCAGCCATCCCGGCTTTTACAAAAAGTTAGTGCTTTCTAATATTTCTTCCCTGTATTCCAGCATCCTGTTGTACAGCAAAGTGGGAGAGCCCCAGGTGATGCTGGAGGTTGGCAGCAGCTGGCTGAGAGACCAAACCAACAAGAGCCTCTCCGAGTACAGTTCCCTGCTGGAGCTCTATCTGCTGCAAGTGCTGCTGCCGCTTGGCCGGTTTGAGGGTGCAGAAGAGCTTGTCTGTGGTTGTGATGTGCTGGACAGCGAGCAGCAGCTGGCATTCCTTGGCACCATTGGCAAGAGCCGGTGTCAGTGGAGTGAGCAGGAAGAGATGCACTTGGCGGCTGAAGAGCAGCACGACGCGGCGACGGAAAGTGTTTTGGGTACGCTTTGCCTCTCTCGTTTGCACTCCTTTTTTATAGTTTTATTTCAAGTTGGTCCCTTACTAGCAAAGGGTAGCATGCATTATGCCATGACAGGAGGCTGAACATGAGCCAGCAGTGTGCCCAGGTGGCCAAGGAGGCCAATGGCATCCTGGCCTGTATCAGGAACAGTGTGGCCAGCAGGACCAGGGAA
>JAWWES010000041.1:68268762-68288332 GCA_035583135.1 Lophotriccus pileatus
AGATGTGAAAAATCACAAGAACTGTCCCTTTTTTTTTTTTAAGATTAAGATAGACACCATCCTCAGATCCTCCAGGGATCTGTATATTGTTGTTTCAAGTAATTTGCAATACTTTGTGTATTAATTCATGATAGAAGTGGAATAAGTATGCTCACAGGCATTCTGAAAAAAGTAATCTTAAAGCATGGATGCATTTGCTTCCCTTATTATCAACCACAGTTATATCAGTCCTTTATCTGTATCTTTGCTCTGCTCTTGTAACACAATCTCAGTTGCAGCAGAATGTATATTCTCCTATCATTCGGTAAGGATGAAAATGTTTACTAAACCTGTGCCTTTTGGATTTATGAAAAGCAGTGTTTGTCAGGATTTCTATTTATGACAAAATCTATAGAAATTTAGACTCTCCTATTAGTTGTATTATTGGACAGAAAGAAGATCAAAACACACACTATCTTTTAGTTGTCAACACAAGACGATCCATTCAACATCAAAAGATCTTTATGAGATAAGACAAGATGCTGCTCAACATTCTTAGTTTAGTAATTTCACTGTAACACACTGAGAACTCTTTGGAGGACATCACTGAATTATGATTCAGGAGCTCTTCTCCTAATGAGCTTTTATATTTATGAACTGCTAAAAACTAATAAACTAGTAGGAGATTTGTTTGGTTTACAGTATAACCAAGAGTATATAAATACTGCTTTTATCAGTAGATGGGCTGCAGTTAAGACTGTGAACTAGCACATCCAAAGTCTGATAAAGGAGAAACACAGGAATTATTTTGGTTGGCAACTGTCATATTTAACAAGCAGAAAAGTCGGGCAGCTTCGTAAAAGCCAATCATAGATTTTCACTCTCCTGTACTGCTCCCTAGACACTGTTTGCTTGTGTTTTGACTCAAAGGATGCTACAGGATGCTGTTTTTCTCTGTTGAAAGAAAAAAGTGTCAGTGCTGCTGCAGCCTATGCTAGTGTTTTAATGAGGCATCTGTTAATCAAGACTTCTTGCTCTTGAACTCTTGCACATGACTCAAAACTCCTGTACTTGCTTTAGGCTCTCCTAGCCCAGTAGAAGAACAATGTGAATCAGCACTGCCTGCAGAGAGGAAGGACAATTGTGTAATTAAGGTTCACGCTTAGGATACACACTTCATGGATATCCTTTCCCAACTGATTTTCTTTGTAGTTAATAAAGGAAATGACATATCTTTGAGCTCCTTTCAACTTCTGCAAGATGTTTGAATAACAGGTGCCCTACAAACAGCAAAGCAATTCCCACCAAACTGGATTTCTTAAAGCAACTCTTCTAAAGAAACAGCTCTGAAAAACGTATCAAGAATTGACACTAAACAGTTATAGTGCAGTGCTATGGACAAGGAAGGTGCTGTAATAGGTATTATCTTTTTTTAACTCCTGAACATGCTAAATTGAAAAGGTCAGTTCCAAGATATCATTCTAAAATTTCTGCAGTTAGAAAATGTACTATATGGAAGGTCATCTGCTTCCAGGTATTGAGCTTGTGGTCAGGTTGTCGACCTACAGTAGTAGGAGCAATACCCATTTAATCCTGTAGCTCACAGCTTATCTTGAAATATTTGCTACTTCATAGGAATTTTCTAACAACATTCCAGTTTAATCACAGCCATCAGACTTGAAGCTATTTACAGGATGTTTATAGACCCTGGTAGGCAGGAAGTCAGGCTAGATGATCACAGTAGCCGTATAATAGTAAAAAATTCAAAACAAGTTAGAAGCCAGAGATTGTGCGTTTGTTTTAGAGACAATAGATCTTTCTCAGCTGCAGAGACTTTAGCAAAGGTAAAAGGAGAAGAATTTGGGTGGTGTCAGTTACTGGGAAATAAAGTACCTTCTACCCCGCAGCAGAGCTGCAGCCCTGTTTCCACTGTGCCTTTCCAGCAGCCTTGCTGCCTCACAGCTCTCACAGCTCAGGAAGCACACAGGCAGCTTCACCCCTTCCCCTACCCCGATACATGGCCCACAAGGGCACTGCTCCAATTGCATCTGCTATCTGTAGAGAGAACACTACAAAGCATGACCTCTGTTGTGTGCAGTTTTGTAGATTCCAGAAGTGTTCCAACCTTTTGTGTTTTTTTGCGAGTTCAGACTCTGCTTTACATAGAATCTACTTGTTAAGAAAATAAAAGTTGCTATGACAGGCTAGAGACTTGAGTTTCTTTTACTGCTATGTAACTGCTCCTGTGTTGACTGAAGAAAAACAAATGTTTTGCTGGTCAGATCATTGCAGCAGAAAAGGGACAACTGTCTTCTGAAGAGCTTAGTTCTGTCAGGGCAGGGACCAGCAGCAAAGGTGCTGCCACACTGACAAGTACTGGAAACTTTCTAATCTCCATCTTCAGACTCATCTGAACCCTGTGTTAATAAGCAAGAGTAAGTACACTGATGGCCATTTAACCCACTCCCTTTATGTGGTTGCTCCAGGCAGTGACAAGTCTGTCCCCACATCCTTTTCAGCAGCCCATGGAACATCTGTCATTACTTAATCCCCAGGTAGAATCAGTTTCTAAAATAAGGAGCAGATACTAGATCCAGTACTTCATCGATCTAAACATGCCAAGGCCATCTCTTGAAGCCAGGAGTGAACATGCCACACTACAAACAATATGCCTCAAGAAGGGAACATGAATATTGTCTCAGTGTCATATATGCAGCATAAGGCTAAAGTCACCATGACCAGCTCTAGGAGTAGAGCAAGTTTCTTGAAGAACTAACAGCTTCTATTCCTGAGTGCCTACTTCCCTCAACTTTCTGTTGGAACTACAGTACTTCTACTGTAGTTTATAGTATCCCCAAATAATTTTCAGTTTCAGCTATGCAACAGTGCTTATACCAAACCCAGACATACACCCTTCCTAGTGAGCACTGAGATTATCTGTGCCACAGGACTGAAGCCAGGAAAATGAAAACACCTTAGCTTGGCATTTTGTCTTTGTATTACAAACACATTGTCCCAGGACTTGACCTTTTGATTGTGGAGTTCATCCATTCTGACAGAATAACGCCTAATGAAAAGTTCCAAAAGGACTGGGTGGAAAAAAGTAAAGTGTTAAGTCCATGTTTTAGAGGGAAAACAGAGTAACTTAGGTAATGAACAGGCTAATGAATAGGTTAAATACAAAACTCTTTGCTTATCATTGCTGCTCAGGGTTTCCAGCTACTTGAATTCCAGGCTCTCTCATATTGAGGTCAACATCATCCAAAAGCACATAGAATGAGAAGGAAAAGAATCAGTAAAATACAGACCTATTTCATTAACTTTTTGCATGCAATCCTGGACAAGTAGTATTGGTCCTTGCCTTCCTTTGTGTCTTACAGATTTACAGAAGACTAACCAGGATAATCAATAGCCTAGGAATAATTTATACAGAAGGCAACTAAGGAAACCAAGACTTCCCTTGACCTGAGACAAGTGTAGGGAGCTATGCCATAAGCTTATCAAATCTTGGGCAGCTTGGAAAGCATGACTGGAAATAGACCAGTGGACATCTATCTGTAGAAATCATCAGCATCAAAACAATCTATCAGCAGACAAGCCCAAAACAAACAGCAATTCTTCACAAAATGGGAGAGTAAAGTATCATTCCCTTGAAATGAAACAGATACAGAAGTTAAATGAACAGAAAAAAGCTATCCTACCTTCAACCAGCAAGATGCCAATTCCAGATGCTTCTCCTACTACTCCCAAAAAGCGTATCTTGCCTTCTCCAATGAGATAATTGCCAAATTTCTCTACCTATTTTCAGTGATAAATCAGTTCACCATCATTCTTTGCTACCATGGAAGTGGATCTGTTCTGTCAAAGCCATTTTCTTTTAACACAAAATAAAGGCTTGCTAATCTGATATTTGGAGCAGGGAGTGCGAGTGGAATTGAAACAGTTTTTGTACTAGTATTGATTATACCAGTCCCAGGAACGTGATTTTTTTTTTGTTTCAGGGTCTTAAATCTTTCCTGTACACTGGAAATCCTCTTTACAGAGTGTGCTACAGTATCACAGTAGCTCAGCTGCTGCAGCAGAGCCCTGAGAATGTCTAAGAAAACGCTGTCAAGGTGGGGCTGAACTACAAGTTCTTAAATTAAAGACACAAAACAAAACACAGCCACTTTTCATTGGAAGAGCTACAAGACTGTATTTGTCCTTAATTTCTTTGATCAGATACCCAGAGATCTGTCAAATCACAACACAAAAACAAATGCTGTGAACAGTTCTGGGCAGGAAGAACTCAGTTAGCAGGAATGCTAGGCTCCGGATATCTAACTCTTTGATCTTTCCACTTCACCTTTGAGGAGATGAAAGGAAATCTCTGCTCTTGTAGGTAGAGAGCGTGGTACAATATGGGGGTACAACAGACATTTATTTCACTGCAGCAATTCCCAGATCAGCCTAGAATAAATGAAGACTTGGCCACAGTCTAGACTGCCTCTTCTATCTCAGCCCTGTTTAATCACATCTGCCCTTGAAGAAGCAATCCAAAAACATTATGGGTGACAGGGTTTTCTACCACTCCCTTCCCATGCTTTCTGACAACAGCCTGCTTTCTGTTCAAGCTTGAGCACTGCTTCACTCAGATGCTTCTCTATTTTCCCTCTATTCCCACTCTCACATTTCACCAAGATCCAAGCCCTCTGCCGGTTATGTGCTGCACTGTGTCCCAGAATGACCCTTTCCAAATTCTTCCCTGCTAAGTCATCCAGAGAAATACAGAGAGAGCCTGTTACAATATCACTCCACTCTGAGTGCTAGGTAGTCTCCCTTCTGCTGCAGAGCAGCCTGTCTGGAAGTCATTTCCAGTAAAATTCCTACTTTGAGAATGGAAAATTTCAGGCACAAACTTTCATAAAGTTACAGAGAAATGAAAACAGAGGAAACTAACAGAACCTGATGTACTGTTTTAGAAACCCTGACCTTCAACATTAACTTCTTGCCAGAACACACTTGTCACAAAATTGTTATTTCCCAGCAATTCAACATTGCCCCAAATAGTCTTCTCTCACAGAGAGACTAAGGAAAGAACATCAGCTGTTCTGGTTTTTTTTTAGAGGCCCTTGAGCTTTTGCTTATCACATTAGAGATACACAAAAACACTTGCACAGAGCTGAAGCTTTTTGTATTTGTTTTAAAGCCTAGAATTTAAAGTGACTGTAATCAATTTATATCAGGAGAATCAGCATTAGAAGAGAATATTGCTTGGAGTCAGACACCAATTCTCTCCTTCTCGTGTTTTATCTTTTCTGCTTGGTCTGTTGTAAAGTACTGGGACCAAAAATGTTAAATGTGGTCTCAGTGATAGGCAGATTTAAAAGAAGCGTTTTGAGATTGCAAAAATCAGTTCTCAATGTAATGGTTAGTATTTATCAGAAAGAAAAATTTTAAATTAGTATGATTCTTCAATAACTTTTTAATAGATATCAGGAAGCAAAACACCTATTTCACAAATAAAGAACAACTCCCTTCATGTTACATTTTAACGTGTCTGAGTTCACTTTAAGGTATACTATGCAATTATGGAATCAGAATCCTACCCTACATTTACCATCTAGATTTGTTATGCACTAACAGTTCTGGTATCCTCCTCTTTCTGCCAGGCCTACACAACTCCCTTCAGAGGGCTATTCATACTCCAGATCTACTCAGATATCAGAAAAAAAAAATATCTACAGGACTATGGAAGAATATCATCCAACACTAGTCACTGCTTCTACCAGGACCCAAATACATTTTGTGAACAGTCTGAAGCAGCTCTCAGACAGAAACAACTTTCAAGTCACTACCTGCAAGTATAATGAAAACCATAAAGAGCCTTAAGGGACAAACACACCTCACATACCAAGAGACCAGTATAAGCCTATTTTTCTGTGCTCCCAGAGAAAAGCATTAGTTTTCCAGTTTGCAAGATCATGACACAGGATTTTCTCAGAAACCCATTTTTACTCTATTTGCCAATGGCACCTTGTGCAAGCACGGAATTCTTTCCTGTATTATGTGCTGCCTACCAGAGAGGGCAAGCTTTCTACTGCTTATTACAACAATTCCATAGGTTGCTGTATAGGCTTCAAGTCTTCAATGGACTAAGTTTTCTAGCCAAAGTATACTATCACTTCAGTAAAATAAAAACTGAATTAAACATTAGTGTATGAGTTGTCAGACACACCAAACCAGCTCTATTTAAAGAGATGCTCAAACAGACTCATTGGTCACACGTTCATCACACTCAGATGTTCTACACATAACAGCAGACAGGTGGCACACACAAGAAGTTAACCTTGACACCAGATGATTTCCTGAGGGATGATTTTCCTTGCTTTCATGTAATCTCTACAGACAGCTGATACAATCCAGCTACTCCAGCATTACTATCATTTGAGCACTGCTGAAATAACCATCTCATTACACACAGTAATGAAACTGTTTTATTATAAGCAAAAACCAGCATTTATATCACCAAGAAACAAGGACCTATACACTTTTCAAAGAGCTACCCATGTAGAAACTGCTGTACTTAGAAACCAACTTGTACTTTCAACTAGAGAAAAAAAAGTATGGAGTGTTACAAAGAAACAAAACCAAACCCAAAAATCAGAAAAAAGCAGATCTCATTATGTAACATCTGCCAATATCCTGGTCCTTCCAGAAAACAATAGGCACTAGCTCCAATCCACAGCACTCCAAAATAAAAGTGACTGCTTTTTCAAGCTTGCTCAATATTCTCTGCTTACCAATCCCAGACATGCTGTTTGGCAAAGACAATCTACTAGTCCACACAGTGTGCTCCTAAGAACCATTTTTGCATTTCCTTCTTCCAAAAAAAGAAAATGGCACAAAGTCACCGAGTACATACACTGCATCTTTGTGGGGAAAATAAAGGAACAAAAAATGGGGGTGTGGAGGGGTGGCTGATGCAGTGAAAAAGCTACATAGACAACTCATAGGCAACAGTAGAAGCATATGTGAGAACTTGGAAAAAGGCAGGAGACCATCTTCAGTATTCTGCATTGAAAGGGTAGCCCTTGTGGTTTTTGCACCTGGAGGAAATCAAAAAGTAAAGATTATCTCATGTCTGAAAGACATCATATGCAGCTGTAACCACTTCAAAAAGCCATCAAGCTGGGAGATGAACTCTATAAAAGCAGAGTCTCTGTTTTCCTTGGTGACACTGTTTGCAAACTAAAAGACTTTGAGTGCCTTCTGTAGTTTGGGCTCCAAGCAACTCAGGTGATGTGACCTAGGTTCTTTGTAGACTTTCATCTACTTTCTCACAACTCCTGAAGAACATACAGGTTTTATTATATACTTAGGGGTCATGGCAGAAGGACATAATACCACAAGCAAAGTTAATCCAGAATTTAAGCTTGCATCATGCTCATTTCTCCAATATGAATAAGAAGCTTCCTGTTGCAATTCCGGCTACTAAAAGTTTCTTGGAGACTGAATCAAAAAAGAGCTTTGGTCTATGCTCACCATGTTCTGGTTCACAAAATGAACACTGAAAAATCTTGCTCTGGAAAGTTATTTTGAGGATGACCCATTTGGAAACTCAATTAAGCCTAGTATCTATAACTTCATATACTGAACTATGTGATAACTCGACAGTTTCTTTTCTTCAAGCTGTTACTTACATGGTCATTTCACAGGCTCTCCAGTTTCTATTAAAGCTGAGAATTGTTGCCATTTCCTCTTTTGTCAATTCAAAGTCAAACACCTAATAATGGAAAACACTGAAAATTACGTCTTTGATAAATCAGCAAAAAAATCCAAAACAGAACAAACAAACAAACAAAATCACAAAATTAAAGAACAAGTCCACAGTGTAGAGTGCTTGTTAGAAGAGGTGACTTTCACGAAGAGAAAGAAAAGAGACAGCTCTCTGGATTTCTGAGACCCCTCTGGAGGGAGGTGGGCAGGGAGAGGCAGGAATTAAAAAAAAAAATCTCAAGGTGCAGTTACATGCACCAGTTATTTTAAGAAGTTTGGAGAGCACTGAAGTGTTGCACAATGCCTCCATCCTCCATCTGTGAAGGATGAATCCTTCCGTCCTGTTCCAAAGACAGAGCTGCAAGACTTCAGGAAGCAAAATCCTAATACTGGTTTCAGTCCAGGATCACTGAATCAAAAGCAGCAACATAGTCCTGGTATCCATAAACCATTTTCTTAACAGTGCTTGCTCTACAGAAGTCTTTTGTGGTGTGCTACTGTGTTCAGTCTCCAAACAAGCTGTCAGATGATTCATTTACATAACATAGAACAAGAAGCATCACATAATGTGACTGCTTGGATCACCAGGATAGCGTTTCCAAAAGCTTTGTTCACCCCTGCTCTCCAACTGTAATCTTAAATTCAGCCCTCAGTAGACAGTAGGTAAACACGGAGAGAAAAAGCCCAGTCCTCTTGTTAAAAAGTATCAGTTGGGAAGGGTGAGAAAGGATCTCTGCTCTGCAGGGAGGAGCCACGCTGTCCCTGAAGGGCAGCACCCAGCTCACTCCTAATCCCTCACCTTGAAGTTCTCCACGATCCGCTGTGGTGTGACAGACTTGGGAATCACAATCACATTTCTCTGGATGTGGAACCGAATGAGAACCTGCAACAGGCACATCACTGCGTCAGAGAGAGGAAGGTTCTTGTTCTAGGCAAAGAGAACCTATTCCAGCAGTTAGCTGGTGTAAAGAGTGCAATTCAGCAGAATTAACCCATTACTCGGAGCTGCGTTTCAAATCATAGCTGATTGCTGAGCACCACCTTCTGAAGTGCAAACAGAGAAGTGGTGGAGCCCCACAGAGGTCTCCTTTCTCCTCTGCCATGCAGTTTAGCAACACTCAGTTCCTCTCCTTCCCACCAAGACTTTTAGTAGGCTATTCAAGCGTTCACTTCTCTGCAACAGGACTTGAAATGGGAAGGCTGAAGCACAGCAACAGCTGAAGATCTTTCTTGTGACAGTCAGAGTGCCTCTGCAAACGTGCATTGAAGGCCTCACAGTAAACATACCTGCATTGCTACTTAACACCACAGGTGGACAGGGAAGGAAGAGCTGCCCTGTCTTTTACACTGTCATTAACTGTCCTTTATGCTGTGCTACAGCAAGCGGTACTCAGGCACCTACCCACCTGTGCTGGGGTTTTGTTGTGCTTGGCTGCAATCTCTTTGATCTTGGGGTCATCCAGAAGGGAAGGATCCTCTGGCTTAGCCCTACACAAAGGAAAGAGGATGAATGGCAAGAAATCTCCATAGATACAACCTAGCAGAGATCTGTATCTGAGTGAACAATTAATGCTGCACACGTAGTCTCAGTGCTTCAAGCATAACCCACACTAATTCCTTCCAAAGCAGTCTTACCATGGTCTGTCAGGAGAGCCAAGGGGACTGTACGCTGTCACAGCAATTCCTTTGGACTGGCAGTACTTGATCAGCTTCTCCTGGGTAAGGTATGGATGACATTCAACCTGGAAACATAGAAGTATAGAGATCGACAGTGACTTAACTGCTTTAACATGTTCCAGGGCTTAGTTTTTAATCAAAGGCTAATTTTTGTTTTACCTTAGAGTCTCTAAACAGGATTATGCAGCCTTTGTTTTCTGTATGTCACCACCCCTTTTCTACTATTTGTAGCTCTCCTTACAATGAAGGGTTCAAGGACTATAGAAAAACTCCTTATAACTTTGCTGATGCAGATCATCTCCAACATATGGAATGACCAGCTACATAATTGCTTCAATGAGAAAATTCAGTAAATTGCACACACAGCAGAGCCATAAAATCATAGCAACAGGATTGCAGACCAGGAAGTATAAAATTCTCTTTTCATCCTTAAACATGCCATAATATTTTTTTTTTTTACAGCTACCATATTAACTTCAATACTAGTTATTCTAGTTATTGTTTAATTTGGTTTTATTTGCTTTGTGTCAATACTCACCACTGAACACCTCCAGTCTGCAAATGGTGAGAATGGCTACCTGCTACAGATTTGAGACCTTCAGGCCACTGTTCATTACAGACTTTTTATAAATGCATGAGTACTTCACATGAATTTACATAACTACCTAACAATACAGTCTCCTTAACAGTGAATCTGTATTCTGACAAGCAAATGCACAGATATGCAGTACGGAACCGAAATTATCCACGTGTCAGGAGGCAGTGAATGAAGGTGAATATTTGATAGTTTCCACAGAGGGACTTCCAGGATAGTTTCACACCAGGGAGTACTACTTTTCTTTCAGCAGACAACACCAAGAACCGTTTTGATGACACTGCCATTTGAGACTCCTGCAGCTGCACTCTGAGGCAAGTCTCTAGAAACTTGCGCTGCTGGCAGGTGAAACAAGGGAGTGCAAAACACAGGATCAGTTTACAGCCTCAGGCACTTTATTTGTGGTTCTAGCTGCTTGCTGTTATCAGAAGCCTGCATGCCTGTTTCCCTTCTGAGACGCACTGGAATATTAAACAGAACATGTCGCTCAGTTTTTGAGCTTCAGCAGCTCCAGAAAGGCAGCTACTCAAGAGTATTCAATAGGCAGAATTTATATGACATAAGAATAAGGCAGAATTTATATGACATAAGAATAAGGCAAAGTCGTCCTTACTGACACTCACATTGAGAAACTTCTGAGCTAGTATTCCATTTGAACCAGAATGAAAAGACTCTTAAAAAAGCATCTTAAGATACTTCAATCCACACCGGGTGACAGTAAGTACTTAAGAGTCAGCTTTCCTTTCTGAATTAAGTACTACTATCATTATAACATAATTACTACCTTGTCAAATTAATTTCTCACTACAAATGAAACCAACGCACATTCTGATTGCATTGAAATTAAGAACGGGGATGACACGAAGACAGTAGATTACATGTGAAGTATCTGCACAGAGAAAGTGTTTTCAGGAAGCACTATCACTATTAGGCTAAGTGTTAATAACAGACAAGCCTTCTGGCTTGCAAACATTTTTTTTTTTCCAGAAGCAATAAATCATGAAGGTCACAGAACAAAGACCTCTTGCTCTGGGCTAATCTTACTTATAGTAATCAGAGTTTGAGACCATTTACAAATGGGAGAGGTCCAAGATCAGTGACTTGAGAGAGACAAAGGTTATTATTGTTATTACAGTGATAGGGGCAATGAAGTGTGGCAAATGTTGAAAGGTATCATAAAACTCACAGTAAGTTTCCTAAGAGTACATTGCGACTGATAATGAAAAGACATTAGAGAATTATTCCTTTTGCTCATCAGAACATTTCAGTTTCATGTTGAATAGACTTCCAGAGAACACTATTAAGCTTTTTTTAAAAAAAAAAAAGTGTTAAACCCCCTTCTACACATGTTCAAGCTGCCACAACAAATTACCCAGCTCTAGCAGTCAGGCATCAATAACTGGGACTGCAGTCCTTCAAACACCATAGTAATCAAGGTCAAGACTAGGTAGACCTCCCAGGAGTCTATCCTGGGACCTGTCCTCTTTAACAACCTGTGCCATGCTACAGTCATGTCAAACTTGAAGGCAACACCAAACTGGGGAGTGACCAGTCAGTACACACAAGGGCAGGGATGCCATTTCAGAGGGACCCATTCAGGCAGGAAGAACACACAAACAAAAACCTTAAGAAATTCATTAAGGCTGTACACAAAGACCTGCACCTGGGAAGGAAGAGCTCAAAGCCATGCACCAGGGAAATAAAAGCCTCCTGAGCAGGGGAATACCAGGATGGCTAAGGTACTCCTGGAGAACCTGCCGTCCTGGGAAAGGCTGAATGAGCTGGGCTTGTTCTGCCTGGAGAAGGGAAGGCTTCAGGCCTCCTAGTAGGAGCTTTCACTATCTAAAAGGTGGTCAGCCAAGCTCTTCAGTGCTGCATGGAGGAAGGCATGACACACAACCTGAAACAAGAGAGGCTGACACTGGATATAGGGAAACTCCCTTCCTCCACCACACAACCAAGGCAGGGGCTCAGGCAGCAGAGCACGCTTCCTAGGGAAGCTGTGAGATCTCCATCTCTGCAGTCTTTCAAGATGGATAAAGCTCTGGACAACCTGGTCTGATCTCACAGCTGATCCTCCTCTGAGCTGTGAATTAGAGCAGATTATCTCCCAAGGTCTCCTGCCATCTGAATTTTCCTAAGATTTTATTCAAGTGTTGCTTATGTACCTGGACACTTCTACTTTGTGGTCTACCTTGCAACTCCACTTTCTGCTTCCTCCTAACCCTCATTAAGTCTGTGAGCAGTCAATAAAGCATGTTCTTGATCAATTCCTTCAGTCATCAGCAACAGGAACTGGCCTCTCCACAGATGAGTTATGAAGAGGTCACCCAATTCTCTACATATACACATCAAGTTTTACTCTGCATCAAGCAAGTTTTTAGACCTCATCTGAGTTCCCCCTGCTTCAATATCTACAGAAAGCAATTCTGGAGCCACTCACTATCAGAAATCCACAGAAAGCCAGCACCTTGTATATCCAGAAGCAGTTGGAGGGTGGGGTTGAAAGAATATGCTTTGTATACTCCATTCTCTCATACTATAACCTTATTTCAAAACAAGATGTTAGTCATTCTTAAAAAAAAAACAAACACAAGAAACCACCCTACAACAAAAAGCACCACCACTCAAACATTTGCTTGCTGTCACTTTGCAGCTTACCTGGTTGTTTGCAGGCTTGTATTTCAGCCCTGGCTTGTTCAAGATTCTTTCAATCTGCTCATGGTTGAAGTTGGAGATTCCAATGGCTTTTACCAGACCAGCATCCACCAGCTCTTCCATTGCCTAATAGAAAGAAACAAAATCAGTATCTAGCATACAAGGAAGGGCTTGAAGAACACATTTTTCCTGATATGGTTTTGTTTCCTTCATGAGAAGCCCAAAATAAGTGTTTAGATTTTCAGAGTTCAAGCTTGAGGAAAAATCACCTGGAGCACTTTTGTACTCATGCCTTGTCTCCCCTGTCACCAGTGCTCAGAAAGATTCATTCTTTGAGACTGGAGATATTCCAGCAAGTTAGAAGTTGAAAGTAATGAAATTATACTCAACAAGCCACTATTGTACCAGTGAGCCCTTACACATAGATCTAAATACAAAAGGCAGTTTAGGCTGCTGAAGGTAATGGAAACATGGTAGAGACTGCTGAGACCTGAAGACATTATTCTCATGCTGTAGCTAAACTTACCTCCCATGTCTGCAGAATATCTGTGTTGCTGGGGATAGCCATGCCTTTGTCATCTGTGGGGAACAGCTCCTCTCCTGCCTGTCAGTGAGGGAGAAAATACTTGAAACACTCTTTATTGGGAGGCTGGGTTAACACCAGCTGAAGAACGCACTACAAATTTGTACTGCAGGACAAGTAACACTTATTATTATACTAATTTATTAGATACTAATAGTCACTATCTGCAGTCTCCAGTCTTTTTGTTTGGTTTTTTTGCATGGTGTTATGGCTTTTTTTTTTTTTTTGCTAGCAGTCAACCCAGTAAGGACACGTAATTCTGGTGGACACTGTGTCCCAAGGCTCATCAAAATCAAAATAATGGAACTTAAGTCTCCACTCGTAATCCAGAAAGCAGTACTACAGCCAGTTTACAAAAATACACAGTTTGTATCTGGGAGCGATGAAGTGTTTTATTGGAATGCAAAATCAGGACCCACTTAAAACCTGTAAAATGTTCAGTTTATACTGGACTAGATCTGCTGACAGGTCTCTTTCACGGGGAGACTCACTGTTTAGAGCAGCCTGTGTCCCAGTTAGGACTACATGCCAAGTATCAGCTTCATTCATAACCAGTTATTTTCCACTAACACATTATTATGCCACAACATATTTTCACTGTGATAGTTCTGTCCATGTGCAACTCATTTTAAAAATACTGATGCTATGGAGAACGGTCATGTCAGAAGTAAGAAGCATAAAGAAGATTTTGATCAAGTTCTAACTGAAAGACTAGCCTTGGACATATTCGAAGTGCAATACAAGCTCCTTTGCATGCAGTCAGTAAAAGAGTTAAGGGAACTAAAAAGTTCAAACTTTTGAAATCCAAGGTCTGTGAAACACTAAGGCTTCTACAGCAAAGGTTAGTTCAATCTGTACTGTCTTGAAAGACTTAGCAATTAAAGACAAAAAACAATCTCTTATGCAACTCTGTATAACGTGCAGAGGAAAGAACTTCTGTCAGACAGCAAAGTACAACAAAGAAGGAACCACACCATTGTCAGCTGAGCATAGTTTGGATTCATAAAGGCAACACAGGCAATAACCAAAAGGACAGAGACATAACTTCTGCTTGCAGAAGGGAAACCCACCCCTAGTTCAAGGTCTACCTCTTCCATTATCAAAAGGGCAGCAGGTGCCAGGCAAGCAGAAACCTTGGTAAGGTAAGGATCAACAGCCTGGCTCACATGGCCACAGGAAAGCTGAGCAGCAGAGCAGTGCTGGCACGCAACAGACACATAATGATCTGTACCAGTTGGAGAAATCACTAGGCTATAAAGCCATATAGCTCTTCTAAACTGCCAATCACAACAAAAAAAAGATAAGAGCACTGCTGTTACTGTACCTTAAAACCAAGGGGCCAGTGGATGAGGTAGAGATCCAGGTAATCCAGTTTTAGGGCAGCAAGGGTCTTCTGGCAGGCTCCCTTCACCAGAGGCTTCTCATGAAACGTGCACCACAGCTAGAAACAAAATGCCAAGGAATGCTATAACCTCCTGGGTTAAATCTCTCAGAACCCTTCTGTACTGTTCAGGAGGGTGCCTGTCCTGTTCAGAAGGTGATCTTACAGCTCTTCAAATGGGGTTTGCTCCGTAAGCAGGACTGGCCTGTGATACTGGACAATATGTGCTGCGGCAGGACACTGCATAATGTCCTGGGCATGCAGCAGAAGTACTCTTGTTTCGTTAATTAAGACTTAAATTAAAAAACACCTATTAGAAAAAGGTCAGATACTGTCAGGATGAAAGAGGACAGCATAACTTCATGCCAGGGAAAGCTGAAAGCATCACCTACGTTTGTGACACACACTCTGCATAATTCTCCATACAAGATGAGGTAAAGAAACTTGTCTCAGTAATGGCTTAAGTGATGTTCTGAATACTGCATCCCAGAGCAGGAATATTAAGAACTCGGAGGTTACTTAGGAAAAAAGAGGTGCCTCCTCGTATCCTATATCACCAGATCCATACCTTACTGACGACAAACAGGTCCTCTCGTTTCACAACACCTTCTTTGATTTTTTGCTGGATCCCTTCCCCAACTTCGTTTTCATTTTGGTACACATAGGCACAGTCAAGGTGACGGTATCCAGCATCGATAGCAGCCATCACCGCAGCTGTTACTTTCCCCGGTTGGGACTAAAAAATAAAGCGACGGCAAAAAAAAAACCCAACCCTTTAATCAACATATTACCGGAGACCTTTCTCATAGCAAGATAAAATTGAGAAAGCCACCCCACGCAGAGCAGGGCAGGCAGGGGCGGCCCGGCCGGGCTGTCAGCGCCATCACCGCAGCCCCGCACGGCCCGGGCCGCCCCAGCCGCGCTCCTTTCCCTCCCCGCCGCCGGCGGAGGCGAGCCCCGGTACCTTCCATGTGCCCAGCCCCAGAATGGGCATCTTGGCCCCGGTGTTCAGCTGCACGCAGGTGGCCATGGCTCCTACAACACCGCTTACTGCCGCTACCACCGCCCCCCCCGCTTTTAACAGCGGGCCCGGCCCGCCCCGGCGCGGCGGGGTTGGGGCGGGGCCGGCATTTAACCCTTGGAGGGGATGTCTAAGCCAGTCTTGTACCGGAGCCAGCATCCCGCAGCTGTGTCGGAACCGGCTGGAAGCCGTCCCGCAGCGCCTCGGCCCTGTGGAGTTACATCCCCGGGATGGGGACGGTCGAGGGGACGTGGCGCAGGAGCTGTCGGAGCCCGCAGGAGCTGTCGGAGGGTTGTGCGCCTCAGGATAAGGGAGGGCTGAGCCCTTTGGTGGAGCAGCGTGTCCCTGCCTCAGGGATGGTGGCCTAGGCTGGTCCCCCTTATCGACGTCTTGTGGCTCTGTGTGCCGATACAGCGAAATGACAGGAGGAAACGCAATGGGTCTGGCTTGTGAGAGCCAGGAGAACCTGTGCTTTGCTCTCAGTGACACAAATGCAGCTTCCCGTGCAAACTGCGGCTTAGGAGTCATTTACAATATAGCGAGCTTAATAAATAAGAGCTTTAACTGTGGCAGGCTTTTAAGTGCTTTGAAAGTCGCAGACGAGGAGCAGTGACTTTTTCACGAGTGGCATAATGATCATGTTGCCCCTCTGTCTTCAGGGACGTGCTGAGGACATTTCAGAGTAAAATGCGTGGTAGTGTATTACAGCCCGGACAGGAATACTGCAAAGATCCACTCGGGAGTTCTGCACCGCTGGTAGGTCAAACAAGACTGAACACTGTATTAACATGGCTCCCCTTTGTGTAGGGGAAGCAGTGAACTTGCTAGAACAATGGCTGTGGACGTAACAAATATGGAAAGGGAAGGAGGGGTTTTGCCCAAACTAAGAAAATATGGGAGGGGTTACAACTTTACATGGATAAAGAGGGAAGGGTTTACAACCATATAGGGAATCAACCAATGAGCAATCAGGATACAGAGGAGTAAACAGTTTAAGGGAATGTTTACAAAAATTATGGGGTATACTAAGTAAACTCTGTTTTAACAGTAATCCAGAACTCTAACAGTAAAGTCCATTGTCTCTAAAGGTGTTCTGTGTCTCCAAAAGTGTTCTGTGGGTACAAACAGCATCTTAATCTTCAGTTGACTTTTTCAGGGCTTCAATCCATCTTCTGTATTGCTCTTCTTCCTTTTGCCCAACTTCCACATAGTGGCCAGTGATGTCACATCAGAAACTGGCTTTGACTTTTTTGCAGACAAGCATATGCTGTTCTGCTGAAGAGGTCACAGTGCAGTGGAAAAAACCAGACTTGCCTGGGAGGCTTTGCTGCTTATTCACGTGTAGAGAGTTTCTTCAGGTGCGAGTGTTTGCTCTGGGTGCCTCTCCCTGCTCTCTGCAGCTTTATATTTTTTGCTCCATTTAACTAAGAATGGGCAAGGTAATTGGTTTTCCTCTTTAATGTTCTTCCTTTTTAGTGTCAGCACATCAGCCATCCGTGGCAGAATGGGTTGTGTTTTCACCTGGTACACAAGTTGGTGCTTCCCTTACTATTTAGGTTTGTTTTTCCCTGATGGTTTCTTGTCAGGGAGATGCTTCCATCCTGTCACAAAAGGCTTCAGGTGGAAGTTCAGTCTTTTGGTTTTGCTGTGAACTCTTGTGAGTGGGAGCCTTTCCCCTCACAGCTGCAAGAAATCAGCTTTCCATTGTTTACCTCTTCCCAAGGATCTGGCAGGGGCTGTCACATGGAGGCAGGGCCTTGGGGGAGGAAGAAGTACTGCACACGTCACTGCACAGCCAGCCTGCTAAATCTTATGTGCTGTGTCCTTGAGAACAAGGCCAACTATTTCTTTACACTGAGCTGGCAATGAGGAACTCTGCAGGGAAGGAGGAATTTTGTTGACTATTTGGTGTTGTGGGGTTTTTTTGTGTTTTGTTTTGTTTGTTTGTTTGTTTATGCATGTGTGAGGTTTTGCACTGAATCAGTGAAATAAAGTTTTTGTTAAATGGCAATAAATTATCTTAGATTGCCCTGAGATGAGGCTGTTTTGCCTGGGGCAGTAGCTGTTGGAGACTGTGTGTGATACCCTGACATAGAACTGGAGTAATGAGGACTATGGAAGGAGCAGTATACACTGGTGGAAGCGGCACAGCCAGCGCATATCCAGAAGTGAGTGCAGACAGTATGCAAACAGCTGAAGAAAGGAGGGACCTTAGGGGGGACCATTGCTGAGTGGGAAGGTGACTGGGAAGAGATAGATGCTTCCTCCACACCTGGGCCCCAGTGGCCTGGTGTAGTGCATGTAGGATCCAGAAGCCCTAGCTGGGGATCTGCAGAGGGTTTGGCTATGAAACATGGGGTACAGAAGTGTGCTGCTGGGGCTTGCCATGTGCTGCAAATGAGGCTTGAGAGGGACCAGGACTGCTGGGGAAGTGGTGGCTTTGTGATGTGTGTTACATTCCCATGGGTCAGGTGTTGACTACACTGGTCTGCAGGGACAGGGAATGGAGTTTATAATGAATATCAGATTGTGATGAATGATGTTAAAGGTGGAATTTGTATAGGGGTGAAAGCAATTCTTAATATATCGTTCAGTTAAGTGATGGGTAGAATGTAAAGAACACAAATTGCAGGGGGTATCAGGGGCTGGCAGTGGTGACCTGAGTGGAGACCATGAACTACTCAGTGGCAGCCAGAAGCAATTCCAGGCTACCACTGAAACTGAGATAAACATCCTGTATCATGCCAGAATTTAAGCCCACAGTGCTGAGACTCAGGAACACTGCTGGAGACAGAGGTGCACTCTTTGCAGGAGGTCCATGCTGAAGAGGCTTACTTCTGAGAGGATGGCAGCTGGTGGATGATTCATGCTTGAACAAGGAAACTATGGCCACTGGGCAACTCATGCAGGAGAAATAACGCACTGAAAAGACAGTGGTCTAAACCTTTGGCTCTCCCTGCATCACAGTAGGCACTGCACCTTTATTGTTCAATCAAAATACGTATTAGATCTCAGTAGGGCTCTCTCACCTCAGCCTGGGGATTGCTGGGGGGTTTATGGGTTGCTTCATTTAGGAAGCTGCAAAACAAATGTTTCTGGATTATATTTTGATGAATTGAAAGTGGAACTTGTGGAAAGAAGGTCCTAAGATGCTTGTTTTCCCTTGAAACCCAAGTGCAACTTCTAAGATTATGCATTTGTTTACCTGCCCAGGAGTAGGAAACAGAAAGGCGACAAAGCCACAAAATCAGATACCTCCTCATCTCACCTGGTTAAAGGAGCTTTGATTGTTTTAATGTCTTGAATTTGAGTGTCAGGTAGAAAGGAGATTTGGGGATCAATTCCTTGAGACCTACTCTACATGTGTCCCCTGTGCCAGACAGGCTCCCCAGTGGGTATCCATGCATGTAGAGTGGTGTGGGCTGCTGGGATGCACGTCTCTGCACCAGGATGGGATCTGCCAGGGGGAAAGAGGTAGAGGGGTTGGTGGGCACAGGACTATGGGGGGAGCAAGCCCCCAATGCTGCAGTGCTGTGGAAGGGCTTGGGGTCCCCAGCTGCAGCCCTAGGGCTGTGGGGCCAGGGCAGCAGTGGGATGGGGGGACTGGGCTGAAGAGAGCTGCCAGAGGAGATGGGTGGAGCTAGATGGGCCATGATCCCTGAGCTAGGTACCCTGGGCTCACAGCAGTAGATGCTGCCAGGGAAATTGGCCTCTGGGGCTGGCATGGCCAGTGGGAAGGCCGGCCATTTGGGCTCTGCATCGAGGGGCTGAGCCTCCCTTGCCAGCAGACACCGGGGCCGTGTGTGACAGCTGAGATGTCTCCAGGGGTCATGTGTGACAGCTGAGATGTCTCCAGGGGTCATGTGTGGCACCTGAGATGTCTCCAGGGGTCATGTGTGGCACCTGAGATGTCTCCAG
>JAWWES010000041.1:68289456-68301464 GCA_035583135.1 Lophotriccus pileatus
CTGAGATGTCTCCAGGGGTCATGTGTGGCACCTGAGATGTCTCCAGCACTGCCCGGGCAGAGGGGAAGGGGACAAGGCGCGTTGCTGAGGGCTGGCTGCCCTCTGGTGCCTGATGGAGAATGTGCTGAGGGGCTGTGCTGTCCCAGGGAAAATCCACACATTCAGGAGAATACACCTGGAAAAATACTGCCCACTCTGCACCTGTGTGTTTTCTGCTTATGGATTTTTTCTTTTTTTTTTTAAGGTAGTAAAAACCCTTTTCTCAATTAGTTCTGGAGTGATAAAAGTGCTGGTTATCTCACTGACCCTGAGGAAGTGAATCTTTAGTTCACATTTCTCAGATTTTATTCCAGTGCTCACAGCTGCTGACTATCTCCTTAGCCAGATAAAGCAAGATAAAGTATAAATGTGAAGGTGTAGTTGAAAGTCTCTCCCTTTTTTTCTCCTTAACAATTCCTCATTTTGAAAGAAAATTATTACAGCCCACATTTTATTATTTTAGAACAATTTTACTGTATCTTTCTTTCAAAGAGAACAAACAAAATATAATCACTGAATACATATGCTGTGATTTCATTGCTGCAGGAGGAGAGATGCAATAAGAAAGCTTGATAAACTGACAGGAAAAATACCAAACCAAGCTCTGAAGGAGGGCAGGATATAACCATCTTCAGTATTCTGCATTGAATGGGTAGTCCTTGTGAGTTTTGGCCCTGAAGGGAAAAAAAGACTTCATTTTAGCCATAACTTTTTTCCAATATATCAAGCTCTAGTAGTGCTTAGAGAAGCCACCAAGGCAGGATCTGAACTTTCTAATTGTAGAATGATTTTTTTTCAAGATTTGTTTTCCTGTATAGTAGTTTTTATACATTCAGAACATCCAAATCACTTCATCATTCAGGCTCTTGACATTCTAGGCAATATTTAGATGTACAACCTCTGTGTATATAGTATTCATTATTTAAGTTTGGAAAAACACCCAAATACTAAATGCTACCACTTACGTGCTCATTGTATAGACTCTCCAGTTTCTGTTAAAGCTGAAAATAGTTGCCATCTCCTCTTTAGTCAAATTGAAGTCAAACACCTAACAAGAGAAACAGCTGGAAATCATTTCTCTGAATAAATCAGAGACTGGGAGCAAAAATCTACAAAATTAAAGAACAAGTCTAAGAGGGAAAGGAGCTGGTTAGAAGAAATTACTGTTGCATGGAAGAGAAAAAGGCATCTCTCTGTATTAGTAAGAATGCATTAGCAGAGAAAATTAAAAAAAATATATCCAAAGTTGCAATTACGCATGCCAGCTGTTGCAGGACACTTAGAAAGCACTTGCATCTGCCACTTGTACATCTTTCTGTTAGGGTTATCTCTCTCTGGCATAGAAGAGAGAGAGATAACACAGCTCTCTCTGCAACCCCATCTGGACTACAGAAGGGAAAAAACCCCAAACATCTAACCCTCTTGAAGGCACTTTGCAGGCTTCCTAAGTGAAAATGAGTTTCCAGCTTTCCCGTTACAAATTCTTACAAAAGCACAACTATTCCTATGGGTGATAAAAGATCTCTGTTTGCTCTGCAGGGATGAGCCATGCTGTCCCTGAAGGGCAGCACCCAGCTCACTCCTAATCCCTCACCTTGGAGTTCTCCGCAATGCGCTGTGGTGTGACAGACTTGGGAATCACAATCACATTTCTCTGGATCTGGAAGCGAAGGAGAACCTGCAAGAACAGAATCAGAAACATGATGGTTCTTGCTCTGAAGAAAGCAGAGCCTGTTCCAACAGTCATATTCCCTAAGATACACCCTTTTCTGCAGAGCTGCATTTCAAATCGTTCCTGTCCCTGCAATCCATGTAGCACTGCCTGGAGAGCAAAGAGGGAAGTGGTGGAGGCCTCAATGGAAGACCACCTTTCCTATTCAGTTTAGGGACAAACAGGTCTTTTCTTACCCATTCAAACTTCTATCAGGATTTCATTCCCTTTAAGAGGACTTGAGATGAAGACTGAAACATTACAGCATCTGAAGATGGGTCAAGAAAATGCTTCTTGTTGCCAGTCAGGGGACACTTGCACTGCAGGTCACACAGTAAACAGACCTGCACTGCTACCCTGCACAAGTGCCAGAGAAGGAAGTGCCACCTTGTCCTCTACATTGTCATTAGCTGTCCTCTGTGACAGGAACAGACACCCTCTATCTGGAATCTGCGTACCTGTGCTGTGGATTTCTTGTGCTTGGCTGCAATCTCTTTGATCTTGGGGTCATCCAGAAGGGAAGGATCCTCTGGCTTAGCCCTAGGCAGGGGAAAGATACTTAGTGTCTCAGTGCTTCCAACATATCCCACAGCAGTTCCCTTGCAAAACAATCTTACCATGGTCTGTCGGGAGAGCCGAGGGGACTGTACGCTGTCACAGCAATCCCTTTGGATTGGCAGTAGTTTACCAGCTTCTCCTGGGTGAGGTATGGATTACATTCGATCTACCAACAGAAGAGTATAGAGATGTGTAGCAGTACAGCTGCTGTAACTCACTCCAGGGGTTTATCTCCTAATGCGCTTTAAGGTTGGTATTTGTCCTCATGTGCTCGTCTTTGCAAGGTATTATTCAGTCTTAGTTTTCTACAGCAGCTATCTTTACAGTGAGATTTCTTGTATCTCTGGGTTATTGCTCAGGAGAAAAAGCATTTCATGAGGCTTATCCCTGAGTTCTTTGGCCCCAAGAAGGCACATTCTGAGATGCTTCTTGGATTTCCAAGTCGTAGTTAAGCAAATACTGAAAACCCTGATGCCTTGTATGTCCAGCTGTAATGTGGAGTGGAATTAGAAGGACATGAAGCATCTGCTCTGTAACCACTTCTTAGGTGTCCTAGTCATAAAAATCCCCTTCTTGTGAGTTTGTGTGAATAGGTTACATAGATATCTGTAGTTTGGGACAGAGATGCATTTTTCCTTTTTAGCATGCATTTTTCCCTTTTAGCATGCTCTTTTTTTGTAACTACATGCAAAAAAAGGCTCTGGAGACTGAGTGAATTTAGTACTCTATGTGAACTTGCAAGAACTAATGAATTCAGAACTCTAAGAGGTGTCTGAGTCTGTGCAATATTCCTGGGAGAGATAAATATCTGCAGCAGGTTCTGTAGCATAGAAGAAGGCAGTAGCTTTGTGTGCAGGCAAAGACTAGGTAATTTTTTTGATATGTGTATATATACACACTTTATTTTTTATTTTATATAAATAAAAAAATCTTCAGGGCAGGTACCAGGAAGCCCCTGCTTCTGCACAACAGTTAAAACTGACCATCCTTTTCCAGCTGGGTAACTTGTGCATGCCTGCATGAGAAGAAACGTGTGTTGTGTGAACAATTATCTGCTATTAATAAGAGACGGGTGCCATCACTAATAACAGAAAAAGTATTGTATTTTAAGAAGTTCTTGTTATAATTTGTGTACCACAACTTCATTCCCTATCTGGACACAGTAGATCTAAAATATCTTTATGTATACCCAGAAGTAATCAGAGGGTGTTATTGTGTTGTGTCTATTTTCTCCTCCCTCTTGCATCTCCTCATGCAACTGTAATCAGATCTTCATAATCCCTGAAAAAACTGAAGTCACTTTGCAGCTTACCTGGACGTTTGCAGGCTTGTGCTTCAGTCCTGGCTTGTTCAGGATTCTTTCAATCTGCTCATGGTTAAAGTTGGAGACTCCAATGGCTTTTACCAGACCACAGTCCACCAGCTCTTCCATGGCCTGATAAAAAGAGGAGCAAAGCTAATGTTCAGTATGCAAGACAAGGCTTGAAGACATTATTCCTGGTATGTCTTTGTTTCCCTTCATGGGAAGGGAAAGACAACTATTTGGAGTTGCAAAGTTTGTCTCTTGGGGGAAAGTGTGCACTGGTGTATTTGTGCCATGTCTTCCATCTCATCCAAACCCAAAGGCTCCTTCTTCAGATGGCAGAAATTCACACTAAGTCACTTACACGTGGAAAATAATGATAAACAATAATGTGTTGAGTGAGCACCAGGGGGGCTGTACTGCAGCTGTGGACAAAATCACAAACTAATTTACTTCAGCAAAGTTTATTTGAGGAGTTTAAGGATGGTGGTAAAGGCAGTTCTGTTTCTGTTATGGTCAAGCAATCTGCTCTGCAGCTCTGCTGAAGATTATCAGCTCCACTAAGCATGTATGTTTTAAAAAACAACATTGTATACAGTCTGATAAATAATGAGAACTTTGTGACTTTGTGACTGCTGAAGGTAATGAAAGTATGGAAAAGACTGCCAGTGACAGAAAACATGCTTCTCCCACTGTGACTGAACTTACCTCCCATGTATCTAGAAAATCTGTGTTGCTGGATATAGACATGCCTTTGTCATCTGTGGGGAACAGCTCCTCTCCTGCCTGTCAGTGAGGGAGACAATGCTTGAAACACTCATTATTGGGCAGTTAATAGCAAGACAACTGAAGACAACATTAGTTTTAACTACTAGTACAGAAAATACTAATATTTGTCTACATCATTCATGCAGGTTTATGGTCTTTTGCCAGCAACCATTCCTAGTAGGAGGGACAGGTCTATCTTCCGGACAAAGTAAAGTGGTGACTCACTAAAACACATACAGATAAACAAATCACACCACCTGTGGAACAAAGTGGAACAAACGAGCTTCCTGTACTCCTCTATAGAGTGAGCTGCTTTTTTGAAGGACCTGTTAAGGTCCCAGAAACATTTATGTCAGGTTTAAGGTGAGCCAATTCTGCTGAAAAACGTATTATGTAAACACAGAGGTCTCTCATGAGAGGAGCCTCAGTTTAAATTAGTGGCACTTGGAAAATCAGAAAATCCCAGGTGTACAAACTCAGAAATAAATTCCCATGTCTCCATGTTGCTCCACACCTAGTGTTGTGCAAATGTCAGAGTATTATGCCATGAGACTCTTACACGAGGACTTTGTTCAAATAAAACCTACCATGACAGCTTGGAAAGTATGACAAGCAGTTGACACAGTCTAAAGCAACAGATAGGATGGAGGCCTTAATCTGTCTTTTTGTAGCAGAAGGGAAAAGCCAAGACTAGACATGGACTGACACATCAGCTCCTGTAAAGTACATGAAGTATAAAATATACTTTATGTACTTCTGACACGGATGTCAAAAATATCTCACCTTTTGAAATTCAAGGTCTGTGGAAGAACTTTAAGACTCCTACAGCAAAGGTCAGCTCAACCTGTACTATATTAAGGACTCAGTGATTAAAGAAAGAAATGGAAGACAGAAACAGTCTGTTGTTCTGTGATTCTGTAACATGCAGAAGAAAGAATTTCTGTCAGGTAGCAAAGTACAGCCTTCCTTCCCACAAACCAGGGAAAGATGATTTAGCTGAAAGTAAAGCAGCACAACTCAAGCTTGCAGCTGGGACATCTGATCTTAGTGCTAGGTTTGCCCCTTCATTATCAGAAGGGCAGAGGAGGCTGTGCAAGCCACAGTCTCAGGGGCAGAGATCAGGAGTGCGACTGACGTGGCCAGAGTAAAGCTGAAGGGGCAGCACCGGCACAGTGCTGGTACACACCAGACACAAACTCTTTCTGGTGCTGCAAGTGCTACTGGCAGTTTTGAGGAGCTCTCCCAGGAGGAAAAGCCAAGGGCATTGCTGTTACTGTACCTTGAACCCAATAGGCCAGTGCATGAGGTAGAGATCCAGGTAATCCAGTTTCAAGTCAGCAAGAGTCTTCTGGCAGGCTCCCTTCACCAGAGGCTTCTCATGAAACGTGCTCCACAGCTAGAGGCAAAAAACAAGGCACACTGTAACCTCCTGGGTTAAATATCTTGGAACCCTTCTGTACTGTTCCAGCAAGAACCTGTTTCCTTTGGAAGGTGGTGTGGAATTAGGCCACCCTACTGCTTTTGAGATGGGGCTTGCTCTATAAGCAGGACTGGGCAATCGCCACTGATACCAAGGGCGGTATGTGCTGTGGTGGCATATGTGATCAAAAGGGGTTGTAAACTAAAAACTGATCCTGTTCCATTAGTCCAGATATGCAAAAGCCACTTATTACAGGCAGATATGGGTTAAAGAGCTCTTTTTAAATTAATAGTTTCAGTGGTGAGCCAAATACAGAATTTCCATCAGAAGCAAGGAAAAACCAGGACACCTTCTGAGACCATTTAAGCTTAACACATACTTTGAATGATCCCATGAAAATGGAGAATGTGAAGCATATCTTAGATAACACTATACAAAATACAGTGACAAAAAGCAGCTTTCATCAGTATTGGCCTGAACTATGCTCTGAATTACTCCATGCGATAGCACACAGCCTTTCCCCTTGCTCTGAATTTCCCTCTACACAAAGCAGACCTTCCCCTCGGTCCTAGGTCACTATTATCTTTACCTTACTGACGATGAAGAGGTCTTCTCGTTTCACAACACCTTCCTTGATTTTCTGCTGGATCCCTTCCCCAATTTCACTCTCATTTTGGTACACATAGGCACAGTCAAAGTGGCGGTACCCGGCATCGATGGCAGCCACCACTGCAGCTTTTACTTGCCCAGCTGCAGACTGAAAACAAAAGGTTAAGATCCCAAATCAAAGCATACAGGCCATTTCCTAGTTATTCAGAAGCTAAAGAAACACATACAGTGGGGTTTTAAGTAGGGTTCTTCCATGCCACGTTCTTCTTAAAGCCAGATTCATCTTACAAATGCAAGCTGATGGGTTTGAAGCCATTTAAATATAGCCCCAGTCCCACACAGGCTCAGCCCAACAGCCAGGTAGAGCAGAGCCCCCAACACCAGGGCAGCTTGCCAGAGTAGGACCAGGGGAACAAGGTTTGTGCCAGGGAGCTCTGCAGTGCCTTTCACCTCGCAGTCCTCACTTCCCAGTGCTGTGTCTAACAAGAGAAACAGTCAACAACTGCCCAGCTGGGGAGGGCAGTAGTCTACACCTTAGTCATCCACATCACCATGGAGTATTGTACCCTGCTCTAGCCCAGCTCCTGCTGGGGCACATCTCATGTGTAATTTGAAAGTTATATCAGCTGCTTCTTTCAGAGACAGAAGAGACGTGCATTTCTATGTGTTTCTATATCTTGACAGGGGTAAGAGCTGTGCACAAGGAAATGCTGGCATGTCCTGTTCATACAGGTCTAGCAATGTTTGTTTTCAGGCATTGTATAGGTCAGTGACTTTGCAGTCATTGTAACAGCAATGCAAACCTCTTTGTCAGAACTTGCTTGAAACGGATGAATTGTCTTCTAAAGCCGTATCATATTATCAAATGATTCCTAGCGACCTCGCCCAGGATTAAAGTTACTCAGCATTGAAGCAGCAGACAAGCCGAGTGCCCCACTGCAGCGGCACGGGAGCCTTGGCTGCGGGAAGGGCTGGGGAGCAGCAGGGAGAGGGGCCTGGAAGGTCTCATCCCGGGGAGCCTGGCCGGGACGGGAGAGGATGGGATCCACGCACCCGCGGGGGGAAGAGGAATACATGATGGAGGGAGTGGACTTTTCCGGTCCAGGGAGACCAAGAGTCAACACTCTCCCACGGCAGGAGTGGAACAGCAAGGACGGGAGGGCACGCTAGGGAAAACAGCTTCAAAAGCAGCGTGGGGCTCTGCCTTCGGGAACGACCGGAGCGAGAGAGCATCCGTAGCGGTACCCCGGGCTGTCGGGGACACCGACAGCGCTGCGCTCGGGCCCGGGATGTCGGTGGGGATGGGTCACCGAGCCGAACTACCCCCGCTTCATGCCCAATCCAGAGCGCTCCGGACCCCGCGGAGCAGATCGCACCGGGTGAGAGCGAGGGACCGCGGCGCGACCGGGGGGCACCGCCGGGATCCCCGTTACCTTCCATGTGCCCAGCCCCAGGACGGGCATCCTGGCTCCGGTGTTGAGCTGCACGCAGGTCGCCATAGCTCCGGCCGGGAATGCTGCTCGGTAGCATCGCCCGCAGAGCCATTTAATGACGGCCCGGCCGTGCCCGCCCCGTCCCGGAGCCCGCCCCCACGGCACATTAGAAAGCGGTGAAATTTAAAGAAGAATGTCATTTTTAGTGTTGCGAGAGGTGTCTTGCAGTGTTTTTTGAAGAATAGAAGAAGATGCTAAGACCACCTAAGAAACTTTGCTGATTGTTCCTGCTTGGCAAATTTATTCAGGTGCAAGCATTGTTTGGAGTATAACGGTGCATTTTTCTCTGTGTGCCTTTCCCACAGCAGATGTCTGGCTGCTTTGTACTGTTGGTTTTTTTTTTTTTTGTCAGCAGTCGTCCTCAGCAGGATGTGATGTTTCAGTTACATCACAAAATAGTTATATAATGCAGTGTTTGCCTTTTTTTTCCCCCTTCTTTCTGCATTCCTTCTCTGTGAATTTGTTCTGAGCGTGCTCAGACTCATGGGGTTTGGTTCAGGGGTCAATGAAATCAATGGAAAGATTGTGATACTAGGAGTGCTGATGACAGTACTAAAAGAAAGTTCTTTTTTTTCAAAATAAAATGTTGAGTTATGCCTGTGATTTGGTTCTTCAGGGCAGATGAAATACCAGATTGCCTCTGCTCTCCTATTTCCTTGGATGCTTAAGCCAGTGGTGTTCTGCTGACTCCAGATGTAGAAGGTCTCAGTGTAGGAACTACCAGAATCTATCAGATTTTTGTGTTGCTTCTGCTACAGCCTGGGAAGGTGACTGCTTTCCCCAATGGTTTCTTGAATGAGAGGTGTCTGTCTTTTAAGAGAGGATTTGGGGCAGAAGGTTTGCATTTTGCTTTGTTGTTTGTGCCTCTTGGTGTGAGTCTTTGCTCAGATCATGCCAAGACACGGGAGCTGTCAGTTGTTTCTCCATCCTGAAGGTGTGTCTGGGGTTGTCAGATGATGGCAGGGCCTTTGGGAAAGAAGTATCATGTTTGTCACTGGATGACAACCTGAAATGCCATGCTATCAAAACACTTCCTAGCTATCCTAGCACTCCCCAGCAAGGCTCACCTGCATCCTCCACCAGAAGGGATAGCTTTGTCGGGGGAAGCTTTATTCATTCCAATAGTTACAGTTAACACAGACCTGTCCCCATTACTGTGCCAGTCAGTCAGCGCAGAATAGCCTGGAGAGAATCTAACCTTACTCCACTGTCAGACTCTGTATTAACACATTTCAGTTCCACCATGCACCCCCTGCTTTTATGCAGCATCCAACACCTGCTTAACACTGTCTCCCCTCTCTCCCCAGTCTCTTACTCTGCATTTTTAATAGCCAGATATCAGCTAGATACCAACCAAATCAGTCCACAGTCATACCACTGTACAGTTTTCCAGCAGTTTCAAGTGTTGGCCTCCTATTGCTTGTTGACCTACCATCCACTAAGGCTTTTTTGTAAGTAAATTGTCATACTCAATTGTTCTTGTCAGCACTGCTCTGTCAATCGCAGCTTATTATAGCAAGTTATTCAACTTCTGATCAGGGCAAGATCTTCATGCTCTTGTAATATCATATAAAATTGAATAGGGATGACTGCTGGGTTAAGAACTGGCTGATGGCAGGGTCCACAGTGGTGGGGAACAGTGCTGCATCCAGGTGGCAGCTGGCACTAGTGGTGTCCCCCAGGGATCAGTGTTGGGCCCAGTCCTGTTTAATATCTTTACTGATGATCTGGATGAGGGGGATTGAGTGTATCATTAGCAAATTTGCAGATGACACCAGATTGGGGGGGTAGTGTCAAAAAGAAAGCAGGAGGGCTCTGCAGAGACCTGGACATGCTGGATAGGTGGGCTGAATCCAACTGTATGGGGCTCAACAGGGCCAAGTGTCTCCAGACTGCTTGGAGAGTGGCCAGGCAGAAAGGGACCTGGGAGTTGATTGACAGGAAGCTGAACATGAGCCAGCAGTGTGCCCAGGTGGCCAAGAAGGCCAATGGCATCCTGGCCTGGATCAGGAATAGCGTGGCCAGCAGGACCAGGAAAGTGATTCTGCCCTTGTACTCAACCCTGGTTAAACCGCACCTTGAGTATTGTGTCTAATTCTGGGCCCCTCAATTGAAGAAAGATATTGAGGTGCTGGATTGTGTCCAAAGAAGGGCAATGAAGCTGGTGAAGGGTCTGGAGCACAAGTCCTATGACGAGCAGCCAAGGAAGCTGGGGTTGTCCAGCCTGTAGGAAGGAGGCTCAGGGGAGATCTCATCACTCTCTACAAATACCTGAAAGAAGCCGTAGCCAGGTGGGGGTTGGTCTCCTCTCCCAGGAGGACAAGAAGGTACAGTCTTAAACTCTGCCAGGGGAGGGCTATGTTAGACATTAGGAAGAAGTTCTTTACAGAGAGAGTGAGTGGACATTGAAATGGGCTGCCCAGGGAGGTGGCAGTTACCATCCTTGGAGGTTTTTGAGACTGGATGTGGCACTTAGTGCCATGGTATAGGAGACAAGGTGGTGGTGTGTCAAAGGTTGGATTGGATGATCTCAGAGGTCTTTTCCAACCTAGCTGATTCTGTGATTATTTCCAATGACATTGTTCATGCAAGTTGTTGCTTGGTTTGTTAATTTTCACGTTAGAGTAGAACTTCCAAACCAGCAGTAATCCAAACATTTTTATTTTAGTTAAGAAGGAAATTGAGCACTAATTTCTGTCCAGTTTCAGCCTGTAAAAAAGCTTCAACTGAATTAAGGCCCAGTATGAGTTGGCATGCATCTGTAGGTCTGGACACTTCTCCCATTTATTCTTCTTTCACAGAAAGCTTCGGACTGTGCTCTAGAAGTAAAATTAATTGTTGTCTTTTGTCTTCAGGCAGTGATTATGTACTTCATTCTTTCAGGATGGATCTTTCTTCTGTGTTCACATATCTTTAACCCTGCAGCCTTAAGTGGTGTTGATGCAAGACAGAAGATAAAATCAGTTGCTAGGTTATTCTGTTTTCTGCTTTACTATTTCAGCCATGCAGAGACATTCATCTAGTGAGCAGAGAATTATTGTAGCCCATATTTTGTTCTCCAGAACAGTTTTACTATTTTGTTCCACCAAAGAAGAAAAATCCAGAGTCACTGAATACATATACTGTGCCTTTGCTGGCAGGAGAGACAGTGTGGACAACTTCAGGCAATGGCAGAAGCTCATTATACTCCAGAGGCCTGCAGCAGTGCAGGATAAAACCACCTTCAGTATTCTGCATTGAAAGGGTACTCCTTGTGATTTTTGCACCTGGAGGAAATTAAAGAGGAAAGATTACTTAAGGCTGAAATATAGAACCTCTGAATTGAGTAGCAACAGAATGAATTTAAGAGATTTATTAGTATAGAAAAAGCATACAGGACGAACAAGTTCATCTTTTTCTATTATTTAGGCACTGAACAGTGCTTACAGAGAAAACAGCAGTTTCTGTGGCCTTCCAGCCAACACTTCTTGTCTTGCTCTAGGCTTCCAAGGTGCATATCTGCAACCAGTTGTGCTTTGTACTGCACAACAGATGATCATTCCCTCCCCCAGCCACCTATGTAAGAGCTGACATCAGTTTATGATACCTCACAATAAAAATTATCTTAAGTTTAAAACTGCCTGATGTTCATTTATCCCACATGGACATAGCCAAAGTTATCAACCAGAACTCTCATTCTGGAATTCCTGGCACAGAAAGTTTCCCGGAGAACGGATTTACAACGAATACACATCATGACTTATACTCATCCTTTACTCAATAAAGTAAAAAATATAACTCCTCTAAGATGTTAAATAACAGATGCTTTATCCCCCAAATGATTTCAGATTTCAAAATATACCCCATTTAAACAGCTACACCTCTTCCTATGAGATCAAAATGAAGATCACTGAAAATGTAAGAGTTTGAAGGAGACAAACGGCCACTTACGTGATCATTTCACAGATCCTCCAGTTTCTGTCTAAGCTGAGAAGGGTTGCCATCTCCTCTTTAGTCAATTCGAAGTCAAACATCTAAAAAGAGAAACAACTGGAAATTACCTCTTGGACAAACCAAACACTGAGAAGAAAGGCAGGATTAGAGAGCAGCTCCATGATGGAGGGTCGA
>JAWWES010000041.1:68310223-68329943 GCA_035583135.1 Lophotriccus pileatus
CTGTTTTCTCTAAGCTAAATGCACTTTGTCAGAGCTGCATTTCCAATCCTTCCTGTCCCTGCAATCCAAGTAGCCCTTCCTGGAGAGCAGAAAGGGAAGCGGTGGAGCCTCACATGGAAGGACTCCTTTCTCATGAAGTTTTGGAACAATTCCTTTTCTTGCCAGCCAGGCTTTTAGCAGTCTATGCAAGGCTTTCATTCCCTGCAAGAGGACTTGAGAGGGGAGGTGACATCTGAAGATGGCTCAAGAATCTTTTGTAGGGCCAAAGAGATAGTGGTAGCATGTCTTGCAGGTCATATAATAAAAAATCTGCATTGTTAGGGAAAAATCAAAGGAGTGCCACAATTCATGGATTGGGTAATGGATAGGAGTTCTACCCTTTCCTGATCTCTGTTTTCCTAAATGGCTGTGTTACAGGAATGAGTACCCAGTGTGTGGCACCTGCTCACCTGTGCTGGGGTTTTGTTGTGCTTGGCTGCAATCTCTTTGATCCTGGGGTCCTCCAGAAGGGAAGGATCTCCTGGCTTAGCCCTACACAGAGAAAACAAATCAGTGGCAAGAAACCTCCATAGAGAGATCCAGCATAGCAACACATATCTGTATCTGGATGAATAATTAATGCTGCAGGTGTAGCTTCAACATTATTAACATAATCCATGCCAACTTCCTTGCAAATTGCAAAGCAGTCTTACCATGGTCTGTCAGGAGAGCCAAGAGGACAGTATGCAGTCACAGCAATCCCTTTGGATTGGCAGTATTTGATCAGTTTCTCCTGGGTGAGGTATGGATGACATTCAATCTGCCAACACAGAAGCACAGAGGCTGTTGCTGGCAGAACTGTTGTAATATTGTGCTCCAAGGATTATCTCCTAATCCAGCTAGAGGCTGCCTTTTCCCCTAATTTGCCCATGGCCTGCATAATAATACACATCCTTAGTACTGAAAATATCTATTTTTATACAGAGTTTCCTGTGGGGGTTTCACAAAGCTCATCTCTGAGTTCTTTACTTTTCCAGGAAAACAGTTTTTAAGGAAATACTCCAGCATTTGTAAACAGTGGTTCAGCAAGGTGATACCAAAAAGGAAATATCCAAGTGGCTTGTGTACTCCCAAATATCCACAGAGAGGGATTTAAAGTCTGCGCTGTCTACTTTGTTTTCCTTTTTCCCATCCCTTCATTCAACTGGTATCAGATATTTATAATCTCTGAAAAGTAGTCACCTGAAGTCACTTTGCAGCTTACCTGGATGTTTGCAGGCTTGTGCTTCAGTCCTGGCTTGTTCAGGATTCTTTCAATCTGCTCGTGGTTAACGTTGGAGAATCCAATGGCTTTTACCAGACCACAGTCCACCAGCTCTTCCATGGCCTGATACAAAGAGGAGCAAAGTTAACGTTCAGTATGCAAGACAGATCATGATGATGTTCTCCCTGATATGTTTTTTTTTTTTCCCCTGCAGCACAAAATAACTGTTTAGAGTTGCAAAGCTCTCTAAGGGAGAAGCAGGTACTGGTACATTAGTGCCATCTCACCCAAGCCCAAGTTCTCATTCCCTGAGTGTGTGGAAATTCAGACCACGTTGCATGAGGAAAAGAATGATGACACTCAGTAATCCACTTTTGTGCAAGCACTGGAGGGCTGCAGCCCACACTGTGGGCAAGATCTCCACCTAAAATATCTTTAGTTCTGTGAAATTTGTTTGAGCAATTCAAGAAGGGTGCAAAAACTGTGGTGAAAATAATTGTACAGTTGTTATGGTCGAGCAGTGAACTTTTTCTGATTTCAGTCCAGCTCCACTGGAAGAGCTTGTGCAGCTCACTGTGGGTCAGGTGGTCGAGTAAGACTGAGGGAATAGGAGTAACTAGGTAAGGATGAAGAATGCTCATTATGAAAAGGTACTTTGTACTGCCTTCCAGCTCATTTTGCCTGGATGAAACAACAGTGGTTGTGTGACAGCTGAAGGTAAGGAAACCACGGAAAAGACTGATGAGGACAGAGGACATGCCTCTTCTGCTGCAGGCTGAACTTACCTCCCACGTCTGTAGAATATCACTGTTGCTAGGTATAGCCATGCCTTTGTCATCTTTGGGAAACAGATCCTCTCCTGCCTGTCAGTGAGAGAAAATGCTTGAAATAACCTCTTCTGGGATACGTGCTGTATAAAACAACTAAGTGGGGATGTAAGGAGCTAAAGTTAATAGTGTATGAAAAAAACCCAAGTACTTCTCATTATAACTTAATTCTTCATGTTGCTCCTTATTCTTAGTTCATGCATTTTGTAACATACTATGTCAGTAAAGACAAGTATTTCTACTGGATCCTTGGAAGTGATCATCTACAAAATGTATGCAAGGAAGCATGCAGGCACTCATAGAACAATATTCAGGAGCCTGACATGAGTTCACTCTAAGTGTTGTTCTGTTATGCACATTTAGCTTCTTTAGTTGTTTTTAAAAAGGTATATGGAGGATTGACTCTTTGATCCTGTGAACATACACAGTTTATGCTGGAGTACATTTGCTGACAGATGTCCCATGGGGTGGCTCACTGTTAAAGTTGCTGTATAAGGAAAATTAGAACAGCCTGTAACTAGACAATATGGCCAAAGTATTTTGAATGGTTGGAATTTTCTAGATGCCACAATATTATGCAGTTTCACTTGAGAGCTTTGTCCACATAAATCTAACTAAAACAATATTGAGAGAATAAAATGAAGTGGAGCTCGAAAGCATTAGGTAAACTAGAGATTTTGATCTGGGTGTAGCAGAAAGGAGGGGCTAATGGGGGGGGGTGTGTGTGTGTGTATATTTATATAAACTGACATAAATCTTTGAAGTGCATGTAATCTGTGAAAACTTTATATCTAAAAGCTTCACCTTTTAAAATTCCTGTGAAACAACACTTAAGTCTCCTACAGGCAAGGTCAGCTCAATCTCTACTGTATTAAGGTGATTAAAGAGAGAAATGGGAATCTTGAAGCACTTACTTTCACTCTGTGATTCTGTAACCTGAACAGGAAATAATTTGTGTCAGACAGCAAAGTGCAGCCCTCTGTCCCACAGGGGGTAATTTCCAGATGAGCATGCTTTGGATTTGTAAAAACTTTGGATTTGTAAAAGCAAGGGGAAAAGGGAAAAAAGCATAACCTATGCTTGCAGCTGGGAGGCCTGATCTTAGTGCTAGGTTTGCCTCTCTTGTTATCAGAAGGGCAGAGGACACTGTGCAAGCTGCAATCTTGGGAGCAGAGACTGACGTGGCCAGAGTAAAGCTGAAGGGGCAGCACCGGCACAGTGCTGGTACACACCCGACACAAGCTCTTTCTGGTGCTGCAAATGCTACTGGCAGTTTTGAGGAGGAAAAGCCAAGGGCATTGCTGTTACTGTACCTTGAACCCAAAAGGCCAGTGGATGAGGTAGAGATCCAGGTAATCCAGTTTCAGCTTGGCAAGAGTCTTCTGGCAGGCTCCCTTCACCAGAGGCTTCTCATGAAACGTGCACCACAGCTAGAGACAAAAAACAAGGCACACTGTAACCTCCTGGGTTAAAGCTCTTGGATGCTCTCCTGTACAGCACAGAAATGCTCCATATCCTTTGGAAGTTCAGCTGGAATGAAGTCATGTTAGTGCTCTTCAGATCTGGAGTGCTCTGGGATTGTTCTGACCTGTAACACTGAAGGCCATGTGTGTGGAGTGTCAGCACAGTGTTTGAGCAGGATCATAGCAAAGTCTGGTTCCATTAGTTCACACATAATTTGTGCTACCCCCTTTTACACAGGGTCTGGCTTGGCAATCGGAGGGTTTTACAAGACATGTCTGTCATTCCTGACCATGCACAGAACTGCATTGAATGGAGCAGGCAAAGCCAAGAAAATATAAGGCAAGCGACAGAGGGGCTGGCACCAACCTTTGCCTCAGTAAAAAGTAACGTCAGAATCTACATATATAGCCTGATTTTCTTAATAAGAAAGAGAACATGCCAGTAATATCTTCCTTGAGACGTGCTGAGGAGATAACACTGTTCCAAGGAGCCCAGAACTGCATCTTACTCAAACTGCAGAGACACTCCATTGTCAGGACTGTGACCCAGCTGCTGGAAGAAGCCCCAGGCGGTGCCAGGCCCATCTCCTCTGCTGTACTTTAGCAGTCAGCAAGGTGCCATTAGCAAACTGATTCTGCCTCTGTATCAGCCCTTACACCGAGTGGTCTCAGACCTCTCCATCACAGGTTTCTATCTTGCTTGGTGCTACCTGGCCCACTCTGCCTTTCCCTGCTTCCCTTCTTTTGCACTAATCAGTCTGCAGTCGGCCTCCCCTCATCCATGCCCCAGAACTTCTGGGTCTCCTCAGCAAAGTGCCAGACCACAGCAGGGTACAGTCTCAGTGTAGCCTTCCTAACTCTCCATACAGAATGGGGTGAAGCAGTAAGCTTGTGTCAGGAGTGACTTGAATGATGTTATGGTTTGCTTTATCCTACACCATAAAATTCATTTCTAGTACTTAAGCTTTCTATTATAAAATAATATAGGCAGAGCATTCCCCTACTGCTGTTCCAGGATGCAAGAGCATCAGATCCTTACCTTACTGACAACGAAGAGGTCTTCTCGTTTCACAACACCTTCCTTGATTTTCTGCTGGATCCCTTCCCCAATTTCATCCTCGTTCAGGTACGCGTAGGCACAGTCAAAGTGGCGGTACCCGGCATCGATGGCAGCCATCACTGCAGCTTTTACTTGCCCAGCTGGGGACTGAAAAGGAAGCATAGATATTAAGAATCTCAAATCAGTACATGTTAAGTACCCATATCCTAGCAAAATAGCAACGGGGAAACCATCTTACTGAAAGCAATTCCCCTCCACCTCCAGTTTCTTTATAGGAACACTGTGTCTTGCAGTCATAAACACGGGCTCCGGGCTTGAACTCCAACCTCTGTAGTCCCACTCCAATTCGGGCTCAGCCCTACAGCCAGGAAGAGCAGAGCCCCAAGCAGCAGGACAGCTCTCAGAGCTGGACCAGGGAGAGTGAAGTTTTGTGCCAGGGAGCTCTGCAAATACAGGTGCTTTTGTCTGAAGCTGGTACCTTCCAGGTGCCCAGCCCCAGGAGGGGCATCTTGGCTGTGGTGCTCAGCTGCACGTAGGTTGCCATGATCCTTCACGCCGTTTGGGTTGCTCCACTGCAGCTGCCTCTCGCCCGTCTGGTCTAACAGTGACTGGTCGCTGCCCAGGGCAGGGGAAGGTGGTGGAGTGTCAGTGGTGCTCTGGCTCCTCCCACATCCAGAAAACAAGGCTGCAGCTTTTTCTGTGCGCATGCAACTCACACAGGTTAATGTGAAGGCTGAAATTAATTTAAAATTGAGGAGGTGATTACTTGGGGCGTGCAGTGGAGCGCCCTATGGACCTTTCCTCCTGGTGAAGTTGCTTATCCAAAGATAAGAGCTGAGGGCAGGTGTGCCCTGATCAGCTGGTGTTTGTGCAGGGAACGGCTCCTGCAGCGCCCTGTCCCTGTGCTATGGCTTGTCCGTGCATATCTCACTTGTGCCAGTCACTGGGGTGTTGTGACACCTTGTTGCAGTTCCCCCGTGGATTCTGTGAGAGAGAGAGATGGCTTCATTCAGGGGCACTTTGGGAGTTGATCATTCTCGCAGTTAGTCCTCCAGCTCGGGGCACTGAGACTTCCTTGGTCTGTTATCTGTGTTGAAGACAGAGGCAAAGAAAGTGTAAAACACCTCTGCCTTGTCTCTGTCCCCTTTGTGAGGTGACCATCCTCATCCTTTAATGAGCCGAGGATATTTCTATACTGCCTAGTCATTAATACATTTGAAAAAACTCTTTTTATTGTCCCCCACATTTCTGGCAACTTCATCTCCAACTGAGCTTTAGCAACATAAATTTTCTCCCTACAGCAGCAAGCAACATCTCTGTATTCTTCATGTCATTTGACCTTTCTTCCACTGGGTATTCACTTTCCTTTTTTGCCTTATTTCCAAGAGAAGATTGCCAATCTGGCCTTCTGCCTTGCCTGCTTCAATTCCAGCATTTGGGAATTGCCTGCTCCTGTGCCCTTAGGAGTGATGTTTGAAAAGTGACCAGCACTGATAGACCCCAGCACCTGCAAAAAGATTTTCTCAGGGGACCTTACTTAGTAATTCCCTAATTGACTTGGAAATGTCCCTTAATTCCTTAAAGAATAATTCATTGGTGTCATTTTCCTGGCCAGGAGGCATATAGTAGACTCCCAGGATGATATCCACGTTGTTTTCAGCAGCCAGTGCATTCATAAAGGAGTTTCATAATGCGGAGAGGGACATGGGAGTGTAGAAGAGAAAAGGTTAGCTACGTGGTCATGTCATCGTGGATGCCATATATAATTACATATATATAATAAATACAAATTACACATCCTTTTGCACAGAAATAAAGCAGGATCCAGGGAATGGATGGGAGTTGTGCTTTCACGTTTGCACACACGGGGGCAGAGTTAAACTTGTGTGTGGCCACTGCTTTTACTTTTCTTCAGTCGGATCTCATCAGATTTAATTGCGTATTGCATTCCTTAGATTTTGTAATAACAAGAAGGTGGAAATCTCTCTTCCTCTGCCTCTTTTCCTAAAAAGTATTAGAAGAAAAAAAAAAAAAAAAACCGAAGGTGGCTTAGATTTGTAATAAATAAATAGGCATGAAAATTTTCTGGTAAGGACTCAAAAGATACAATCTGAGTTTTGAAGAAGAAATTAGCAGTTATCATTAACATATCGATTTTCTGAATTGTCTGATCTTTAAATTAAAGACACAAAAAAGAATTTCCTTTTTCCTGCTGTCTTTGGCACTGAAATGCAATACTGAAATGTTCAGACTGCTTCTCCTGCCTCAGCTCACCACTCTCTATCAAAGATGTTCCAAAACTGGCACTTTTCAGCATTCTTATGCGTGAGGGGGGGAAATCAAGTGTGTTTTCTCCCTCCTGTTAACTGGCACTTCCTTTCAACATGTTGTACATCCCAGAGGAAACAGGAGGAGTGTCTAAAATTTAGAATGGTTGGATTTACTACGACTGGTAGTGCTTTCATGAGCTCAGCACCTCCAGCTTGTTTTTAAATGCAGCAATTAATGAGGATTGTGGGCCATCCACAGCTGGGAGGAAGCAGTATGTGCTGTACAGAGTTGGGTTGTTACCTACATATTTGAGGTCAGAGGTTACTTCCATTGGGAGATTGCCCATTGATTCAATAACATGGGAACAAGCCATTTGTTAAAATGCCTGCCAACAGTGCCAGCCAGCTCTTTGTTCAGCCAGTCTAATACCAAACTCTCTCTAACCTATTTTTTATATTGTCCCTGATGCCCTCGAAATGGCTTTCAACACTTTGTGGTTTTCAGTGCTTCATCACCAGCTCTGTTCCCCCCAGCAGCTCATGATGGTCGTGGCCTCATTTTATGATATCCTTCTAGAGGTATTATACCCTTCCCCCCAAAAAAGGTAGTTTGTTGCCAGATGTAACTTCTGCAAATGCTGCCCTAAGAAGAGCAGGACCATTTTTTTTGGTCTCACAGATCCATTGTATTGATCTTGGCTCAGTCCCTTGTTCACTGTATTACAGATGCAGACTTTGACCGAGTACAGCAGTACAGAGTGTTTAAACTTGACCTATCCAAACTGTTAAATGTTGGTTAGTGCTGTGGCAGGATAGTTCCACCCTGACCAGACACAAGATCCAATCAGGCTATTAATCAAGCTATCATGCAAGATCAACTGCTGGAGCCAGAGTGTTGTCTTGGTGTTAAGTATGCTAAAACCATCCTGGTTCATCACACTTTGAATACACACCCTGCTTTTTGAAATCTGATTTGACATACAAGCTGAGAGCTGGCCTGTGAAAGTGTGACTAGCAGTCAATCACTTCATACTATAAAAATCCAGTCCCCTCTCATGCAGCCAGGTTCTTCTGACATAACCCTTCTTGGGGGGTGTGTGTGGAGATGCCTCTCTTGGCTGGGGACACCCTCCAAGGTTACTCCTCGAGGCTGAGAGAAAGAGATCTCCCCACGAGCATTGGTATGGGTGAGTTACATCAGATCTCTACTTAATAATTATGTAATTTTGGTAGCTTTAATATAACTGCTTCAATAATTGCTTTGTTACAGTGCACTACTTTATGGTATATTATAATCTACTAGTAGGTTTTTAGTTTTTATATTGGTTTACTGCTTATGTTGTGTAGTAAATAGTTCTAAAAAAGGGGTTTTGTCTGATTATTTGTATAAAATAAATTATTCATTTTACATAAATATTCTCATTTTGCCATCATTAAAATTTGCGGGACAAAGTGGTTTAATGCCTCATAATTCCTTTAAATTTAAACTGTTAACACAGGCCGAGGCTAAGATAGAATTCAGCCACACCTAAACGCTTCCTTGAGAAGGAGTTTAGAAAGCAAGAGAGTCTTCCTGCACCTTGAGACTCACTGGCAAGGCTTTGCTTTTTAAAACTTTGTCTAAGCCTTCCGCTCTCCCGTGACAAATGCCTTGTCTCTCTGGGAAACAGAAAAGTGTCTTTCTTCGTTACATAAAAAGGAGATGCTGAATTACAAACAAAATATTTTCCAGGTTCTCATGTGGACTGCTAGATCTGATGGCAATAGAGAAGAATAGACTAATTCTGAATCAAAAAACAGTGGAAACCAGGTACAAAATTATGTTAATGAATGGTTTAACATGTAAGCAGAACAGGTGTGAGATGAAAATTTAAATTGAAAACTCTGGCAAGTTGGATATTCTGACTCCCCATCCTTGCATGATTTATTAGTCCTGTCTGTCATTCTACTCATGCTTCTTTTATATTAAATAAATTAAGTAGGGTAGGGGGGAAGGAAGCAGGAATTAAATTGTGATACACAGCTATTTATTTAGCCACTTAACTCCTAAGGTTTTCTGGGAAACAATCCTGTAAGAGGTCTGATTTTGTTGCTTTTTAAGGTCAGGAGCAACCCAGCTGAATTCTACAGTAAAGTGTAACAGTGTGACTCAGTCCTTCTCTTTATATTATCTAATTGTGACACATAGGACAAACTTTTTCCGTAGGAAACTCATTTTTGTGCTCCATTCAAACCCAAACATCAGCCTGCCTTGTTTTGTAAACTGGTGTGCTGCAAGAGAGCCACAAACCACGAACAGAAACGTAGGCGCTACCGGATACATCTTTGTGATTTGTAGTGTTTGTGAGAAAACAAACATCATACAGAGAGAACTCTGCACACCCACATCAACAAGGTCTCAGTTAACCCGGGATTCACTATGACACAGAAGTAAAAAAAAAACTTCAGAGCAGCTTTTCTTGAGGTGAACCGTTAATTTTTAATAGACATTAATACACGCAAGCTTGAGTAGGTGTGGTGTGTGTTTTTATTCTCACCATTCTCTGCAATGACATTGGAATTCCCATTTTGCCCTTTTGGTTGTATTTGCCCAGATTCTTATGTGTTGTTGCCATGCTCTGCTATCTGCACTGTCCAGTCTGTTTTCTAACTAACTTACCATGACTGGACTAGACACCACCCTGCTGCTTTCTTTTTTTTTTTTCAAAGGTCTTTTTAAATTATCTGTTCCCAGACAGTTTCTTGCTGACGTCTGATGTCTAGACCACTTTGTTTATCATGAGGGGAAAAAAAGGCAGATTCATCACAGGATTTTTTTTTTTTTTTTGCTCTTGATACTGCTACAGTAAGTTAATTGGTACAATACTATGACCAGAAGGTAAGGTGTTTATCTGAAAATGACCATGTAATGGTTTTGAGGGCACAGAGAATGTAAGGTTTTTCCCACATGGATGTTCTCAGGCTGGGTTCGCAGAAGAAAAGTATTTTTTTTGAGTTAAAACTTCAGCTGAACAGAGGGTTATTTTAAGTGTTTACACACACCTCTTTTTTTTTTAACAGACCTTCCCTCTGAGCCATGCAGTTAGAGGGAGGAAGGGAGGATTGCCTAGGCACACATATGGGTGGCAGAGAAAATGGGCATGGTCCTGGTGGCAACCGAAGGTGGAAAGGAGTAGGGAGAGTCTAGGAAGGCAGGCATAAATTCTTTCATTAAAGAAGCACCCAGGAGGGAGTTTTGGAGAGAAGACTTCAGTGTTATTAAAGAGTGCAAGGACTTGATTATATGAGTTTCTTTTGAAGATGAAATTATTAATGAAGACAGAGCTCAGGGTTTTCTGCAAATTACCGTGGGTATGTCTGTGGTGCTCTATGGCAAATGCTTGATCTAGCATCGAACAAAGTAATTATTCTATGAAAAGATACCAAGGGCATAATCAGTGAAGAATGCTCCTGTTTGCCATAGTTTTCATCAATCATCAGTCAGCCTTTCTTCTTTCCAGTTTTGTTTTCTTCTGGTTTTGCCTTGCTCAGCTCCAGGCCTTTATTCAGCACGGTGCAGTTGCAGTGGTGCCCTAGCAGAAGTTTATGTGTTGAGGAAAGGAGTTTTCTGGACTGCATCTGCCATAAACATTCCAGCTAAACACTACCACCTGGAAGGGCTGCAAAACAGAGATCCTGAAAAACACAGCCCAGCTGGTCTGAGAGATAATAGCCAAATGAGTATAGCTGTCTGCAAGAAATCAGGCACAGGGTTTTGGCTTTGACCCGTCTGCCCTTGTATAGTTTGAAATGTGAATCAAATTCATTAGGCTGTTTTTGCCATGCTAATGAAATGGTCTTGCTCAAAGACTAATGGAGACAAGAAATCTGTATGTAATGTCCATGGAGGTCCTGGATTGTGGCATGGGTTACTGTCTACTCCATTATAATTATGACTGCATATCAGCATGTAATGTTTCTTTCTATTAATTGTATTCTTAATGATTGATGTACAGCCAACACGTAGTGCTGATACTCAAGAATAGATGTTTTTCTTTCTAGGAACTTTGCTTCTTTTCCTTGCAGAGTCAATCAACCAGTTTTCCTGCAGCCAGGGTGACTGCAGGTGTGTGATCATGCAGCACGATGCGGGAGCACTTCTCTTAACTAGTCTGAGATAGTGGGTGGATATAATCCAACTCTTCTGGTACAGTGAACTTGAGTACTTTGAGTGTTGATTGCATAGGCAGGACTGGGTTTATACTGTAGGATCTGGCGTAGACAAAGTTGACAGAAATGAAGTGATTGCTAACATTAAAGTTAGTGAGTGAGATGAAAAGGATTTTGTGTGTAAGTACAATTCACATCCAGTGGAAATATTCTGCAGACACAACAGATTTTATTGTAGTTCTGTGTTGAGGTCAGGCATAGCTCTTTTTATCAGGAAAAGGATTGAAAATGCTCCCCCTGAGATGCTTTCCAGAGTTCCCAAATAAATAAGGAACAAAGTCGATGCAGTAACCACTGAAGAGACAGAGGATGCTGCTCACCAACAGCCTGGGCCGCTCTCACCACACTCAAGTGCTCTACTGTGCTGAGAGCCTAGTGGAATGGTTTCATATGGCTGGTCCTTCTTTCCCACTGACAGTCTAGGACCTAATCCTTATAAATGCAAAATTAAACACCATTTCTGCTCACAGCACATTATTTTAATACTTCTGCTGCGACCTTCCTGAAATTTCCTTGTGTTGCTTTTTCCTATCAGAATCTGAATCCCCCATCTTTTATTTTCATTTTAACTTATTAAGAAGGGAAGATCGCCTCTATCTCTCCCTCGTGGAGAGGATAATAGAGCACATTCAGTGTACACTCAGTTTGTGGCCCTTTAAGCATTACATTGTGGCTGTTCAAGGGTGAGCATTTAGAGAAGAAAATGTGAATCTGATTAGGTATAAAAGATGTGCTGTGCTTTCTTTTTAAAACAAAAGCAGACCTATAGCAATAGAAGCAGCAAAAGAAACCACCTTCCCACAGCACTTCTGTTTCTAGCCAGAGCCGCTCCGTCCACTTGGTTTTGATTACTTCTAATTGGGATTATAGCCTGTGGGTATGAGGGCACTAGCGTGATCCTTGGGAACACTCACGTCTATTTTTTATTTTCTGCTGATTTCATAACGAATAATGAGATTTTGGAGCCTTGCTTCTCACCAAAACCAAAACGTCCTTAAGCCAGAAGAAAAAGTGAGCCCTGCCTGTGAAAATCCCCCGTCCCTGTGCCCCGTTCCCTCAACTCCTGGGAACGAGCGAGGGGGTGATGGAGAGCAGCCCACGGCACTAGTGCCACGCTCCTTCCTTGGTACGCAGGAGGCTCGGGCAGAGGAGCAGGAGGCCAGAATTCCCGCAGCGGGAGAGGCTGGATAAATCCCGGACTCCCGGAGCCCCGGGGACCGCATGGAGCCACCGTGGCACCGCCCACGGCGCGCTCTGATTGGCCGAGGGCACTGCCCATCCTCCCGAGCAGCCAATCGGGTCGCCCCATTGCGCCGCGGCCGCCATGGGAGGCGCGCCCCGCCCCTGTCTCGGCCGGGCGGGCCTCGGAGAGGTTATCCCGGCGCTCCGGAGAGGGGAAGGATAGTGCTTTGGAGCCCCGAGGGAGTCGTGGCGGTGAGGAACCTCGTGTGTGTGCGTGTCGGTGTGTCTGTGCGCGCATCGTCGCTCCGCGCTGGCAGCCGGCCGTGTTTGCGTGCGTGCGGGAGGTGCTGCCCTACTTGTGGGTGAGCCTCTCCTGCTCGGGGAAGGCCGAGGGACGGAGGTGCGCCCTACAGGGACCCTATAAAAGGGCCAGAGCAGGAGCCCTGGAGCCTCTGGTAGTTGGACTTTAAATCTGTGCTTGGCCAAAAGCTCTGCCGGTGTAAGATGTTACGCTGAGCAGTGTGCGCTGCTGCCCTGTGCTCATGTTTATCTTCTGTCATAGAATGGTTTGCGTTGGAAGATCATCTTGTTCAGACTCCACTGCCATGGGCACGGACACCTCCAACTAGAGCAGGTTGCTCAGAGCTCTAACCAGCCTGGTCTTGGACACTTCCAGGGGTGGAGCATCCACAGCTTCTCTGGGCAACCTGTCCCAGTGCCTCTGTGCTGGGTTCAGGTCTACTGTCTGTATCCCCCTTGCTCTCCCAGGGATTTCAGTAGATTTCTGCACATTAAAGCTATGGTAATTGCAGTCTAAACAAATCTGGGGGAGGAAATGACATCCCGTGGCATCTGGGAGGCAAGAAACCTTCCCTTGTTGGAAAGGCAGGAACTGTGTGTTCACGTATTTTTGGGAGAAGAAATTTGGTAGCTTTCCCAGCGCACACAAGAGGTGTGTGTTCGGTTTTCTCACAGCTCTGATAGGAAATGATGGTTGGCATAGCCATTTGCAGTTGTGATCCCTTTCTGTGAGTGCTCGGTGTTTATTCTTTCTCTGCAGGTAATCAGACAAGAGAGTGTGGTGGCCTCTGTATAAAGCAGCTCTAGAGTCTGTGGTGGAATCTGTGTAGGCTATTCCTTTGCCATAGGAAAGGTAAGTAGGATTATTTCCATGCATTGCTCTAAGGCTTTCCAGCTTAAATGCTTCCATAAGTGGACTGATATTTAAAACAATTCTCTGACTGCCAGTCCTTTCTAAATTTGTTTGATGATATGTTTTATGTGACTGAACTGGAGTTCATGGTCTCCAGATGATATTAGGCCTTTGTATAATTTTTTTAATATTCATTAAGTTTTTTATTGTTTTCGACCAAAAGTACCAACCAACCTTGTGCACCTCCTCTAGTGTTGGGTCTTAGTTTTTTGGTTGGGTCTTAATTTGATTTTGTAAAATATGCAGTCTGTTCCTGTAGATAATACCTCATTGTTCAGACTAACAGATTGTATCTGCAGAGATAGTTTTCTCTGGGGCTATTTTTTGTGTAGTAGTTCATGCTGTGGACACCTGCAATTTTTTAATCATATCTGTGGGATGTTAGAGAAAGCATTTCCATCTAAAGTCAGAGTGGTTTATCTGGCACTTGTTTTTGTTATAAACCTGGGATCTTGAAGGGTGTAGTTTAGTGTTGTGTGTGATGTGACGTGACACCTGAATCCTAGCAGTAGTTGATTTCTTTGCTTAACGTGCCACTGATTGTTGTGAGTGGAAAAAATGGAGCATGCAGGAGGTTTTATCTGAGATGTTCCGTGCCGTACACAAATTTTGCCTCGCCCTCCTTGCATGAAATAAGACTTTTCTTTGTATTTATCAGCTGTCTATTGTGTGTCAGACACAATATGTCTGACATATGTATGTCCTGATATTCTGTAAAAAATCTCAGTCCTCAAAGGCTTTTTAGTCCTGAAGATGTACCATGCTGTGTTAGATGGACTTTTCTGGCATCACATAACCTACTTAGAAGGTCTTTGACTACCTTGCAGCCCTTTTGACCGGTGGTCAAAATGTATCTCCCACTGAAGACAATCCAGGGGTAGCGTTGCTTGGTCAGCAAGAGCAGAGAAAGATACTGTTAGACCTCATGAATGCGTACCTCTTATTTAGTGAGGACAACAAACAGGCCTTTTGTGCCTACTGCAAAAGTAAAAACGTTAATCTTGGTCCCTGAGAAACTGTCGTTGTACTTCATCGGCAGAAGAGGAATAATATATTTGAAAGTCGGGAAGGGGGTGGAATAATTTGTGAGGTCACTTCTGGATTCAGTGAAATGAGGACTTGCTATCTGTACGTTGTATCCCAGAGTGTATGTGTTGTCACACTTGAGCGTGGAGGAATGATGGGGGAGGTGAGCTGCAGAAAAATCAACCAGAGGCTGGAGCAGGACAGGATGCGGTTATGAGGCAACGTATTATGCGGAGCATAATTATGGTGACATCTCCTTTCAGAAAAGCTGATAAGGTTCTGTATGTTGCCAGTCCCAGTTCTGTGGTCCTGCTCTCCAGCTCCTCTGGCTGAGGGCCACAGCTGCTGTCTGTGCTTGCATTCCCTCAGAGCCATTGTGGATCTCTGAAGCCCTTGTGTGCTTGAGCTCCACATGTCACTTCTGAGGTCAGCAATGAGAGTGAGATCTGCTTCTCTGGGAGCCTGTGATACTGAGTCAGGCTCTGTTTCTTGAGGGAAACTTGTAACCTGGAACAGCTTGTGCAAATCTGCTCCTAATTAATTGGTTAAGTGGGCTAGTTGCAACAAGCTGGGTGGAGGATGGTGCTTCTCTTCCTACACAAGAGTGGGAGGAATTCAAAACCAGAGGCCTCAAATGTAAAAACATACTCAGCAAAGACTTGTTTCTTTGGTTGTTCTGATTCTGATAGTTGTTTACTTTTTGCTGACATATTATGCGTTGTCTGTGGGATGTTTGATGTATCTGTCTTGTGTTTTTGTCCAGATCATCATTATTAGATGCCAGACCAAGTTGCCAGCTGTGCTAAGCTGCAAACAAAATGTCTAAGTATAGGCTTGTTCTCTTAAGACATGGGGAAGGAGCCTGGACCAAGGAGAATCGCTTCTGCAGCTGGGTGGACCAGAAACTGAGCAGTGATGGGATAAAGGAAGCTCAGAACTGTGGTAAACACCTTAAAGCGCTGGGCTTTGAGTTTGACCTGGTCTTCACCTCTGTGCTGAGCCGCTCCATCCAGACTGCGTGGCTGATCCTGGAAGAGATGGGCCAGGAGTGGGTCCCCATTCAGAGTTCCTGGCGGCTGAATGAGCGCCACTATGGTGCACTGATTGGGCTCAACAGAGCAGAAATGGCTCTGAATCACGGGGAGGAGCAAGTAAAAATATGGAGGAGAAGCTACGATGTTACCCCGCCTCCCATATCCGAATCTCACCCTTACTATGCAGAGATATACAACGATCGCCGCTATAAATGCAGTGATGTCCCTCAGGAGAATCTCCCAAAAGCAGAAAGTCTGAAAGATGTGCTTGACAGACTGCTTCCCTACTGGAATGAAAAGATAGTGCCGGAACTAAAAAGTGGCAAAATGATTCTTATCTCTGCTCACGGTAACAGCAGCAGGGCGTTGCTGAAGCACATTGAAGGTAAGGGGCTTTTCATGGTCTTCCTGTCTCCTCCTCACTCCACAGCCTGGAGTTTATATCTTGTTCTGTACTTATGGCCCTACTTATCTGGGCCAGCATGTAATGTTTCTAGTCTCCAAGGGGAAAATGGATGGCTGGTCGTGAATCAAACTGGGGCACGTACAAGCAGGGAGAATTAGTTAGGTTAATGTATTTCAGAAAAGGGCCACGTGCTTTCTTCTTGTTTCTCATTGTTCATTTAAAACTACTGTATTCAAACTAATTTTGTGGTTGGTCTAGATAGATAAAAACTCTTCAGGCTCAATTATTTTTGGATTTATTCAGTTGTTTTGTCAGGTTTGAAATCATCTGTTCATTAAGCAAACATTGCTGTAACACAGTAGAATAAAAGTGCTTGACTTGGGTTGTGGAAGATGTTCTTTATTATCACTGTGGTGGGTCACTTTTGAGGCTTCATTCCTCCTAATTTTTTACTTAAAAGTTGTGTGCCAGAGAGTTCTGCAGAGAGTAGGTACTTGCTAAAGATTATGCAAATACTGTGTTTCTTCCCAGTATAGAAAACACATACCAGTAAACAGCCAAGTTGGGAGCTTAGCATAAGATTGCTTATTTGTGTTTGCATTGGGAGATACCATTAAAGGCCGTCTGCTCCAACCCCCCTGCAATAGGCAGAGATACATTTGACTAGGTCAAGTTGGTCAGAGCCCTGTCCAAACTGGGTTTGAATAACTCCACAGGGATTGAGCATCTGCCCTTGTGAACATATTCCAGTGTTTTGCCAGCCTCGTCATAAAATTCTTCTTCCTGATATCTAGTCTGAATCTACCCTCTTTTATTTTAAAATCATTACCCCTTGTCCTATTGCAGCAGGCCCTGATAAAAAGTCTGCACTCATCTTTCTTAAGAGGGCCCTCAGGAGCCTTCTCTTCTCCAAGCTTAACAACCCCAAGCCTCTCAGCCTTTCCACAAAGCAGATGTGCTTCATGCCTCTGATCATTTTTGTGGCCTACCTCTGGTCCTGCTCCAACAGATCCATGTCTTTCTTGTGCTGAGGATCCCAGAGCTGGGCTTGGAAATGCCTTATTTGGGACCTGACTTAAAGATAAATCACATCCTTTTCATTGTTAGATTCTTCCTCCCCTCCTTCCTCTTTCATCTCAGGTCTTCTAGGTCATCCTAAACTGGAAGATGGAATATATTAATTTCTTTGTGAGGAGAGTAGATTTATTTATGAAATTTAAGTTTAGTGATTATATATGTGTTAATACAGCCTACTGGAGTTGTATTTGCAAGTGTGCACAGATTGGATTGTGTCCACTCAATTTTTTTTAGTTATGAAATCTTTTGTTATGTGTCCCTATGGCTCTGAATGCTGAGTACCTTTTGCATTTGGCCATGTTGGAACAGTGAGGACAGCTGATGCTTTAGCATAAATCAGACACCTGAGAAATGAGTGGCTTCTGGAACTAGAAAGGCTGTGAATCCTGGGGTCCAGGATGAAGAAAAGGAAAGAAGGTTCAGTCAGTTCCACTGATGTTCTCAGAGGTGGTTGTCCACACTGTGAAATGATAAAAATTGCAAAGGAAGAAGGGGGAGGGGAGAGCTACAACCACAGTGTCTCCCCTGCACCCCAAGAACTGAACCAGTTCCATGAAACCATAAAGGACAGGCCCTTTGGGGGTGAAATGCTGGCAGGTGACCATGGCTTCAGCAGAGCCCCTGGGCCACATTCTGTGCAGGCATGCACTGAGGCTGAAGCTGACAGCACCTGGGACTGGTAAAGGTTCCTTTGGAGTTAGTGTGGACTCTTTGCTGCGTTAAGGTAGAGAGAAACAATGACTCAGAACTTTTCTTTGGGGCAGTCCTTAACTCAGCCTTTTCCAGGACTGCCCACACTCAGCCCAAGTGAAAAAGCTGTGTTTTGTCTTACGGTGCTTGACCCTCCCAGCATATGCTTACACAGGGAAATGTGAGAAATCCTTGGCAGAGGATCTTCTTCTGTTGACTAAGGACTGCCCATCAGCTACCCCACAGAAGCATTGCCAGATACCTGCTGGCTCTCCTGCTGTTTATGTAGTGGAGATTGGGTTACTGAAGAGCTGGCCTGAAGGGTAGCATGAACAGAGACCCCTGTTATTTCAACCTGCTTATTTTTTAATTATTATTATTATTTATTTTATTTTTTATTTAAGAGCTCCTTAGCTGGGTGTAAGAGTTCCTTGTCTGCATTGCTGGCTGTCCCTCCCCTTTACTTCTGAAAGGTTGTGAGTTGCTTTGAAGTCTTGCTAGAGTTGGACCTGATTCAACAGTGCTAAAAGTTTTGCAGTCTACTGTATTTATAGCATCCAGTGTGAGATGGGCTTTGGTTTTGTGAATTTTTTTTATAAGTTTAGTGTATTCTGTACTTGAGTGGAATTTCCTAGGCCTCTCTAGCTTAGCTGAAACCATTTTTTTTTCTCTCTTTTTTTGGCATTTTGAAAACTGGGCTCCAAATGCCTCAAGCAGCAATCTTTCATGACTGCTTTAAGTTTCTAAGCTACGTCTTCCAAGATAAAACGGCAGTGAATATGAATGTTTTCATTCAGTTTGGTCTGATGACTGTGAAGGCCTCATGCTGGTTTTGTCGGTCTGTGAGCAGGGAGAGCAGTGCCCTCAGGATTTTACTTTTTTGCACTACTCTGTGATACTTGTGCAGTTACAGTATTCTAGTAGTTTACTTGCCGGAGCTACTCATTGTGCGACCTGGTGTGGATTGTGTGTTGAGGGCTTCTTCACAAGATTATTATCTCCAGCACTGTCCCCAGTAGGCTGGGGCTGGGCAAATTTTCGGGAGGGGATGTAGCCAAGAAAGCTGACCCAGTCTGAGCTTTGGCTATTCCTAACCATAGGATGTCTGCTCAGCAGTTAAAGCTAAGAAAAAGGAGGAGGGTCATTGTAATGACACAGGAACTGCTATGATACTGAAGCCCTAGTTGGTGGGAATAGATTGAACATCACCTGCTGATGGGAAGTACCATAAATCCTTCGTTGTTCTTCACTTCTGTGCTTGGCCTTTGCTTGTGCTTTAGTAAACTGCCTTTCTCTTGATCCACAAGTTTTTTTTCCTATTTCTTCTCCTCTCCCATCCTGCTGGGGAGGGGAGTGATAGAGCAGCTTTGTGGGTACCTGGTGTCTAGCCAGGGTCAACCCCCCATACTTCTTTTTGGTGCCCTACTGTAGCCCCCCTGCTACCAAAACCTTGCTATGCAAACCTAATGCAGGCCTGGCAGATCTTGGCTGACATAAGGATGAAACAACTGTAGATGATATGCTGCAGCTGTGGTTGTATCCCTCCGTCTTCTTTCTTTCCTTAAAATCTGCACAACAAGCTAACATTCTGTAAAGACCAAAGGCCAGATTCTAACAGTGCTTACTTCCCTCCTCTACCATGTTGAAATCAGATCCTCCTTAGCCTATAGGAAGGACAGAAATTGGCTCTGAATATTTCACTTACTAGGGTAAAGCTTCAGTGTTTTCATTAAGCATGTGGGAAAGAAGTTACGATTTGGATCTGGATTACAAGCACCAGTTCTAGAGCAAGTCCATTGTGGCTGAATTTATGCATATGATCTTTTGTGTTTTATTGAAATGAATCACCTGGCCTCAAGTGTAGTTGGCATGCAGGGGAAGAGAGGTATAGTTATTCTCAGTAGCTGTTGTGGTTTTTGTGTTGCTCCAATCAGGAGAATAGGAGGAGGGAACTTGGTAAGAGCAGGTGAGAGGGAAAGAAGCTGAACCAGCCTTTCTAGAAGCTGGCTGCAGGTGCTCA